>BPLQ01001029.1:0-200295 GCA_021605075.1 Caerostris darwini
CATTTGTAAATTTTAAATTTTTGTATATTTAAAAATATATTTTTATTAAAGTATAAAAACTAAAATAAATTTATAAATATATATATATTACAATATATATATATATAAATATATATATATATATATATATATTATATATATATATATATTGTATATTAAAAAGAAAAATGTGTTTTTAATTACTTCTAATAAAATAAAACAAAAAAAAAATATTTTCATTTTCAGAATTTTATGTAGTTGTTTGAATAATGAATAATGATTGGGATTATTCATAAAAATTGAAATAATGGTGAATAATTGAAATTATGGGTAATGATTGAGCTTATTCATAAAAATTGAAATTATAGTTATCAGGTGAAATGATGGATAATGTTTGGGATTATTCATATAAATTGAAATAACGGTTAATAAGCGAATTATCGGGTAATGATTAAGATTATTCATAAAAATCGAAATAATAGTTATGTGAAATAATGGGTAATGATTGGGATTATTATTAAATAGTAATTAATAAGCGAAATAATGTATAGTAATTGGAATAATAAATATTGAAGGAATCTATTTTATTGTAACACTTACGGTGGGAGAGCTATAAGTCTGAAAAATTCAAGTATAGCAAAATGTAATAGGTTGAATAATGAGTATTTGAAACAATGGATAATAATAGCAATATGGGAAAATGATTAAAATAATTCATAAAAATTGAAATAATGGGTGATGATTGGGAGTTCATAAAAATTGAAATAATAATGAATAAGTGAAATAATGTATAATAATTGGAATAATGATGTTAAATTGGAATAATGAATTATTTTCTTTTATTGCAATGTTTACGGCGGAAGAACTCAAATTCTGAAACAGATGTCGAAACTGGTTTTTCAAGAAATATTCAAGTAGAACACAATAAAGAAATAAAAGCATTAAGTTTGAAAGTAAAAATATTACACGCATTGAAGTTATTCTTCATAATATCTTAATATTTATTTTAAGCGTATTGTTACATCATTTGTAAATTTAAAAATATATTTTTATTATATTATACAAATTAAAATAGATTTATAATATATATATATATATTGTATGTTTAAAAAGAAATATGTGTTATAATTACTTTTCATAAAATAAAACTAAAAAATAAGTTCTTTTCATCTTCAGAAATTTAGGTAATGTTTGAATAATGAATAATAGTAGAAATAATGGATAATATTTGCAATAATGGAAAAAGATTAAAATAATTCATAAAAAGTGAAACTATGGGTAATGACTAGAATTATTCATAAAAATTTAAATGATAGTTAATTAGTAAAATAATGTATAATAATTGGAGTAATGTATAATGATTCAAATAAAATATAAAAATTGAAATTAGGTGTAATGATTGGGATTATTCATCAAAATTGAAATAATAATTAATAAGTGAAATAATGTATAATGATTGGAATAGAGCATAATGATTGAAATAATTCATAAAAATTAAAAAAAAATGAGTAATAATTAGGAATTATTTATAAAAATTGTAATAATAGTTAATAAGTGAAATCATGTATAATAATTAGAATAAGGAATATTGAATGAAGCTACTTTATGATAATGCTTACGATGGCAGAACTGCAATACTGAAACAAATTTCGAAACATGTTTTTTCGAGGGGAGCAAAATGAAGAAATAAAAGCATTCAGTTTATATAATTTACCGACGTAAATGAAAGTGAATTTTCTTTGTACAGTACACGAAATTCAAGACAATCATTCTTCCGCCTTCACTTTTTGCTGACAATATGTGTTTTTATCTAAAGCAAAGTAATGCCTTTTCTTCCCCCGTTTGATTACTGGATGGCACAGGGAAAAGAAATGGGGGAAAGATACCGAAAGACTCTTAAAAGGGAACTTTTTTAGGGATTTTTTTCCCTTTTTTCTTCATGTGACGCATAATTTTATTAATCGGATAAACGAGACCAAATGGAGAGGGTTTCTTTTTGGAGAGGGCTGCAAATAATCATTATTTGGAAAGCTGTTTTGGTTTTGGTTTTTTCCACGTAGTTTTAGTTTCTAAAAAAAAACTTTTGTTTCAAAAATTAAGATTGAGGTAAGTAAATAACCCGATTTAAAAACATAAACAGTTTGCAGATAAAAAGAAACATAAATAAATTAGGATATTAAAACACAGCAGATGCTTTGTTTAATTCGTTTTATCGACCACCGAACTATTCAAGAAATTGACTGCCATTTATTTAGATTTTTTTTCTCATATTGATATTAGTTATTATTAGTTTAATACTGTAATACCACAAATCATCATCATCAGTGGTGAAACAGCCCCATGGTGGGCCAAGGCCGTCTGCCTTCTGGCAGATTTCAAGACAAGATATGTTTTTGTTTTTATGGGGTGAGGTTGAGGGGTGGGGTCTACCTCTACTCCCAACGCAGTCATATTAGACCGGGACCTACGGTTTAATGTGAATTTCGAACCACTACAAGCATCCTTGGCACCGCCGGGACTCTAACTCGAAACCTGTGTTTCCGAGGGCCAGATCTGTAGTTTCTCGGCCATCAGGCCCCTCTTAACATTTATTTTATGTGTATTGTTACGTCATTTGTTATTCATGAAGGAAAATACGTTTGTAATTATTTTTAATAAAAGAAACTAAAAAAAAAAATATTTTTATTACTACTTTTAGAAATCTATGCAATAGTTTGAATAATGAATACTAGATGAAATGATGGGTAATGATTTACATAATACATAAAATTGAAATAATAGTTACTAAGGGAAATAATGGGCAATGTTTGGGATTATTCATAAAAAAATGAAATAATAACTAGTAAGTGAAATAATGGTAATGATTGGGATTATTCATAAAAATTAAAATAATAGTTATTAAATGAAATAATGAGTAATGATTAGGATTATTCATAAAAATGGAAATAATAGTTATTGAGGGAAATAATGGGTATTGATTGGGATTATTAAAAAAAATTTAATTAATAGGTAATGATTGGTATTATTCATAATAATTGAAATAATAGTTAATAAGTTAAATAATATGTAATAATTGGAATAATTAATAATGAAACTTGTTTTTTCGAAGAATAAAAGAAATAAAATGAAGAAATAAAACATTAAGTTTATATAATTTTCCGAACATAAATGAAAGTAAGTTTTCTTTGGAGAACACGAAATTCAAGACAATCTTTCTTCCGTCTTCACTTTTTGCTGACAATATGTGTTTTCATCTAAAGCGAAGTAATTTTTTTTCCAACGTCTGATTACTTGATGGCACGGGGAAAATAAATGGGAAAAAATATACCAAAAAACTCTTAAAAGAGAACTTTTTTGGGGATTTTTTTCACTTTTTTTCTTCTTGAGATGCATAATTTTATTAATGGGATAAACGAGACAAAATGGAGATGGTTTTCTTTTTCGAGATAGTTGCAAATAATCTTTATTTGGAAAGCTGTTTTGTTTTTGGTATTTTGTTTTTTTTCTCCCACATAGTTTTAGTCTGTAAAGAAAAACTTTTGTTTTTAAAAATTAAGATTGAGGTAAGTAACAAAGTCGATTTAAACCGTAAGCAGTCTGCAGATAAAAAGAAACATAAATAAATTAGCAGATTAAAACACAACAGATGCTTTGTTTAATTCGTTTTAGCAACCACCGAACTATTCAAGAAATCGGGTGCCATTTATTTAGATTTTTTTAATCCTATTGATGTTAGTTATGGTTAAAATGAATGAATAATGATTAGAATCAATGGTGTAATACAAAAAATCATCATCATCAGTAGCGCAATTGCCCCATGGTGGGCCAAGGCCGTCTGCCTACTAGCAGATTTCAAGACAGGAGATGTTTTTGTTTTTACGGGTTGAGGTTTTCAGCTTTACGCCCAACGCTCTACAGTCATATTAGCCGGGACCAGTTATTTTTATTACGGTTTAAAGTGGATTACGAACCGCTACAAAAACTTATGAGGATGTATTTCTGCTAAATTAATATTCCGTTCAATATTTTTGTATAGATTAAAACACATTGATTCATTGATATTGCAAAAAATACATTCAATTTGGAGTTTTCAAATAACCTAAGCCTTTTTTCAATTCCTTCTATTTTCAAATTTCAATCGTTCATAAAATGCTTTTTATTCATCCACTCACATTCAAATGCATTTTTTTGAACTTGCAGTGGATGACACTAGATGTGAATACAGTTTTTTCAAATATTAATGCAGTAATTAAATGTAATTAATTAATTTTTTTTTTTTTTAGATTTAAGTTGCCTGTATCTACCAATAGATGGCGCCAGATAAACTTAAAAAAATGAAGAAAATTATTTGTAAATGATTTTTCTGCAATAGAGTGAAAAAAAAGTAGAAATTGACTTTAAAAACATTTTTTTTTATATTACTTGTTTCCCCGTCTGACTACTTGATGGCACAGGGAAAATAAAGGGGGGAAAAGATACCGAAAAACTCTTAAAAGGGAACTTTTCTGGGGATTTTTTTTCCTCTTTTTTTTTATTGAGATGCATAATTTTATTAATCGAATAAACGAGTCAAAATGGAGATGGTTGCTTTTAGGAGAGCGCTGCAAATAATCATTATTTGGAAAGCTGTTTTCTTTTTGGTTTTGGATTTTTATTTCCACGTAGTTTTCGTCTGAAAAAAAAACTTTAGTTTTGAAAAATTAAGATTAAGGTTAGTAACAAAGCTGATTTAAAACGTAAAACAATCGGCAGATGAGAGAAATTAGCAGATTAAAACACAGCAGATGCTTTGTATAATTCGTTTTATCGACCACCGAACTATTCAAGAAATTGACTGTCATTTATTTAGATTTCTTTTATCATATGGATGTTAGTTATTATTAGTAAAAATGAATGCTGTAATACAAAAAATATCGATGCAATTTAATAAATTGGCTTTTATACTTACAAAAATTATTATATGAATTTAAGACAAGACAGTAAGTGTTGTCAGAAATACAAAAGTGTTGTAAACAAGATGAAAAATTTTTGTTGTTGTTGTTTTATGTTAAATTTTATTTTTCTTAATAATTTCATAAACCAACTCAATTTATTTATTTTAATTTCACTTCAGATATTTATTTTATTTTGAGAACTTGTTTGCAGAAATGTTACGTTTTACATGCAAAACGATAAATATAAGACTATCCTATCGTAATTTAACCTATAACTGTACTATTCTATAACCTTTTACTGACAGTCTATCCTGTTCTACGTCATAGTAATTATATCTTAAAGAATATAGGATAGTAGGGTTAAGTCAGCAAATAGTCATGACACTATCCGGTAGTTTCTAATTTTAACAGATTATCATGATAATCCTATCCTAACTTAATCCATAGCTATACTATCCTATAATTTTTAATCGATTGTCAAAATACTGTCCTGTTCTATCTTTAAACGATTGTTATGATAATCTTTTTTTTTTTTTTTAATTTTTTTTTCCAATGGCAGATTATGAACAATTACAGCAAAAAAAGAACAACGAAAAAAAATACAACAAAACATGCTGAAACAGAGTTTAGTAATCTAACAAACATGACAAGTTGTAGATCTTTTAGCCACTAAAAAGTGTTACCAGGTGCACCACGGGGTGGTAGATCTTTTGAGCACCCGTTATGATAATCTTATCCTAACTTAACCCCTATCGATACTCTCCTATAGTCTTTAACCAATAGTCATGATATGGTCCTGCAGCCTTTACTCATAACGATACTATCCTAGTATAGTCTTTAACCAATAGTCATGTTACTTTCCTAGTCTGCATAGCCGTCAATAGTCACGATAGTATCCCATCCTATAGTCTGTAACCAATAGTCACGATAGTATCCTATCCTATCCTATAGTCTGTAACCAATAGTCACGATAGTATCCTATCCTATAGTCTGTAACCAATAGTCACGATAGTATCCTATCCTATAGTCTGTAACCAATAGTCACGATAGTATCCTATCCTATCCTATAGTCTGTAACCAATAGTCACGATAGTATCCTATCCTATAGTCTGTAACCAATAGTCACGATAGTATCCTATCCTATAGTCTGTAACCAATAGTCACGATAGTATCCTATCCGATAGTCTGTAACCAATAGTCACGATAGTATCCTACCCTATAGTCTGTAGCCAATAGTCACGATAGTATCCTATCCTATAGTCCGTAACCAATAGTCACGATAGTATCCTATCCTATAGTCCGTAACCAATAGTCACGATAGTTTCCTATCCTATAGTCCGTAACCAATAGTCACGATAGTATCCTATCCTATAGTCCGTAACCAATAGTCACGATAGTATCCTATCCTATAGTCCGTAACCAATAGTCACGATAGTTTCCTATCCTATAGTCCGTAACCAATAGTCACGATAGTTTCCTATCCTATAGTCCGTAACCAATAGTCACGATAGTATCCTATCCTATAGTCTGTAACCAATAGTCACGATAGTTTCCTATCCTATAGTCTGTAACCAATAGTCACGATAGTATCCTATCCGATAGTCTGTAACCAATAGTCACCAATAGTCACGATAGTTTCCTATCCTATAGTCTGTAACCAATAGTCACGATAGTATCCTATCCTATAGTCTGTAACCAATAGTCACGATAGTTTCCTATCCTATAGTCTGTAACCAATAGTCACGATAGTATCCTATCCTATAGTCTGTAACCAATAGTCACGATAGTATCCTATAGTCTGTAACCAATAGTCACAATAGTATCCTATCTTAACTTAACCCATAGTTATACTATACTAAAAACTTTTACTGACAGTCATGATACTATCCTGTTCAGTCTTTATTCATAGCAATACTGTGCAACTCATACTGTGATCGATGCGATGATACTGTGAGCGATATGCTATATATAATATGTATACTCATGAGCGATACCGTGTACTTATAGGAAAAGGCCCCTGATTATCTCTAAAATCTCAATCAAGGAAAACCGTAATTAAATTTCCATCTTGATTAAGAACAAAGGTTTTCAGCACTCAACATAGCACAACTTTATTATTCAACAACTAGCTTTTAATTGATTGTCAAAATACTGTCCTGTTCTACCTTTAACCGATTGCCATAATAATCCTATCTTAACTTCACCCATAGCGATTCTATCCTATAGCTTTCAACCGATAATCATGATACTATTCCTATCATTACTTAAACCATAGCAATACTATCCTATAGCTTTTAGCCGATAATCATGATACTATCATATGCTAACTTAACTCATAGCATACTATCCTATAGGATTTAATCAATAGTCATGATACTATACTACGCTAACTTAACCCGTAGCGATACTACACTATTGCTTTCAATCGATTGTCAAAATACTGTCCTGTTCTATCTTTATCCGATTGTCATGATAATTTTATCATAACTTAACCCATAGTCATACTATCCTATAGTCTTTAAGCAATAGTCATGATAGTATTCTATAGTTTTTAACCAATAGTCACGATAATATCCTATAGTCTTTAACCAATAGTCACGATAATATCCTATAGTCTTTAACCAATAGTCATGATACTATCCTGTCCTAACTTAACCAATAGTCATGATACTATCCTATCCTAACTTAACCCATAGCTATACTATCCTACAGCTTTTAACCAATAACGATGCTATACTATCCTACAGCTTTTAACCAATAACGATGCTATTCTATCCTAACTTAGCACATGGCGATACTATCCTATAGGCTTTAGCCGATAGTCCCGATACAATCCTATCCTAATTTAACCCATAAAGATACTATCCTATAGCTTTTAACCGATAGTCCCGATACAGTCCTATCCTAATTTAACCCATAAAGATAATATCCTATAGCTTTTAACCGATAGTCCCGATACATTCCTATTCTATCTTTACCCATAGCAATACTATCCCAAATCTTTTAACCAACAATAATAATGCTACCCTAATCTAATTTAATCCTTAACTATATATATATAGCTTAACTAATTGTTAAAAAATGCCCTGTTCTATCTTTAACCGATTGATATGATAATCCTATCCTAACTTACCCCATTACGATACTATAGTCTAGTATTTAACCAATAATCATGACAATATCATATCTTAATTTAGCCCATAGCTTTATTATCCTATAACCTTTTACTGGCACTCATGACACTATCCTGTTCTATCTTTAATCAATTGTCATGATAATCCTATCCTAACTTAGCCTATAGCGATACAATCCTGTAGATTTTAACTGATAGTCATGATACTATCCTGTTCTACAACCTTTACTAAAAGTACCCTTAACTATACTATTCTATAACTAACTGTGCTAGGAAAAGGAACCCGATTATCGCTAAAATCTGAATCAAGGAAACCCATAATTAAATTTCCATCTTGATTAAGAACTAAGTTTTCTCGACGCTCAACATAGCACAACTTTATTATTCAACAACTATCTTTTAATTGACTGTCAAAATACTGTCCTGTTCTATCTTTAACCGATTGTCGTGATAATCCTATCCTAACTTAACCCATAGCGATTCTATCCTATAGCTTTTAACTGATAATCATGATACTATCCTATCCTAACTAAACCCATAACTATACTATACTACAGCTTTTAATCGATTGGCAAAAAACTATCCTGTTCTATCTTTAACCAATTGTCTTGATAATTCTATCCTAACTTAACCCATAGCGATACTATTCTACAGTCATTAACCAATAGCCATCATACTATACTATCTTAACTTTATCCATAGCGATACTATCTTTAAACCGATAGTCATGATACTATACTATCCTATCCTATAGTCTGTGACTAATAGTCATTATACTATCCTATCCTATCCTATCGACTGTAACCAATAGACATTATACTATCCTATCCTATCCTATCGACTGTAACCAATAGACATTATACTATCCTATCCTATCCTATCCTATCGACTGTAACCAATAGACATAATACTATCCTATCCTATCCTATCGACTGTAACCAATAGACATAATACTATCCTATCCTATCCTATCGACTGTAACCAATAGACATAATACTATCCTATCCTACCCTATCGACTGTAACCAATAGACATAATACTATCCTATCCTATCCTATCGACTGTAACCAATAGACATAATACTATCCTGTCCTACAGTCTGTAACTAATATTCACGATACTATCCTATAGTCTGTAACGAATAGTAATGATACTATCCTATAATCTTTTGCTGACAGTCATGCTACTATCCTGTTCTAACTTTAACAGATTATCATGATAATCCTATCCTAGCTTAACCCATAGCGATACTATCCTATAGTCTTTAACCAATAGTCAGGATACTATCCTATAGTCTTAAATCAACTGTCATGATACTGTCCTACGCTAACTTAAGCCATAGCGACACTATCTTATAGTGTTTAGCCAATAGTCATGATAATATCCTATCCTAACTTAACCCATAGCAATACTATTCTATAGCGATACTATTCTATAACCAAAAATGATACTATCCTATCCTAAAATAGCACATGGTGATACTATCCTATAGCTTTTAACCGATAGTCATACTATCTTATGACTTTTAATCGATAGTTATGATACTGTCTAATAGTTTTTAACCCATAGCGATACTATCCTATAACATGTTATGGCATGATACTCTCCTGTTCTACAGCCTTTACTCATATCCAACTGTATTAGGAAAAGGCCCCGGACTATCGCTAAAATCACAATCTAGGAAACCCATAATTAAATTTCCATCTTGATTAAGAACTAAGTTTTCTCATCGCTCAACATCAACACACAACTTCATTCTGGACAAGAACGAAAAAAGAACGAATTTCAGTGAATGACACGAACGGAATTGTTGTCTGTAGAGTCTTAAGACATAATTGAGGCAGTGGAACGTGTTTTTAATATTCATGCAAGTTTGGTACAAGCACGCGTGACCGAATGACTCACAACGGTTGACACTGGCGTGAAGTGATGATGCGACACTTGCTGATTGCGGTCATCCATCTCAACAAGTCACGTCATAGTAGAAAGAGACGTAAAGACCGGGATTCTGTCAAATTTATATGGGATTCCCGTAATTTGCATTCTGCAGTTTAGTTGCACTACTGTGCCCAAAAAGTAAGACCAATTATTAATTTTTTTCAAATACCCTTTTTTTTTTTTTTTTTTTTTTTTTTTTTTCTAATCGTTCAATCGTTTTTGTTTCTATTTTTTATTTTTCTTTTTATAACCTTCTTAATAATTATAATAACAATATAAAAATATACCTTATTTTTTATTAATTAAAAAATATATAAATAATAAGTTAATTTTTTAAATAAATTATAGTAATATATCTTATACATTCAAGAGCCAAAACATTATGACCACCCCTACATTTTGCAATGAACTCGCCTGAATGACGTGGAAGGCACATGATCAGTTGGAAGTGGTATTTAACTGGTATTAAGTGGTGGTATTCATCCATGCCAAGGCGGGTTGAAGCTGTGTGGCGCGCCAAAGGTGGGCCAACTCGTTATTGACAGGTGGTCATAATGTTTTGGCTCTTGAGTGTATGTCTTTCTCCTTTTCTATCTAATCAATGACCTTAAAGTTTAAAAACTTCCCTCATTCACAAAGCTGGAGATAGAGGTTGCTATGCAGCCAAGGTTCTCTGTCAGTCTGGCAAATCGTCAAGAAATATAACTTTATTGCTTAACACCAATAAATATTTTATTTAACAATCTATATGAACAACATAATTAAATTTAATTTTATAATTTTGCTATCAAAATGATATGGACCTACCATCCTTTCTCTTTTAAGTTAACAGTTATTTGGTGCAAGTTATAAATGCGTTAAATCTTTAAGCATACTCGTCTCAAATTGGCTCAACCAGGTATGCTACTGTGCCCAAAAAATAAGACTAGTAATTTTTTTCTCTTTATTTATTCTTCCAAATTTATTTCATCGCCTCCAAAGTAATTCCCCCCGGACACAGTGCACTTATGGCAACTTTTTTTCCAATACTCAATGCATGCTAAAAAGTAATCGGCAGAGATGGCCTTCAAAGAGCGCGCCGATTCACATTAAATCTCTTCAATCGACTCAAAACGGTGTCCCCGGAGGGGTCTTTTGAGTTGCGGGAATAGCCGCACGGTGGGAATACGGTGATTGTGGAATGATATGAGTTTAGTTTTTGGTGAAAAATCATGAAGAATCAATGCAAGAAACAATGCTATTGGTCTTACATTTTGTTAGGTATAGGAATTCTCGTAATTTGCATTCTATGAATACAAGCAAAAATTGTATAGTAGATCACTCTCTCTAATATATATATATTATTTGTCCAAAAAGTAAGAGAAATTTTCAATCTAAAATTTCCTGGGGTTATGGAATTTCAATTTCTTTGTTTTTGTAGGTTGGCACTGTCCTTGACATCTGTGGGAAATTTGACGTCAAAATAGTCATCAGTGTTTGAGTGACGCTTGGCTTTGTGAGACGCCCAAACGGATTCCGGCGATTTTTGAAATGTCTGAATCAATTGAGCAAAGAACTTGCGTTCAATTTTGTTTGCGGAAACGTATAGCATGCTGCAGGAGGCATTCGGTGAGCATTCCTATAACGGATAAAAATGTTTACAAGAGGTATAAACAGTTCAAAGAAGGTAGCGAACGCGTTGAAGACAAACAGCCTCCAAAAAATGAAAGATTGGGTGCTTGCACACCGTCGATTTACATTTAGAGACCTTCCTTATGGTGTTTTAATTTCAAAAGGATCTGCCAATTCCAGTCATTCAGCCATCAGGAATAACATTGCTTATTATAAAGCTATCCTCAAATTGTTATTATTAATCTCTTATGGGCTTTATTGACTTCATGGACAATTTGTTTCACACCCTGTTATAGTGGTGTGCTATGACGGATATACAATGATAATCTGCGTGTACAAAATACTGTTGTGACTTGTGTCGTCCCAAAGTGACGCATTTCAAGATAATTTATTATTATATATATATTTTTGAATAATTTAATAATGCACAACCCTATTTCCCTTTGATATATGCAAAGAGTAGCGACCAGGGGAAAAACTCGAAGGGCTCTCTCTGAAGGCAGTCGATGCGGAACACTTTTACACGCGTTGTCACTATCTCCATCGATTCTGTTCATTTCACAAACTGGTGACTGCCACACACGCCATAAGCGAATTGGCATCTGAATCCCCCTGCATTGAAAATCATTTAAAAATCGGGCTTGAGTCTGATATTGTCTTTGAGCACTAGGATTTTCGATACCAGGGTTCGAATCCCTACAAGAAAAGCTAATCGAAAACTGCTGCCAGTATTTCAAACACAGTTATAATAAATCCGTAGGTCATAAAGTTCTTCCGTTGAGACAGGTGACAGTTAGGAGCTGTAAAAACTCCAGATGGCGTCTGTGAGGTATTTGCCTTAAAAAATGGGCACATTCCCGTGGCACGCTGTAGTAGAAACATGTTAAAAATGCATGCACAGCAAATCCAAAACCAAAATCAAAACTAGAAATGATTTCATCAAATCACTCTTCAACCTTGACAGTCACCAAAATTCTTGCAGAACCATATCATTTTCGACCCAGTGATGACATTTCTGCATGTGACATGATTCGAAAAGCCGACGCGTGAATCACCGAACCCTTCATGCTCCAGCGCTGCTAGCACCCATTATTACGAGGTAATTTCCCAGCCACACCCCACCACCCCTCCGCACAACCCCCATTCCAAACCACTGTTTCATAACCCGTAATAATTTCGCAATCGCCCCTACACATCCACCCTGCCTCTGCGTGCTCAACTGACTCCCTCTGCAAACACTGAACTCACCGCAGGGGAAGGCACCAGGACAATATCTGTCACTCTAGTACTCTACACTCCAGTGCTTCTGTATGGGAGTAGCTTCACACGTAGCACCGAATATCGATACTTGAGTAGCAGGTATATAAATATATATATATATATATATATATATATATATATATATCACAGTAGGTCAATGTCTATCGCTCCAGTAAAGCGAATTTCTGTTCCAGTTTATGTTAGTAGCTTCAAACGTTGTATTATATATTTTTTTAATTGTATTGAATCTTTTTCTGCCATATTACTCGAATTATGTGCTATAATTTGTCCTATATATTGGGTGCTATAGTACAATCTGTGGTCTTTTCTTCAGGAGTTTTACAGAAGATCTATTACAGATGTGGCCAACCCAAATGAGGTTGCGGGCCACTTTGCCAATGCATCCTAACTCCGCTGGTCGCAAATAAAATTATATATCCTATGATTATTGATATATATCCCTTAATAATATTCCCTATCCCCTGATATTAGATTTAGACCCACTCTACACATTTTTTGGAGAAAACAATGGAAACAGAAGGAGTTATTATTGTGTTTACCATTATTCTTACATATGAACATAGATACTATAATAATAATAATACTAAACACACAGTGTAAGGAAATATATAGCACTCAAAATGAAATATAAAAACATCAGTCAAAAGTTTATGAAATAAACAGAATCGATGGGGACTGTGACAACGAGTGATAAAAGTTCTCGCATCGACTGCCTCGTGAGAGCTCTTCGAGTTTTCTCCCGTACATAGGTAGCTACTCTTGCCATATATCGGTGGCAAATAGAATCCAACAAATCCAAAACTAGAAAAGGTTTCGTCAAATTCTCCTTCTATCTTGACGGTCACCAAAATTCACTGATCACCAAAATTCTCGCAGAACCATTTCCATTTCGACCCAGTGATGACATTTTCGCATTCTCCTCGAAGTCTCCTGATTCGTAAAGCCGACGCGTGAATCACCGAACCCTTCATGCCTCAGCGCTGCCAGCACCCTTTATTCCGATTCAATTTCCCAGCCACACCTCACCACCCTCCGTCCACCCCCAGTTCCAAACCACTGTTTCATAACCCGTAATAATTTCGCAATCGCCTCTACACATCCACCCTCCCTCTGCGTGCTCAACTGACTCCCCCTCTGCAAACACTGAACTCGCCGCAGGGGAAGGCAGTAGGACAATATCTGTCACTCTAGTACTCTACACTCCAGTGCTTCTCTATGGGAGTAGCTTCACACGTAGCACCGAATATCGATACTTGAGTAGCAGGTATATAAATTTACATGAATGCATTATATATATATATATATATATATATATCAGTAGGTCAATGTCTATTGCTCCAGTACAGCAAATTTCTGTACCAGTTTATGTTGGCAGCTTCTGGCTTCAAGCGTTGTATTGTATTTTCAATCCATATTCCTCTGCTTACATACTATAATTTGTCCTATAATGCCCATATACAGTGGTTGTTATACAGGGCCGGCTTTAGATGAAAAGCGGCCCTAGGCTACTCCACTTATGGAGGCCCTTTCACCTCCCACTTTTAAGTTTGTAAATTACATGACAGATATTAAAATACATCACTACTGTGATATGTATATTAATACGTTAAATGAAACATCTAGTGATGGGTACTCATCTTTATAAAAAATGTGGCACGGGTAATAAATAAAAAAAAAAGGCCAGAACACTTATTTGGGACATTTATTATCAGCACCCTATAGAGTACTTGTAACAATAACTCATCAAACATAGCACGCAACATTTACAAAGAAACAAAATTCAAATAATAAAAATCTTTGATTACGAAAATAAAATATGCAATAAAAAATATCCTATTTCCTACCAAATTAATTTAAATATAGTCAATACATTGAAGATTCAATTCAGATAAATTTATTTCATAATAATTCGCATTTAAAGTTTAAGTATGAATTTTAAATTCGAAACTAAACCAAAAATGGAACTTTATTCCATATCCATATCCACCCAAAATCCATATCGCAAAAAAGAAAATATCAAATCAAATGAGCCGAACGCGTTGAACTTAACTAATACATTTTTATGTTTGCTTATGAGTCATATGTGTAGAATTTCTCCTTATTTTCGATCCAGTGTTTCAGTGTTTACTGTTTTTAGAATAGTGTCATTCTAATTTTGCTAACAATTTGAATGCAGGTCCCCTCTGGATCTTGAGGCCCTAGGCTGAAGCCTAGTTAGCTTACAGGAAAACCCGGCAAGGTGCTATAGTACAATCTGTGGCCTTTTCTTTAGAAGTTTCAAAAACGATCAATTCGCTAAATCAGTCGCCTTAATTAATTTATTATTATGTGTGAACATGATGTTGTCCTGGTTAGGGGTCCGTGACGTTATCCGAAAATGAGGGCCAAGCAAATAAGACTCCATAACAAATTTGGGCGGAAAATTGTACTTTGGCCCCTTAACTCTTGAAATGATTCATAAATAACGTAATTCCTCGGGAATTTTCTGGAAAATTTTGGCTTTTGCTTGAAGTGTTTTTGTAGTATGATTTTGAAGCACTTTTCACGTTTTGACTTGGGATTTTAAACATTTGTGTATCCAATGGCTATCAGTACTGGTAGTACGTTGATCCATTCCTTCTTTTTGAAGTTTCTCATTTATCACTTATTGAGCTTAATAGTGCTGTACTTAAAACTGTAGGTCCCCGTCTGTTAAAGTGTAGGCCTTGGTCCTTGTGTGTACAAGATGAACGTAGAGCAACAAACCAAACAGCCCTATTGAAAAACATAAATTTACATTGGGTTAAATATTGTTGTGTAAAATACGAGATTTCGCGAAAAATTTTTTTATTATCCTGAAACGTAAATGAATTATAAAGAACAGTTTCCTTTCCTTCTCCACAGACACATTGAAGAAGAGAAAACATCAAACTAGAGATCGAAGAAAAAAGGATTCGGAAAAATATCATGGAGATCATGAAATATAAACTATTGTTTCGAATATTTCTTCAAGCATATACAAATCGGAATTTGATATTCTTCATTTTTTTTCTTATTTTCAGAAACACTTCTCGCCTTCCGTTTCATGGATTTTTATAGACCTGGCAAAATATCACAGGTAAATGTCGCTTTGCACTTAAAATGGCGGGGATGAGAGGTATTTATATCCGAATACATTCATTTCTATGAACGTCTTAAAAAATTCGACGGAACTATTGGATCGCCATTTTTTATGTGTTGTTGCCATTTTGCTCCTTCGCAATATATTTCGATTGACTATACCTTTCCGGCTTTGATAGAAATGAAAGAAGTAATGATTCCTTACACCCCTGTTGTTCGTATTTATTTATTTATTTATTCTGCTTTGCTTTTCAGATGGGCGAAATATTTATTACTCTCTTTTATTTACTGAACAAGAATATTTTAGAAGGTTTTTTCAATTCCTTCTATTAGTTCACACTCTCCCTATATATATCTTGTTCAAATTTTCCATCGTTCATAAAATACTTTTTATTCATCCACTCGAGTACAACATACGTTGTTTTTTTTGAACTTGTAGTGGATGACACTGTATATTTATACAGTTTTTTCAAATATTAATTCAGTAATGAAATTTAATGAATTAATTTTAGTTTTTTTTTTTTAGATTTAAGTTGCATGTATCTACCCATAGAGGACGCCAGATAAACTAAAAAAAATGAATGAAAATTATTTATAAAGGACTTTCTGCAATATAGAGAAACAAAAGTAGGAATTGACTTTAAATTTTTTTTTTATATTACTTGGTTATCGTCATGTTAGGGAAAATGCGTACAGGATTAACTTTAAAATAATAAAAAAAAAATTAAAAAAACTGAAATCTGCTCTGCAAATTTTAACTTATCACGTTTGAACATTCGAGAACGGAGGAATAAACTCAGGGATAGGCCACTGTTTAATATTGCAAGAGATATATAGGAAGCAATGGATTGGAATATTATAAGAATGGCCAAATTCAATAGCCACGTGAATATAGTAATGTTGCATAGATCAAGATCAATAATCTCTAAAAGAATATACAAATGTAAGATAAATGTAGTCGTAAATGAAGCAATTCAAATAATATAAGAAGCGCTATCATTTTCAATAACCAAAAGAATATATCAAAGTATGAAAAGTCTAGTCGTAAATGAAGAAGGAAGTATTCCAAATACAATAAGAAGAACTTATACAGCTCCATTAGAACGGAAAAAGCCAAAATTGATAAATGTGAAACTTCAAGAAGAAGGAATTGATCAACATTTGTATATATTTGAATAACATTTGTATAAGCACTACGATAGCACTACTTATAGCTATTGGATATACAAATGTTTAAAATCCCTACCCAAAACATGGAAAGTGATTCAAAACCATACCTCAAAACACTTCAAACAAAAGCCAAATTCTCCAGAAAATCCCTCAACACTAACGTTAGTCATGAATCATTTTACGAGTTAAGGCGTCCAAAATACCATTTTCAGCAAAAATTTGCAAATTTGGAATATCACTTTATTTGCTTGCTGCACTTTTTGGATTGCGCCACGAACCTCAATCAGGACAACATCATGTTCACACATGATAATACTATTTGTTGGTTTATATAACTTTCATACTATCCGATTTGTTTCCTGAGACTTTTTAAAGGAATGTATAAGTTTTAAATTAATATATTTTGGCCGACAACAAAAAAAGAAAATTGACCATTGGACTAGTTTCGGTACAGGTACCGCGTTTTCAGAAAAGAAGAGACTCAATGATGATTGTAACAAAGTGCTTAAAATGTTTTTCGCATAGGCACTCAAACTGGTGGGAGTTTCCCTATTATTCTAACTGTCTATTCTTCCAAATGCATTTCATCGCCTTCAAAGTAATCACCTCCGCTTAATAATTAAAAATAAGTAATATAAAAAATAAAAAAATTAAGTCAATTCTTACTTTTTTTTCACTCTATTACAGAAAAGTCCTTTACAAATAAAATTGACATTTTCCTCTCACATGTAGCACCATCTATTATTAGATACATGCAACTTACATCTAAAAAAAAACTAAAATTAATTAATTAAATTTAATGAATGAATGAATATTTGAAAAAATGTATTAACATCCAGTGTCACCCACTACAAGTTAAAAAAATGTATTTCAACTTGAGTGGATGAATCAAAAGTGTTTTATGAGCGATTGAAAATGTGAACGAGATATATAGAGGGAGAGTGTGAGCTAATAGAAGGAATTGGAAAGCCGATTAATTTCAGTTTATATGAATTTGAGGTCTTTATTATTTATTATCCACATTATTTATCTACGGTTTTTTTTAAGTATTTATCGATTCGAAATATTCTTCCTAACATTTTTTGATTTCAGGTATACAAATAATATTTTGAAATAAAGACAAACTGTAAAATAAATAAAAATCTTATTACATTTCACTATCGAATGAATTTTCAAATGTTACAGGCAAATTGTGCAGCAGATATTTACAAAATTATCCAGTGTTCATCCACTACAAGTTCAAAAAATGTATTTGAACTTGAGTGGATGAATAAGAAGTATTTTATAAACGATTAAAAATTTTAATAAGATATATATATCGGGAGAGTGCAAGCTAATAAAAGGAATTGAAAAAAAAAAAAAGGCGTAAGTTATTTTAAAACTCTAAATTGAATGCATTTTTTGCAATATCAATGAATCAATGTGTTTTAATCTATACAAAAATATTGAACGGAATATTAATTCAGCAGAATTACACCGTTTCTACTAAATAAGACAAACTTCAAGGGAAGCTCCCATTGATTTTCGTTAACTATTTGCTAACGACGCAACTGATTTGTTTCACAACAGCGCTTTCCTTGGGCACATCCTTTGTGATGCTAATGGGAACTCTTCGATCCCCAGCTTACCCCATTCAGTAATGACCACAACAGGCGTGCCTTGCTGGAACATTTTTTCAATCTGCTGAGTGGTCAGTTGCAAATTCTACATACTTCTGATCGGAGGGGACAGAATGAAGGAGCCATTTTCAGCCCTTGTTTGTACCAGATTTGGTACTGAATCGCAGTTTGGCTCCATTTCCCTTTAAGATAGATTATTTTGTTGTTCTAATGCAGCTGGCAATACAAATATAGTTAATCTTTATACCATAAGCAAGGGCTGCACCACTGTGACTCATTTAGAACTAAACAGGGGGCACGTGTAACTTGAAGATAGGCGACATACGCGGAGCAACACTACCCCCGCAACGCTCTACGGTTGTGTTAGGACCAGGACCTGCGGTTTAAAGAGGATTCCGAACCACCGCAAACATCCATGTACTGCCGGGACTCAAACTCGAAACCTGTGCTACCTGTGCCCTTCAGCCCCCCTCCCCCTTCTTTAAGGTAGATTACTATATTTATTAATGTACATAATCAAAATTTATGTCATCGCCTTCAAAGAAATCCCCTCCGGACCCAACGCACTTATGCTAATTTTTTTTTCCAACCCTCAATGCATGTTCAAAAGTCATCGGCAGGGATGGCCTTCAAAGCGCGCTTCACGTTGAATCTCTTCAATCAACTTGAAACGTATGGACATAGCAGTATTACTCCACAGATACCCCACAGATACAAGCAGATCGAAAATTTCTGCATTGCACGGTTTTTTTTTCAATTCCTTCTATTAGCTCACACTCTTCCTCTATATATCTTGTTCAAATTTTCAATCGTTCATGAAATACTTTTCATTCATCCACTCGAGTTCAAATGCATTTTTTTTGGACTTGTAGTGGATGACACTGGATGTGAATACAGTTTTTTCGAATATTAATTCATTCATTAAATTTAATCAATTCATTTTAGTTTTTTTTTTTTAGATTTATGTTGCATATATCTACCCATAGATGGCGCCAGATAAACTTAAAGAAATGAATGAAAATTATATAGAAAGGACTTTCTGCAATAGAATGAAGAAAAAATAGGAGTTGACTTAATTTTTTTTTTATATATATATTAATTGTTTTCAAAACCAAAAGAAAAAGGGAATTACAGAATTTTCCAGGAGGGTTTGAGGCAATATCAAAAATGTGTCGAAAATTGAATGCAAACAAATTATCTAATATGGCCCTGAACGGGCAAGTGTCTAACGCTCTGGTGCTCGGTACCACAGGTTTCGGATTCTTGTCCCGGCGGGCCCATGGATATTTGTAGTGGTTCGGAATCGTTCGTTTGGTGCCGCACTGGAACATTTTTCAATCTGCTGAGTGGACAGTTGCAAATTCTACTATACATCACATCATTCTTTTCGTAGAGAACAGAATGATGGAGCCATCTTTTCTGGTACCAGACTTGACGCAGCACCACAGTTTAGCTCCATTTCTACCCTTTAAGATAGACTATTAAATTTATATTGCTGTTGTCGTTCTAATGCAGTTGGCAATACAAAGACATTAAATCCTTATGTCATAAGCATGGCCTGCACTCATTGAGCACTACTAAGGGGATACATGTGGCTTGAAGATATGCTACGGACGCAAATAACACTACCCCTGCAACGCTCTACGATACTAATAGACTGGGTCCTACGGTGTAAAGTGGATTGCGAACCACTACAAACATCATGGCACCGCGAGAACTCGAACCCGAAACCTGTTGTACCGAGAACTAGCCACTCCGCCATTCGAGCACCAAATTTAATAAATTAAGAGTTTAACTGTTTTACATATGAATTTTGAGTTCGTACCCTAAATCAAAATTTTAGGCTACGGACATGGAGCAACACTACTCCCAAAACCCTCTACAATCCTATTAAATCTGGACGTAGGTTTAAAGTGGATTCCAAACCACTAAACACATCCATGGCAGGACCGGGACTCGAACCCTGTGGTACAGGTAGCCACTGGCCGATTACATAAGCCAAAATATGTGATTATGCACGAATAGATTCTACTACTAAAAAATAAAAGAGCAGCAAATGACGCGTCATAAATTGTATAAAACATAGTATGGGTGATGCTACTGTTAAATTAAGACAGTGGTTTTTCCTCATAGTTCTCAACACAAGCATATACAAATAACTATTTATCCATTTTTTCAGTGCTTTGCAAGTCAACAAGGCAACAAGTCTCAAATCAATGAGAAATTGTCCAAACGGGTAGCTGAATTACAAATCTGTCACGTGGCGATTATGCGGACTTTCAATCCTATGCTAATAGTTTTAATACTGTTCTATAGTACCCTGTAAAAATAAATACAAGCAGATCTTTTGATCTTCTTCTAACAGTGGGGTACTCTATAACTGTCATCTGCCACTCTACTTTAATACAAATCTACAGAGTAGTATTAAAATAATGTGACAGATCACAGAAGATTCTGCAGTTTACGGTTTTTTGTTTTTGAAAAATATGTAAACTACGTGTAAAAATACAGAAGGAACTTATTATCGCAGAAACACATTCATCCCACAGATCAATATTCATGCACAGTAAAAAGCGCAACTGAAACTATTTCTTAATATTGTAATAATTAAATCTATATAATTTAGCATCTATTATCCACTTCTTATAAGTATTAATTTCAAATTGGAGAAAACATTTCTTAAAACTTTTTTATTTTCATTTTACTTTAGAATTCGATATTTTTAATAGAGCTACCCATTTCAACAAAGCTTTTCAATATTCTATGAAATATTAATGTACTTTTATGAGACAGTATAAAAATAAAACTACATTCCCTTTCATAATATCTAAATATTAAGGTACGCCTTTTAAATTCAAATCTATCTTATTACATTATTATTATTATTTTTCCTTTCTGTAAAACGAATGTAATGAAATAATTATTCACGTGTAAACAAATGTACTGCAATAGAAGGAATAATAAAACAAAAATAACTCCGTTAGAATATTTTAAGGAAACTAATAGAATATAAAGACTTAAAATACAACACGAAGAAAATCAATGTCGCATTTTGGAATACAATTTTATACGCCAGAGTCAGTAAATTTGTCGGTGGCCTTAACAAAGACCTTATTCTTCTGATACTCTTTTTTTATCCAACACGGCATGGAATTCAAAAGAACCCAAATATTAACCGGTGCTTTCAACCAATATAGATATTCTTTTTTTTTTTTTTTTTATTCTTGTCGAGAAGTTCTTTCAAATGTAAAGTGCGTTTCTCAGAAAATTCTATAATTTTTTTTTTGTTCTTCAATTTGGAGTTTTTTTACGCTGCCATGGAGATGCAAACGACTTTCTTCTAACACTTTTAATTGAGTTGCGTGTTTTGGCAACGTGTAATGATCGTTTGGTCTCATCTCTTTCAAATCGGCCTTTGCTGCCTTGGCGATGTTTGGCTTGCAAATTGAAAATAATCCGTTCTGTTTGTTGGAATTCTATTTGATTTTGTAAGAATTCTAAAAAAGCTTCTGAAAAACTGACATTTTACGTTACATAAATTAAAATTAGTTAATGTATATTATATAATTAGTTAGTAAAGAAGTTAAGTGTTATATAATGAATTAATTTGTGTTTCTATTGAGTAGAATTCTGCTGTTTAGTTAGATTCTATTTGAATTTGTAAGAATACTAAAAAAGCTTATGAAATCTGATATTTTACGTTACATAAATTAAATCACTGTTATACAAATTATTAACTAATTTTAATAAGTCCCTGTATTGCAGGCTGCAATAGAAAAAAAAATAATCAAACGTATTTCATGTATCCTTCATTATCGATTTCCTATAAATATTGATTGGAGAAAATATTAATTGGAATTAATATAAATTGGAGAAAACATGTCTCAAAACTGTTTTATTTTTATTTTACTTTAGAATTCGATATTTTTAATAGAACTATCCATTTAAACAAAATCCTTTCACCATTTTATGAAATATTAATGTATTTTTATGAGACAGAATAAAAATAAAGCTACGTTCCCTTTAATAATAATATCTAAATGTGAATGCACGCACTTTAAATTCAGTCTATCTAATTACATTATCATTATTTTTCATTTTTGTAAAACTAATGTAATGAAATAATTATTCGCGTGTAAACAAATGTACTGCAATAGAATGAATAAAAAACAAAAAAATTACTCAATAAGAATATTTTGAGAAAAGTAATGGAATATGAAGATATAAAATAGAACATGAAGAAAATCAATTTCGCATTTTTGAATACAATTTTATACGCCAGCGTCAGTGAATTTGTCGGTAGTCCTAACAAAGACCTTATTCTTGTGATAACTCTTTTTAATCCAACACGGCATGGAATTCAAAAGAACTCAAATATTTACCGGTGCTTTCAACCGATATAGATATTCTTTTTTTTTTTAATTCTTGTCGAGAAGTTCTTTCAAATGTAAAGTGCTCTTCTCAGAAAGTTCCACGGTTTTTTTTTTTCTTCAATTTGGAGTTTTTACGCTGTCATGGAGATGCAAAAGACTTTCTTCTAACACTTTTAATTGAGTTGCGTGTTTTGGCAACATGCAATGATCGTTTAGTCTCATCTCTTTTGAATCGACTTTGGCTGCCTTGGCGATGTTTGGCTTGCAAATTGAAAATAATCCTTTATGTTTGTTTGGATTCTATTTGAATTTGTAAGAATTATGAAAAAAGTTTGTGAAAAACTGATATTTTCCGTTACATGAATTAAAATTAGTTAATGAATATTATATAATTAGTTAGGACTCGAAATGATGAGCGCTATGTAATGAATCGATTAGTGTTTCTATGGTCCAGAATTCTGTTGTTCATTTGGATTCCATTTAAATTTCTAAGAATTCTAATAAAGCTTGTGAAAAACTGATATTTTGTATAACATTAATTAAATCAGTGCTACACAAATTAGCAGTTCAATAAACTACAATTAGTTAACTAGTGTTATATAGTTAGTTAGCATTATTAATTATTTAGTGTTGTATAAGTAATCAGTTAATATTGGGTAATTAGTTTGTCACTATCTGCAATTAGTTTGGATTATATTTAAGTTTGTAAAAATGCTTCGAAAGATTGGGGAACCAGATGTTTTTAGTTACCTAAATTAAAACAGTAGAAAAATTTAAGATGAATTGATATTTTTTATTCAATTACTTAGGCAATTCAATTTGTATAAATTAAGTAATATTATATAAATTAATGTCAGCTTGAAAATATGAGAAATTAGGTTTTAAACTTACTGCAGGTTTCAGGTTCGAATCCTGCGGTAGCATGGATGCTTGTGAGTGGTTCGGAATCTACGTTAAACTTTAGGTTCCGGTCTAATTAGCCTAAAGTGTGCACAAAATACGAGAGGCAAACCAAATCAAAAATCAAGTTTTAAACTTCTACAATAAACAGAGTGTGAGAAATATGTTTATAGTAAATTATGAATAATGTTAATGTTAAATTATACGTTAGTTAATTAAAATTAAATTTTAAGTTAGTTAATTAAAATTAAATTTTAAGATAGCTAAATTATAAATAAATAAAATTACCGTAGCACCGAATTTAATAATGTAGTGTTACGAATGTAAATATAGTTTGATAGATTACAGTATGGAACAATCCTATTTTATGCTCAGTAGGATAAATATGTTAGTTAAAATTCCCAACAAAATGAAATTATTTTTAAACATCTTAAAAATAAATCTTCCGTCATTTAAAAATGAAACCTTTATGTTACATTTAAATGAATTCACTGAAAAATACCGTGACAAATTTTGTTTTATTAATATTATTCGTAATATTGAATTTTACGCAAAATTATAAAAAAAAAAAACACAAACATCAATAATATCCTATAATGTTATCAGTGCAGATTAATCCATTAAAATACGATAATTTCTTAGTTATTAAAAATATATAATTAATATTTTAATGCTTTTAATCCAATAAACTATTTAAAAATGAATAATAAATAAATGAAATACAATTGAAAAAGTGGAAATGCTTAACAGGGCAAACAAAATAAAGTTAAAAAATACAAAAATACTAATAAATTCTTTAAAAAAACAAAATTTTGCTTTTAAAATATAACATTACAAATTAAAAAAAAATTAATTGCCTAATTACGAAAATGAATGATTACTTTCTTTTAGGAAAAATTTTGAACATCTAAATCACATTGAATTATAAAAATATACATATTTCCAATATTTTAAAAACCAATTCTACTAGAAATTCTTAAAGCTGGTATATGAATAAAAACAAGAAATATAAAATGCAATTTAAGTTACAGAGGAATCATTACATTCGATTTCAAAACTATAAAATTCTGTATTTATCATGATTATAAATTCAATCATAGCAATTAAATTAATTGAAACAATTCATTTTATTAATAATTCTGAATAAAGAAAATTATTTTTAAATATTCTACATTTCATCTCTAAATTTTAATATCATTAACTGTTAAAATAGAGAAGGAAAAAAAACAGCTCAGTCTGAAACATAAGCTATTAAAATTGTAATTTTTTAAAACCAGAAACATTTTTCTAGTTCAGAAATTAATAATAAAATAAAAAAAATTATACAATGTAACGAAAATTCTCATTATACTAATGAAAAGCGCTCTTTTTTTAATAGCTAAATAATGAATTTAATACATTGCATTCAGAAATGAATTGACTAATTAATTACATTATTAAAACAAATACAATATTAACATTGTAGTTTACTGTAAGTTATTATCGCAGAAATAACAAGTGAAAACTGTATAATTTAATTGCACTGCGGTTTTAAATTACATTTAAATTTTTAAGTAAGGCTATAACTAGATAAATATAATAATATAACATTAACTTTAATATTTTTTATGGGAATCTGTTTCATTTAATAAAGAAGATTATTTTTATTTAAAGAACTACTGCGTCCAAAAAGTACGACCAGTTTTCAATTTAAATTTCCCGGGCATATGGTATTTCAATTTTTTCTTTTTATTTAGGTTGTTGGCACAATTCTTTGTGTGAAATTGCTTCAAAATATTCATTAGTATTTGAGTTAACCTTGGTTTTGTGAGAGGCTAAAACTGATTCCGGCGATTAGTGACATGTCTCTTCAATCGACTTAAAACGTTGTCTCCGTACTGGTCTTTTGAGTTTAGGGAATAGCCAGAAGTAGCACGATGCAAAATCAGGTGAATACGACGGTTGTGGAACGATATGGGTTTCATTTTTGGCGGAAAAGTCACAAATAATTAATGCAGTATAAGCTGGCGCATTCACTGTTTTTGGTACCCATTGAGATTTGAAGCGTTTGAGGACAAAAACATCTAAAATGGAATTTTGAAATTCCAACATTATCAGCAAGGTCTCTAATTGTAAATCGACGGTTTGCGAGCACCAAATCTCTATTTTTTGGACGTGAGCTTCATCGGTTGAGGTTAGTCGTCGGCCAGAGGGCTCTTCGTCTTCAACGCATTCTCTGCTTTCTTTGAAGAGTTTTTACTGCTTCTAAACATTTATTTTCTATATAGAAATGCTCACCGAATGCAACATTCTATACGTTTCCGCAAAAAAAATTTACTCAATTTACACAATTTTACTCAATTACTTTTCAAAAATCGGCGGAATCAATTTTAGCATCTCACAAAACCGAGCATAACTCAAATACTAATGAATATTTTGACATGAAATTTCGCACAGATGTCAAGGACAGTGCCAGCAACATAAAAAAGAAGAAAAATGAAATACTATATGTACAGAAAATTTAAATTGAAAATGGGTCTTACTTTTTGGACATAGTAGTAGCCTATAAATTTAATAAAACTCGAGAACATTAGAATTGGAACACTGGAAACATTAAAACGCAGTAAAAGAATTATTTTGCAATATTTTAAATGACTCAACATGAAATATTTCGTTAAATCCTTTTAATTAAATTCAATATGTATAAAGACAAATGTATTTTGTAAGCTCTGTAATTAATGAATTTATAACAGAAATACGTGCTTTCAGAACGCGACATCCTATAATTTAAACAAAGTCATCATTTTCCATTTCCATTCACATAAACGCGGGAATTATGCAATATGCAAACATCTGATAAAATGAAATGTAGTGTTTGAAGAACTCTTAGCATATTTTATGATTATAGTAAGTTAACATCACGTTTGAGAATTGTATTTGAACACACCTTCTAATAGTGTTATGTTTAACCAAACATGTGTAAATATAAATCATGTAATTGATTATGTTGGCATTTATCCTTATTTAAATAAATGCTAATTTAAAATAATGCTAAATGCATAAAATATTACATAAGTTTATTTGCATATTATGAAATAGATGAATTTAAAATATTAAACTCTATAGATAAAATGACGTGAGCAACTTTAATTTATTATGAAAGTCAAAAATTTAATTCGTTAAAATGTTAATTTAACAAATTTTAGATGGAAAGTTAATTAAAAATGTATGTTGTTGTATGTCGTTGGACCTGATGGCCGAGTGGCTAGCGTTCTGGCGCTCGGCACCATAGGTATCGGGTTCGAGTCCCGGCTATGCCACGGATGTTTGTAGTGGTTCGGAATCCACTTTAAGGCGTAGGTCCCGGTCTCATATGACTGTTGGGCGTAGATCCGGCAACTACTCCTTAAAAAGAAAAAAAACCACTCTCGTCTCGAAATCTACCAGCAAGTAGACGGCCCACAACGGGCTGTTGAAAATGATGATGATGAAGATGTTAATTTAACAAATTTCAGCTGGGTCTCAAGGGTCGAGAGGCTGGCGCTCTGGTACTCGGTACCACAGGTTTCGGGTTCAAGTCCCGGCGATGCCATGGATGTTTGTTGCTGTTCGGAATCCAGTTTAAAGTGTAGGTCCTGGTCTAACAAGATCTAAAGTGTTACAGAAGTATTGTCACTCCGCGTCCGTAGCTTATCTTCAAGCTACACGCACCTCCTGGATAGTGCTAAGTGAGTCACGTTGGTGCAGCGCTTAGCTTAAGGCATTGAAGACAGCTGTCTAAGTGTTCGCCAGCTGCATCAGAACAAAAAAAAAAGATTTTGTGTAAAAAGTGTCCTGAATTTATAATTTTACACACACACGTTTTCTTGTATGCAAGTCACAGGATGTGTTTCCTGTGTCATTTGAATCCGGAGTGCTTACGAGAAATTGGAAAATACACTTTTTGGCCATTTTTTCCAATTTTTAACAACACTTTTCATGAATATACCGGGTGATCATAATTAAAGTTCCACTTTCAAAAATGCTGTCAAAAAAGAACCACTCGTCACAATGAGTTCACATTTGAACTGAAAATACTTGAAGAAGTGGGAAACGGTATGGTATAAAAAAAAAGTTCCGAAGTGTATGAATATGGGGCGCTGTAAAAGGCCTAAACAGTGAATTCGGCTGCTAGTAATATTTCGAATCGAAATGACAAAGTTTTTGGCATGCTTTGCACATTCAACCAACTGTAGTGTTCCAAGTGCTGGATTGTTCGGTTTTTTGAAGTAAAAAGTGACTTCCAAGTCATTCAACAGTTGTGCCACTGTTAGGGGAAAGCCTATCCACTACGGCAAGGTCATACAAAATTGAATTTGATAAACCGGTGGAACTTTTTTGGAGATTTTTTTTGATGCCATACTATTTCCCCCTTCTTTGAGTATCTTCACTTCAAATGTGAACTCATTGTGACGAGTGGTTCTTTTTTGACAGCATTTTGAAAGTGTGACATTAATCACCTTCTATTTTAATTTTTATGCTTGTCAATTGTTTCATAATAACCAATTCTAAGAATAACATCAAAAATGTTTACAAAACATTATAATCACGGTCTGTTAACTGTTAAATTCTAATCAAAATGTAATCAATTTCTTAACAATCAAGTTCAAATTAATAAAAAAGTATTATTTAAAAACTTTTTAAGTGCATTCCAATTTTTTTTTGCTATATTGCATAAAGTCCTTCATAAATAAAGTCTAAATTTTTCTTTTTTCATCTGGTGCTCTATATTGGTAGATATATACAACTTAAATCTAAATTATCTAATTTAAAATTATTATTATTATTTAAAATTATTATTATTTAAATCTATTTTAAAATTAAAATTAATGAATTAAATTTAATGAATGAATTAGTATTTGAAAAAACTGTATTCACATCCAGTGTTCATCCACTACAAGTTTAAAAAAAAAATGTATTTGAACTGGAGTGGATGAACAAAAAGTATTTTATGAACGATTGAAAATGTGAACAAGATATATATAGCATGTGTATGAAATAATATTAGGAATTGAATAAAATTATTCACTAGAAAATATCTGTAAAATATGCTGCCATCCTTTTAAAAATATACTTTAAATATAATCACCCTGTATTTTACTTTATATGTTCGACAATGTTTCATAACCTAACATACCCTAATCCAAGAATAACATTAAAAATTTTTACAAGACATTATCATCACGCTTTGGTTAAATTATAAACAAAGTGAAATCAATTTCAAAGCAATCCAGTTCAATTTAATAAACAAGTAATATTAAAAAAACATTTTAAGCTAATTTCTACTTTTTTTTTCACCCTATTTCAGAAAGTCCTTTATAATATACATGCAACATGATGCATACAACTTAAATATAAAAAAATTAAAATTAATCCATTAAATTTAATGAATGAATTAATATTTGAAAAAATGTATTCACATCAAGTGAAAAAAATGTATTTGAACTCGAGTGGATGAATAAAAAGTACTTTATGAAGGATTGAAAATTAGAACAAGATATATATAGGGAGAGGGTGAACTAATAGAAGGAACTGAAAATATTAATCACCCGAAAATATCGTTGTGCTACCATCCTTTTTAGACTAACAATGTCTGCGCGCAAAACAATAAAATTTCATTATTTCTCGCGCCATTCTTCGACGCAAGTCTTAACCACGCTGCCGCTTCATCTTGAATTCTATCCCCGTAAAGCCCACCGACATAAATCACCGATTCAAAAGCCGGCAGTGCACTTTCCTGAAATATTGCCACTCGCAATTATTCCAACACCCTAGAAATAAGCCCTCCGAGAGAGAGAGAGAGTGCGTCCCAAGGCAAAAATTAACATACTCGCCCCATAGATCTTGGCGCCCTTTTATTCTCTGCTGTAACAGCCCTTACCTGTTGAGGGACGGCCAATCGTTTATCGCTGATTGGACAAAGGGATACACGTGACAGTTTGCCTTTTTTGTACCGCGACAAAATGGGAACCTTTTTTTTCTCTCTCCCTACACTCTACGCACGATCTTGTATTTATTAATTATTCATTTAAAAAGAGACCGGGAGTGGGCTAATTAACTTAATTGCACTTTCCTCTAAGCCAGTCGCCCGGCCGAAATCCAGCGCCGTAAATCACGACTTCTTTTGTTAAAAGTCCCGACTCAAAGTCACGCCACGATTTGGCGGCTGAATTGTAAAAGGGTTCGCCAAGATTAACGCCCTATCAGTGAAAAATCACCCTACTTTTTTTTATCGTCTGCACCTCCCTTTGAACAATCGAACACAATGAGATGCATGAAATTTGCATTCGGGCCCATTTGTATTGGGGCCCCAAAGACGACATGCAGGGATTTTCATGGGTTTTAAAAAGAAGGAAATGGTGATTGGATTAGATCTTTGGCGATTTTTTTTATTCATTCTCTTTTGAGAGAACATTTGTACAGAAGATCTCGCCAAAAAGAAGGGAAAATTACCACTTAATAGGGAATATATATCTATCTATAGATCTAACTTCAAGGATTTTTTTTCTTCTACTGTTCGAAAGGGATTTGGGTTTAGATTTTTCTGAAATTGTTTTCTGGGGATTTTTAGATTGGAAAAATGCGCCTGTATTGGAGCGGAGTTGTGTGGTCATTACGGTTTAACAATTGAACTGTGTGCAGGGTGCATTAACATCACAAAGCGTCGGTGAAAAGCGCGGGATTTCTTTGGAGTGGACAGAACAATGAGTTCCGTCGTTAGTGAACAACAGAATCCATAATATTGGTATCCAAGAGCCTGTCGCTGCACGTTCATTGGGGGGGGGTGCTTGCAATGCAATTCCTTTAAGTTAACTGACGAGTTGAATTGATTCGTCATGAATTAAGATGATTAAATCGATTGATATGTTAAAAAAAATCTTTATAGCATATCCATTATTGTTAAGATCTTGTTGCCTGAAAGGCCGAATGGCTAGCGCTTGGTAATTATCAGGTACCGGCGGTGCCATGGTTGCATGCAGTCGTTCGGAATTCACTTTAAACAATAGGGCCCAATCTGATAGGATCGTAGAGCGTTGCGCGGGAATATTTACACAGCGACCATAGCTTATCTTCCGGCTACACGCACCTCCCGAGTAGTGCTAAAAGAGTCAAAGCAGTACAGCCATGGCTTATGGCATAAAGATGATAAGTCTCTGTATTGCCAGCTGCATTAGAAAAAAAAATAATCAAATGTAGTTATTTTAGTATCCATTTCTTATCAGTATTCATTTCAAATTGTAGAAAACATTTTATCTGTTTTATTTTTCTTTTGAATTGGATATATGTGTTAGAATTATTCATTTTTAACAAAAACCTTACAATACTTATATATAAATATTAATGTATTTTATGAGACAGATAAAAATTAAACTACGCTCCCTTTCATAATAATATCTCAATGTTAATGCATCATTTTAAATTCGGTTTATCTAATTACAATATTATTATTATTTTTCCTTTTAGTAAAACGAATGTAATGAAATAATTATTCACGTGTAAACATATGTACTTCTTTTTTTATTCCTCTATTGCAGTAACTCAATAAGAATATTTTACGGAAAGTCATATAATATAAAGACATAAAATAGAACATGAAGAAAATCAATTTCCCATTTTCGAAAACAATTTTATGCAGCAACGTCAGTAAATTTGTCGGTGGCCCTAACAAAACCCTTATTCTTCTGATAATTCTTTTTAATCCAACATGGCATAAAATACAAAAGAACACATATATTAACCGGTTCTCTCAACCATTATAGATATTCTTATTTTTTTCTTTCTAATTCTTGTCGAGAAGTTCTTTCAAATGTAAAGTGCGTTTCTCAGAAAATTCTACAATTTTTTTCTTCTTTAATTTGGAGTTTTTTCTGCTGCCATGGAGATGCAAACGACTTTCTTCTAACACTTTTAATTGAGTTGCGTGTTTTGGCAACGCGTAATGATCGTTTGGTCTCATCGCTTTCGAATCGGATTTGGCTGCCTCGGCCATGTTTGGCTTGCAAATTGAAAATAATCGTTTTTTGTTTGGATTCTGTTTGAATTTGTAAGAATACTAAAAAAGGCTTATGAAAAAGTGATATTTTATGTAACATTAATTAAATCACTGTTATATAAATTAAAATAAATTAATGAGTGCTATATAATGAATCAATTAGTGTTTCTATTGACCAGAATTCTGCTGTTTGTTTAGATTTTTTTAAATTTATAAGAATGCTTGCAAAGGATTGGGTAAACTGATTGTTTTATTTACATAAATTAAAAAAAATATGAATAAATTAAAACTAGTTTTGTTCTAATGCAACTGGCAATACAGAGACAGTTAACCTTAATGCCATAAAAAGAGTTGCCGGCCCTCAACGCTATACGGTGCTATTAGACCGGGACCTACGATTGAAAAAAAAGTGGATTCCGAATCACTACAAACATCCATGGCACCGCCGGGACTATCCTATTATATGAGCCAGTCATTTGAAAATGAAGCCTTCGTTTATAAATTAATTCACTGAAAAATATTGTGATAAATTTTGTTTTGAGGCAAATATTGGTAACATTGAATTTTATCCACAAAATTAAAAAAAAACATCAATAATATCCTATAATGTTATAATAATAGAATAATCCATTAAAATATGATAATTTTTCAGTTATTATAGAGATATAATTAATATTTTTAAAAATATTAATTATATCTCCTATAAAATAATAAATCCTATAAAATATTTCAAAATGAATCATAAATAAATGAAATGCATTTCAAAAAGTGTAAAGGCTTAAGAGAATCAAAAATATAAAGTTAAAAAATACTAATAAATTAAAAAAGCAAAATGCTGCTTTTAACACCAACTGTAATATAAAAAAATGAATTGCTTAATTACAAAAATGAAAACCTATTTTCTTTTAGAAAATTCGTGAATTAAATATTCCCAAATTTATCACATTTATCATCATATTTATCCCATTTATAAAAAATATATTTCAAATAAGTAAGAACCGATTCTCCAAGAAATTCTTAAAGCTGGCATATAAATAAAAAAAAAGAAATATAATATGTAATTTAAATTAAAGAGGAATTATTACATTCGATTTCAAAACTATTAAATTCTGTATTTACTACGATTATAAATTGAATCATAGCAATTAAATTAATTGACATAATTCATTTTATTAATAATTCTTAATAAAATGAGATATAGAACATTTAAAAATAATTTATCTCTTTTAACTTTTAATATCATTTGCGGTTAAAACAGAGAAAGAAAAAAAAAAGAAAAATGAGTTTGAAACATAAGCTATTAAAATTGTGGTAATTTTTTTAAAAGCAGAAAAATGTTTCAAAAATTAATAATAAATGCAGAAAACTATACAATGTAATGAAAATTCTCATTACATTAATGAAAATAGTTCTTTTTTAATAGCTAAATAATGAGTTTAATACGCTGCGTTTTGAAAGGAAATAACTAACTAATTATATTATTAAAACAAATACAATATTAACATTGTATTTTACTGTAAGTTATTAAAACAGAAACAGCAAATAAAAACTGTATAATTTAATTGCAATGCGGTTTTAAATGACATTTAAAATTTTGTGTGAGGTTATAACTAGATAAATATAATAATATAACATTAACTTCAATATTTTTTATGGAAATTTCTCTTTTTAAGAGAAGTAGATTTCAATTCCTACTATTAATTCACACTCTCTCTCTATATATATATCTTGTTCAAATTTTCAAACGTTCACAAAATAATTTTTATTCATCCACTCAAATTCAAGTACATTTTTTTAACTTGTAGTGGATGACACTGGATGTGAATACAGTTTTTTTTTTCAAATATTCATTCATTATATTTAATTCATTAATTTTAGTTTTATAGGGGAAAAAAAAATGTTCTCTTCTGGAAGATATTTAGCAGGATATAAATTTAGGAATCAATACCGTCAGTGGCGAAGCGTGTAGATCGCTGGAAAAAAGTTTCTTTTTCAGATTCCTTTTTCATTCTGGGTTCTTGTCTGAGTCAAGGAGGGAATAAAATGGAAAGTGAAATATATATGATTTAAGTTGCATGTATCTAATAATAGATGATGCCAGATGTCAGAAGAAAATTTCAACTTTATTTGTAAACGACTTTCCTGCAATAGAGTGAAAAAAATGTATGAATTGACTTCAAAAATTTATTTTATATTACTTGTTTTTATTTCATGTAGGCTATAAATTTAATAAAACTAGAGAACAGTAGAATTGGAATATTGGAAATATTAGAACGCAATAAAAAAAGTACCTTGCAATATTTTAAATGTCCCAACATGAAATATTTCGTTAAATCATTTTAATTAAATTCAATATGTAAAGAACCAAATGGGTTTTGTAAGCTCGTAATTAATGAATTTATAACAGAAATACGTGCTTTCAGAATGTTACATCAGATAATTTAAACAAACTCATCATACTCCTTTTACAGTTTACAAAAAGCGCGAGTTATGAAATATGCAAACATCTGATAAAATGAAATATAATGTTTGAAGAACTCTTAGCATATTTTATGATTATAGTAAGCTAACGTTACGTCTGAGAATTGTATTTGAACACATCTGGCAATAGTGTTACGTCTAACGAAACCTATGTAAATATAAATGTTATTGATTCTGTTTGCATTTATTATTTAAATAAATGCTAATTTAAAATAATGCCAAATGCATAAAATATTAGATATCACTTTATTTGTCTATTATGAAATAAAAGAGTTTAAAATATTTAATGGATAGAATGACATGAAAAATTGAATTTTATTATGAAAAGAGAAAAATTTAAGTCATTCAAATGTTAATTTAACAAATTTTAGCTGGAATGTTAATTAAAAGAGTTTGATGTCCAATCTCTCATTCTATGTAAAATTAAATTTTATAACGCAGGTTTTGTGTAAAAGGGCCTGAATGACCGAGAGCCTAGCGCTCTGACACTCGGTACGAGAGGTTTCGGGTTCAAGACCCGATGGTGCCATGGATGTTTGTTGTGATTCGGAATCAAGTTTAAGCCGTAGGTCCTGGTCTAACAAGATCTAGAGCGTTACGGAGGTACTGTTATTCCGCTTCCGTAGCTTATCTTCAAACAACACGCAGCTCCTGGGTAGTGCTAAGTGAGTAACGTCTGTGCAGTCTTGTGCAGTCCTCTGTCGTCTTGCCTTAAGGCATACAAGAGAATTGTCTAAGTGTTTGCCAGCTGCATTAGAGCGAAAACAGATTTTGTAAAAAAAGTATACTGAATTTATAATTTTACACATGCACGTTTTCATGCATGCAAATCAACAGGAAGTGGCTCATGTGTCCTTTGTGTCAGGAGTGCTTTTGTAAAGTTAGAAAATACACTTTTTGGCCATTTCTTTATTTGAAATTTTTAACAACACTTTTCATGAATGTACAGGGTGATTATAATTAAAGTCCCACTTTCAACATGCGGTAAGAAAAGAACCCCTCGTCACAATGAGTTCACATTTGGACTGAAAATACTCGAAGAAGGGGGAAACGGTAACGGTATCAAAAAACATTCCAAAGTGTATTAATAGCGTGAGCTGTAAGAAACCTAAAGAAAGTGAATTCGGCTCCCAGTGATAGTGTGAATCGAAATGACAACGTATTTGACATGAGCTGCACATTTAACCAACTGTAGTGTTCAGTGTGTTTGATTGTTTCGGAAAATATGAAGTTAAAGTCTTTTAACATGTGTGAGACTGGAAGTGGAAAGCCCATCCACCAAAGTAAGGTCTTACCCAATCGGATGGTAAAAATCGGTGGAACTTTTTTTGATGCCATACCATTCTTCAAGTATCTTCAGTTCAAATTAGATCTCATTGTGACGAGTGGTTTTACAGCATTTGGGAATTATAATTACGCTGTTTTTTAAAATTTTATGTTTGTCCAATGTTTCATAACCTAACCTAATCTGAGAATAACATCAAATATTTTTAAAAACATTATCATAACGCTCTGGTTAAAATTTAAACAAAATGAAATCAATCAACCTCAAATTAATAAACAAGTAATATTAAAAAAATTTTTTAAGGCCATTCATACTTTTTTTTACTCTATTGCAGAAAGTATTTTACAAATAAAGTTGAAATTTTCCTTTTGCATCTGGTGCCATCTATTGGTAGATACATGCAACTTAAATCTAAAAAAAAAAAACTAAAACTTATTAATTAAATTAAATGAATGAATGAATATTTGAAAAAACTGAAATTGAATGAATGAATGCATATTTGAAAAAAATGCATTCATATCCAATGTCATCCACTACATGTTCAAAAAAACGCATTTGAACTCGAGTGGATGAATCAAAAGTATTTTCATGAACGATTGAAAATGTGAACAAGATATATAGAGGGAGAGTGAGAGCTGATAGAAGGAATTGAAAAAATTATTACCTATAAAATATCGCTATGCTGCCATCATTTTCAGACTAACATTGTCTGTCCCCTCAAACAATTAAATTTAATTATTTCTCGAGCCACTCTTCGACGCACGTCTTAACCGCGCTGCAGCTTCATCTTGAATTCCAGCCCCTTAAAGCCCACCGACATAAATCACCGATTCAAAAGAACCAGCAGTGCACCTTACTGAAATATTGCCACTCCTAATTACACTAACACCGTAGGAATAAGCCCTATTGAGAGAGAGTGTGCGCCCCAAGGCAAAAATTAACATTACGCCCCCATAGATCTTGGCGCCCTTTTATTCTCTGTAACAGCCCTTACCTGTTGTAGTGACGGCGAATCGTTTATCACTGATTGGACAAAGGGATACACGTGAGAGCTTGGCTTTTGTTTGGCGCGCCAAAAGGGAAACTATTTAATTTATTATTCATTTAAAATTTATTTAATTTATTTTTATTTAATTTATTTTATTTTTATTTAAGTATTCATTATTTATTTAATTATTCATTTAAAAAGAGACCGGGAGTGGGCTAATTAACTTAATTGCAGTTTACTCTAAGCCGGTCGCCCGGCCTATATCCAGCGTAATAAATCACGAATGCTTTTGTTAAAAGTCTCGAATCAAAGTCACGCCACGATTTGGCGGCTGAATTGTAAAAGAGGGTGCCAAGATGAACGCCCTATCAGTGAAAAATCACCATTTCTTTTTTTATCGTCTGCACCTCCCTTTGAACCATCGAACACAATAAGATGCAAGAAATTTGCATCCCCAAAGACGACATGCAGGGATTTTAGAGGATTTTAAAAAGAATGAAATGGTGATTGAATTAGATCTGTGGCGATGCTTTTGGCTTTTTTCATTCTCTTTCGAGAGAACATTTGTACAGAAGTTCTCGCCAAAAGGAAGGAAAAATTTCCGCTTAATAGGGAATATATATATCTTTATAGATCTAACTTCAAGGATTTTTTTTTCTATATCTTTTGGAATGAGATTTGGGCTTAAATTTTTCTAAAATTGTTTTCTGAGGATTTTTGGATTGGAAAAATGCGCCCTGTATTGGAGAGGAAGTCGTGTGGTCATTACGGTTTAACAATTGGTTGTGTGCAGGGCGCATTAGCATCAAAAGCATCGGTGAAAAGCGCGGGATTTCTTTCGAATGGACAGAACAATTAGTTTCGTCGTTAGCTAACAACAGAATCGATAATATTGGTATCTGAGGGCATGTCGTTCCAAATAAAGGGAAGGGCAGAGGGAAGAAACAATGTGATTTCTTAAAGTTAACTGCCGGGTGGGATTGATTCTTTATGGATTAAGATGAATGATTCGATTGATATTATTAAAAAAGGAATGATTTCTATTATTTCTATTTATTGTGTTCTGAACATCTTTCGGAAGATTTTATTTTACATGATCAGAAATAATTTTATTACCACAGCACCACACCACATCACTGTGCTTAAGCTGAGTTGCCCTTTACAGTTTGGGAATGATTTGAGTGAGAAGAAGTCTGATTATGCTCTGTCACATCTCTACGGTTCTATGAGACCGGGACCTGCGGCTTAAAATGGAGTCCTAATCACTACAAGCCTCCGTGGCACCACCTGGAATCGAACCCAAAACCTGTGGTGCAGAACAATAGTATTGGCCTCTGACAGCACGTCGGTTACAGTGATACGGAATCCACATTAAACCGTAGGTCCCAGTCTAAAGAGATCTGGAGTGTTACGGAAGTACAAGCTACACGCACCTCCTGGGGTAGTGATAAGTGAGTATAGTCGTTGCACCCCTTATGAAGTAAAAAGATCACGGTGTAAGTATTTGTCACTTGCATTAGCAAAAAAATATAATGTTTGTCAAATGTTTCATAATCTAATTTATGAATAACATCGACAATTTTTACAAAAAAATTATTATCAAGTTCGAGTCGGTTAACAAAGAAATTCTAAACAAAATGAAATCAATTTCCAAACATTGCAGTTCAAATTAGTGGAAAACTATTCACTAGAAAATAGTGTTATGTTTCGATCATGCAAGTCAGCAGTCAAGAGTACTTATTTGAAGTTAAAAAATACTCGCTTTATATATATATATATATATATATATATATATATATTTATGGTTTGTCAATGCTTCATAACCTAATCTAAGAATTCAACAGTTTTTATCAACATTGTACTAGACTTGCAGGGTGTCTATAGAAGGAATCAGGAAATACTCGATGAATCCACATCCACTTTATTGTAAGCCGTTTACTTACAAGCAAATGGAAAACAAGAACATAGATCTCGGCTTACTTTGCCTCAAATACGAAAAATAGAAGAAGGCTCACATGCACACTGTTGACAAATGAAATTTGCATACAATGCAATGCTGAACATCAATAATATTTATAAAGCCTTATTATCGTGATATTATTAGAGAGTTTTTGCATAACGTTTTTTTATCGTCCGATAGTTTTGTAATTTTGCACTACTGAGCTATTCCAATAAGCATGCGCGCTAGGAAGAAAAATATCGGACGCTAAAAAAAGCGTTACGCAAAAGCTCTCTATTATTTCTTCGATTAACAGTTAAATTCTAAGCAAAATGAAATCAATTTCCAAAACAATCAAATTCAAATTATTAAAAAAAAATTATTTGCTACAAAATATCTATAATATGTGCGGCCATCCTTTTTAGACTAACAATGTCTGTCCCCACAAACAAATTTAATTATTTCTCTCGCCATTCTTCGACGCAAGTGTTAACCACGTTGCGGCTTCATCTTGAATTCTAGCCCCGTAAAGCCCACCGACCATAAATCACCGATTCAAAAGCACCGGCAGTGCACCTTCCTGAAATATCGCAACTCCTCATTAGGCCAACACCGTAGAAATAAGCCCTACGAGAGAAAGTGTGCGCCCCGAGGCAAAAATTAACATGACGCGCCCCATAGATCATTATCGTCCTTTTATTCCCTGTAACAGCTTTTACCTGTTGTGGTGATGGCCAATCGTTTATCACTGATTGGACAAAAGGATACACGTGAGAGTTTGGCTTTTGTGTGGCTCGCCAAATTGGGAACCTTTTTTCTTTTTCTCCCTACACACTACGCACGATCTCGTATTTATTCAATTATTCATTTAAAAAGAATCCGGGAGTGGGCTAATTAACGTAATTGCAGTTTCCTCTAAGCCAGTTGCACAGCTGAAATCCAGCGCCACAAATCACGAATGCTTTTGTTAAAAGTCTCGTATCAAAGTCACGCCACGATTTGGCGGCAGAATTGTAAAAGAGCGCCAAGATTAACGCCCCATCAGTGAAAAATCACCCTACTTTATTTTTTTCGTTTGCACCTCCCTTTGAACAATCGAACACAATGAGATGCAAGAATTTGCATTCGGGGCCCATTTGTATCGGGGCCCAAAGACGACATGCAGGGATTTTCAGGGATTCTAAAAAAGAATGAAATGGCGATTGAATTAGATCTTTGGCGATGCTTTTGGCTTTTATCATTTTCGTTTGAGAGAACATTTGTACAGAAGTTCCCGCCAAAAGGAAAGGAAAAATTTGCACTTAATAGGGAATATATATATCTATAGATCTAACTTCAAGGATTTTTTTTCTTATACTTTTGGAATGGGATTTTGATTTAAATTTTTCTAAAATTGTTTTCTGGGGATTTTTAGTTTGGAAAAATGCGTCTGTATTGGGGCGGTGTTGTGTCGTCATTACGGTTGACAATGGTCTGTGTGCAGGTCGCATTAGCATCACAAAGCGTGGTTGGAAAGCGCGGGATTTCTTTCGAATGGACAGAACAATTAGTTGCGTCGTTAGCGAACAACAGAATCAATTGTATTGGTATCAGAGGGCATGCCGTTCTAAGTACAAGGGGGGGAATGTGATTCCTTAAAGTTTACTGTCAAGTTTAATTGAATCTTCTGGGATTAAAACGAATGAATCGATTGAGGTGCTAAAAAAGTATTTATAATATTTCTTTCCTTCTTAATTCTGAAGATCTTTCGAAAGATTTTATTTTGCATGATCAGAAAAAATTGTATTACTTCTACACAACATCACTTCACTGCCCGTTGAATTGCTTCTGAAGCGATTATGACGGATGAATCGATTGAGATGCTAAAAAAAATTATATCTAATATTTCTATTTATTGTTGTCTTAATTCTGGAAATCTTGGGGCCTGAATGGCCGAGTTACCTTACTGATGATGTTGGAATTTCAAAAGGATCGTTGAATTCCATTTTGGGCGTCGAACGCGTCAAATCTCAATGGTACCGAGAACATTGAATGCGCCAGATCCCACTGCATTTATTTTTGATTTTTCCGAAAAAAATGAAACCCATATCATTCTACATCCACCGTATTCCTACCGTGCGACTTCTGCGTATTCCCTAAACTCAAAAGACCACTCCGGGTACATCGTTTTAAGTCAATTGAAAAGATTCAACATGAATCTGCCGATCCCTACCGTTGACTTTTTAGCAGGCATTGAGGATTGGAGGAAAAAGTTGGCGTAAGTGCATTGTGTCCGGAGGGGATGACTTTGAAGGCGATGAAATAAATCTGGAAGGATACATAAAGAGTTTTTGAAAAAAAATAAGAATTGGTCTTACTTTTTGGGCACATTAGTAAATGCCGTTGTCAGAAATGGACTTCGACAAAAGTGCACTGTTTGACGAGGACACAAATATTAAAACAATAAAAGCAGAAACCCCTACCCTCTCCACACATTCTCTCTTTCGGTGGTAGGTTTCTTCAATTTCCATGACAAACATCATCCCAAAACTCTGAACCAACCATCTGGTGGGCGGCATTGAGATGGATATGACGAAGATATCCATATCTATGTCGTGCCCTACAATAGAATGGATCTCTCTCCTACGAACCCACAGAAAGCGAAAGAAAACACACACGTGGCGATTTCTTGGAAGGGAAATTTTTGTAACCAGAAAACCAGATGTTTCTCTTCTGCAAGAAAACACACAAAAAAATGGAAAAAGAACTTTTGTATGGATCTCATGAACTCTGAATTTCAAAAATTGACTTCAAATTTACTGGAGAGTTCTTGAGGATGTGAAACTCACTCGTGTGTACAAATAAAATAAGGTGGACAAGAAAATATTTTGACATGTAAAAGAAAGGTAAAAATTAAAAGAATTTATTATTTCGTGCCCTATAATATATATATATATATATATATATATATATATGAAAAACACCAAGGGGAAAAAGTAGAAGAAGAATTTATTTATGGTCGTTTGTACCTACCCCAGGCATGGAGTTCGAATCTTGGGGATGGCATGGATGTTTGTGGGTGTGGTTTGGAAACCGCGTTAAACTGTACACCCCGGTCTAATTATACCAAAGTGTGCACAAAATGACAGTAGAGCCACGAATTAAACTAATTGACACAAAGCAGAATTTCGTTGCTCTTCTATCCATTGACTTGAATGAAATGCTCGCCATATTTGGAACTGTTTAAAAAATCTATATATAAAAATCGACTTCAAATTTACTGGAGAGTTCTTGAGCATATGAAACTCACTCGTGTGTACTAATAAAACAAGTAATATAAAAAAAATTTTAATGTCAATTCCTACTTTTTTTTCAACTCTATTGCATAAAGTCTTTTACAAATAATTTTCATTCGGTTTTTTTAGTTTAGCTGGCGCCATCTATGGATAGATACATGCAACATAAATGTAAAAAAAACTAAAATCAATGAATTAAATTAAATGAACGAATGAATATTTGAAAAACCCTGCATTAGCATCCAGTGTCATCCACTACCACTTCAAACACAAATGTATTCGAACTCGAGTGGATGAATAAGAAGTATTTTATGAACGTTTGAAAATGTGAAAGAGATATATATAGGGAGAGTGGGAGCTAATAGAAGGAATTGAATATGGAGAAAAATAAAATATTTTGTTGGTCTGAATGGCCGAGTGTCTAGCGTTCTGGCACTCTTGCCACAGGCTGCGGGTTCGAGTCCCGGTGCTGCAATGGATGTTTGGAGTTATTCGAAATCCGCTTGAAACCATAGGTCCCGGTCTACTACGACTATAAGAGAGTTGGGCGTAGACCTGGCAATACTACCCTGTAAAAAGAAATTATTTCCTGCCTGGAAATCTGCCAGTAGGCAGACGACCTTTGCCCACCATGGGGTTGCCCACCATAGCACCATTGATGATGAAGACGATGATGGTAAAGTATTTTGATATGGGAAAAAACAGTTGAAATCAGAAAAACTTTGTTTATATATGGTTATAATATCCAGCATTATTCGTTTTAATCCATGAAAAATCAATTCCACTAAGCAGTTAACTTTAAGAAATCACATTGCCCCCCTCAATTGGACGTGCAGCGACATGCTCTCAGATACCAATATTATTGATTCTATTGCTCCCTAACGACGAAACTAATTGTTTGGCCCATTCTAAAGAAATCCTGCGATTTTCAACCAAACCTTTGTGATGTTAATGCGCCCTGCACACAGTCCATTGTCAACCGTAATGACCACCACAACTCCGCTCCAATACAGGCGCATTTTTCAATCTAAAAATCCCCAGAAAACAATTTTAGAAAAATTTAAAACCCAAATCCCATTCCAAAGGAGAAAAAAAATGTTTGAAATCAGATCTATGGATATATATATATTCCCTATTAAGTGGAAATTTGTCTTTCTTTTTTGGCGGGAACTTCTGTACAAATGTTCTCTCAAAAGAGAATGAAAAAAAGCCAAAAGCATCGCCAAAGATCTAATCCAATCACCATTTCATTCTTTTCTAAAATCCTTTAAAATCCCTGCATGTCGTCTTTGGGGCCCACAATACAAATGGTCCCCGCATGCAAAAAAAAAGTAGGGCAATATTCACTGATAGGGCGTTAATTTTGGCAAACCCTTTTACAATTCAGCCGCCAAATCGTGGCGTGACTTTCAGTCGAGACTTTTAACAAAAGCATTCGTGATTTATGGCGCAGGATTTCGGCCGGGCGACTGGCTTAGAGGAAAGTGCAATTAAGTTAATTAGCCCACTCCCGGTCTCTTTTTAAATAAATAATTAAACAAATACAAGATCGTGCGTAGGGTGTAGGGAGAGAAAAAAAAAGGTTCCCATTTTGGCGCGGCACACAAAAGCCAAACTGTCACGTGTATCCCTTTGTCCAATCAGTGATAAACGATTCGCCGTCACCACAACAGGTAAGGGCTGTTACAGAGAATAAAAGGGCGCCAAGATCTATGGGGGCGTAATGTTAATTTTTGCCTTGGGGCGCACTCTCTCTCGGAGGGCTTATTTCTAGGATGTTAGCGTAATGACGAGTGGCGATATTTCAGGAAGGTGCACTGCCGGCTTTTGAATCGGTGATTTATGTCGGTGGGCTTTACGGGGCTAGAATTCAAGATGAAGCCGCAGCGCGGTTAAGACTTGCGTCGAAAAATGGCGCGAGAAATAATTAAATTTAATAGTTTTGGGGGGACAGACATTGTTTGTCTAAAAAGGATGGCAGCATAGCGATATTTTCTAGTGAATAATTTTTTATTAATTTGTACTTGATTGTTTTGAAATGTTGTTTAGAATTTAACTCTTAACTTACCAGGGTGTTATAATAATGCTTTGTGAAATTTGTTGATGTTATTCTTAGATGACGCTATGAAACATTAGACAAACATAAGAATTAATTTATATCCATGATAAGTTTTGTTGTTGTTGTTTTAATGCAGATGGCAATACAGAGACAGTTAATCTTTTTACCATAAGCAGGGGCTGCACCGCTGTTACTCATTGAGCACAACTCAAGAGGTGCGTGTGTCATGAAGACAAGCTACGGAAGTATAGTAACAATACCACCAGCATGATGATATTTTCTAAGTGAATTATTTTTTTTGTTATTTTGAAATTGATTTCATTTTGTTTAGAATTTTACTGTTCACCGACAAGATAGTAATAATAATGTTCTGTAAATATTGTTGTTATTCTTAGATTAAGTTAAATTCTATTCTAATTTATTAGAATCTTAGATTGAAACATTTGATAAACATTTTTTTTTCAGTAATGCACTTGACAAATACATATACCGGGATCTGTTTATGTCATAAGGGCTGCACCGCTATTACTCACTTATCACTGTCGAGTGGGCGCGTGTAACTGGAAGATAAGTCACGAAAGTGGAGTAACAATGTCCCCTTAACGCTCTACGAGAGTGTTAGAAAGAGACCTACATTTTAAAGTGCATACCGGACCACTAAAAACATCCATGGCACCGCCTGAACTGGAAGCCAAAACCTATAGTAAAGAGCGCCAGAGTGCTTGCAACTCGGCCATCAGGCCATCATCTTGCTTTGTTTACGGAGAGTATATACAGGGCGATTCAAAGGGCATGCGGAACTTTGAGGGGTAGAGCTTACTAAAATGTAGGAAATGGTCGGAAGTAACTCGTTGAGGATCGAATACACTCTTAAATGAAATTCTTGCAATGCCCCAACAGATACCAATCACGTGATGATTTCCTAATCCTCTAAATGAAAACTGAGATGCGCACTCTATTTTACTCTTTCTCTGTGTTTACACAAATTAGTTTTCGTTTACGAGACTCCAGCTCACTTAATGCAGGATCTGGGTGCTCGACTACCAGTTGACGGCACTGACGTCAATCGATGTCAGCCATCTTTGGAAGTGTTACATAAATTAAGTTCCTTACAATTTTTTCTGAGGATGCAATGATTCTATGATCTCCAGCATTCAGACAACAATAAATAGAAATATTACGAATAATTCACTTTTTTTAAATAATATCAGTCGAATCATTTGTCTTAATCCATGAAGAAGAATTCAACCCGGTAGTTAACTTTAAGGAATCCGTTGCCCCCCTCAGCCGAACGTGAATCGACATGTTCTCAGATACCAATATTATTGATTTTGTTGTTCGCTAACGGCGAAACTAATTGTTAATCTACGCTCCAAAAGGGTGCATTTTTCCAATCTAAAAATCCCCAGAGAACAATTTTAGAAAAATTTAAACCAAAATCCCATTCCAACAGGAACACAAAAATATCCTTGAAGTTAGATCTATAGATATATATATAGATTCCCTTTTAAGTGGAAATTTTTCTTTCTTTTTGGTGGGAACTTCTGTACAAATGTTCTATCTCAAAAGAGAACGAAAAAAGCCAAAAGCCTCGCCAAAGATCTAATCCAATCGCCATTTCATTCTTTTTTAAAATCCTTTAAAATCCCTGCATGTCGTCGTTGGGGCCCCAATACAAATGGGCCCCGTATGCAAATTTCTTGCATCTCATTGTGTACGATTGTTCAAAGGGAGGTAGAAGTTACAAAAAAAAAAAAAAAAAAAAAAAGAAGTAGGGTGATTTTTCACTGATAGGTCGCTCATCTTGGCGCGCTGTTTTACAATTCAGCCGCCAAATCGTGGCGTGACTTTGAGTTGAGACTTTTAACAAAAGCATTCGTGATTTATGGCGCTGGATTCCGGCCGCGCGAGTGGCTTAGAAGAAACTGCAATTAAGTTAATTAGCCCACTCCTGCTCCTTTTAAAGGATTAATTATATAAATACAAGATCGTGCGAAGGGTTTAGGGAGAGAGAGAAAAAAAAACTTTTGGCGCGGCACACAAAAGCTAAACTGTCACGTGTATCCCTTTGTCCAATTAGTGATAAACGATTCGTCCTCACCACAACAGGTAAGGGCTGCTACAGAAGACAATAAAAGGGTGCCTAGATCTATGGGGAGCGTATGTTAATTTTTGCCTTGGGGCGCACACTCTCTCTCGTAGGGCTTATTTCTACGGTGTTAGCGTAATTAGGAGTGGCAATATTTCAGGAAGGTGCACTGCCGGCTTTTGAATCGGTGATTTATGACGGTGGGTTTAACGTGGACAGAATTCAAGACGAAGCCGCAGCGTGGTTAAGACTCGCGTCGAAGAAAGGCGCGAGAAATGATTAAATTTAATTGGTTTGGCGGGGACAGACACTGTTAGTCTTAAAATGATGGCAGCATAATGATATTTTCCAGTGAATAGTTTTTTCAATTATTTCTATTAGCTCACACTCTCCCTCTATATATCTTTTTCACATTTCCAATCGTTCATAAAATACTTTTTATTCATCCACTCCAGTTGAAATACATTATTTTTGAACTTGTAGTGGATGACACTGGATGTGAATACAGTCTTTTTCATATATTAATTCATTTATTAAATTTAATTCATTCATTCATTTTAGCGTTTTTTTTAAATTTAAGTTGTATGTATCTATCAATAGATGCCAGATGTAAAAAGGAATATTCCAACTTTATTTGTAAATGACTTTTCTGCAATAGAATGAAAAAAAAGTAAGAATTGGTTTAAAAAATGTTTCTATTATAACTTGTTTATTAATTTGAACTCATTTTATTATGATTTTAACAAGAGCGTGATGATAATGTTTTGTAAAATTTGTTGATTTTATTCTCAGGTGAGGTTATTAAACATTGACGAACAAAAAAATTAAAATGCAAGGTGATTATAATTACATTCAAAACGCTTTAAAAACGATTCACTCGTCACAATGAATCGAAATTTGAACTGAAGATACTTAAAGAAGGGGAACTGGTATGACATCAAAAAAAGTTTCAAAAAAAATTCCACCGATTTTTCAAATCGGTGCCGTGGTGGATGGGCTTTCCACTCACAGTGTCATAGCTGTTGAATGACTTGGAATTCATTTCTTCCGTCGAAAACCGAAACAATCAAGCCAATTGAACACTACAGTTGGTGTAATGTTCAACTCATGCCAAATAATTTGTCATTTCGATTCAAAATAACACTGGCAGTCGAATTCACTTTCTTTAGGTCGCTTACAGCACCCTCTATTAATATACTTTTGATTTTATTTTTATGCCGTACCATTTCCTTCTTCCTCAAGTATCTTCAGTTCAAATGTCAACTCATTGTGCAGAATGGCTATTTTTTTACAGCCTCTTGAAAGTGGGACTTTAATTCTAATCACCCTTTATAATTATAAACTTCGCCTTTGCTTAAAAGAAATTCACATTTCAGCTGAAATTTTAAAATTAACATTTCAACGAATTAAATTTTTGGCTTTTAATCATAAATTTCAGTTGTGCATGTCATTTTATCTATAGGGTTTTATATTTTAAATTCCTCTATTTCATAATATGCAAATGTACTTATATACAATATTTGAGGCATTTAGAATTATTTTAAATTAGCATTTATTTAAATAATGATAAATGCTAACAAAATCAATAACAGAATGTATATTTACGTATGTTTGGTTAGACGTAGCACTATTACAAGATGTGTTCAAATACAATTCTCAAACGTAACATTAATTTATATAAGAGTTCTTCAACTAAGAGTTCTTTCTTCAAACACTCTATTTCATTTTATCAGATGTTTGCATAATACATACTCCCGCTTTTATGTAAATAGTAAAAGTAGGATGATGAGTTTGTTTAAATTATAGGATGTCGCGTTCTGAAAGCACATATTTCTGTTATAAATTCATTAATTACAGAGCTTACAAAATACATTTGCTTCTTTGCATATTGAATTTAATTAAAATGATTTAACGAAATATTTCATGTTGGGTCATTTAAAATAGTGCAAAAGAATTTTTTAATTTTTCCAATGTTCCAATTCTAATGTTCTCTAGTTTTATTAAATTTATAGCCTATTACTGTGTCCAAAAAGTAAGATCAGTTTTGAATTTAAATTTCCTGGGCACATAGTATTTCAATTTTTTTTTTTTTTTTTTTTATGTTGTTGGCACTGTCCTTAACATCTGTGGGAAATTTGACGTCAAAATATTCATGAGTGTTAGAATTACGCTTGGTTTTGTGTGACGCTGAAACTGATTCCGGCGATTTTTGAAATGCCCGAATTCATTGAGCAAAGAACGTGCATTCAATTGTGTTTGCGGAAACGTATGGAATGTTGCAGAAGGCATTCGGTGAGCATTCCTATATCGGAAAGAAATGTTTAGAACTGGTATAAACAGAGAAAGCGTTGAAGAGCCCTCCACCTTGACCGATTTGCTGCTTGCAAATTGTCGATTTACAATTAGAGACCTTGCTGATGATGTTGGAATTTCAAAATTCCATTTTAAAAGATGTTTTTGTTCTCAAACGCGTCAAATATCGATGGGTACCGAAAACACTGAATGCACCAGCTCACATTGCATTGATTCTTTGTGACTTTTGGGGCCAAAAATGAAACCCATATCGTCCCACAAACATCGTATTCACCTGATTTAGCATCGTGCTACTTCTGGCTATACCCTAAACTCAAAAGATGCGGATACAACGTTTTGAGTTTATTCAAAAGACATTTAAAAAATCGCCGGAATCAGCTTTAGGCAAGCGTAACTCAAACACTAATGAATATTTCAACGTCAAATTTCACACAGATGTCAAAAATAGTTCTAACAATCTGAAAAAGAAAAAAAAGTGAAATTCCATAAGCCTCTCGAATTTTAAATTGAAAACGGTTCTTACTTTTTGGACACAGTAGTGCATTAAATAAAAATAATCTACTTCTTTTAAAAGAAACAGATTTCAATAAAATATATTAAAGTTAATGTTATATTATATTTATCTAGTTATAACCTTACACAAAAATTTACATGTCATTTAAAACCGCAGTGCAATTAAATTATACATTTTTCACTTGTTATTTCTGCTATAATAACTTACAGTTAAATACAATGTTACTATTGTATTTGTTTTAATAATATAGTTAATTAGTCATTTCCTTTCAAAACGCAGCGTATTAAACTCATTATTTAGCTATTAAAAAAAGAGCGCTTTTCATTAGTGTAATGAGAATTTTCATTACATTGTAAAGTTTTCTTTATTCTATTATTAATTTTTGAAACATTTTTCTGTTTTTAAAAAATTACCGCAATTTTAGTAGCTTATATTTCATATTGACTGTTATTTTTTCCCCTTTCTATTTAACCGCAGATTATATTAAAAGTTACAGAGATGGAATGTAGAATATTTAAAAATAATTTGCTTTATTCAGAATTATTCTTGAAGTGAATTGTTTCAATTAATTTAATTGCTATGATTCAATTTTTAATCATGATAAATACAGAATTTAATAGTTTTGAAATCGAACTTAATAATTCCTCTTTAATTTAAATTGCATATTATATTTCTTGTTTTTTTTAATTATATGCCCGTTTTCAGAATTTCTAGTAGAATTTGTTTTTAAAATATTTGAAATATATTTTTATAACTCAATGTGATTTAGACATTCACAATTCTTTTAAAAGAAAATAATCTTTCAATTTTGTAACTAGGCAATTCATTTTTTTTTTTAATTTTTAATGTTATATTTTGAAAGTAAAATTTTGCTTTTTTTGAAAATTTATTAGAATTTTTGTATTTTTTAACATTATTTTGTTTATCCTGGTAAGTATTTCCATTTTTTGAAATGCATTTTCTTTATTTACGATTCATTTCGAAATATTTTATTGGATTAGTAGCATTAAAATATTAAATATATATTTAAATAAATGAAAAAGTATAGTATCTTAATGGATTATTCTGCAATTATAACATTGTAGGATGTTATTGGTGTTTTTTTTTTTAATTTTGTGGATAAAATTCAGTGTTGCCAATATTTCCCTCAAAACAAAATGTGTCAGATTATTTTTCAGTGAATTCATTTAAATATAAAAGAATTCATTTTTAAACGACAATAAAAACATTAATTGACTCCTTACTTATACAACACTAATTAACTTCTAGTCGTAACTAATTATATAACAATCAATAACTAACTTTAATTTATGCAACAGTGATTAAATTAATGTTACGTAAAATATCAGTTTTTCATAGAATTTCTTAGAATTCTTACAAATTTAAATAAAGAGCAGAATTCTAGACAATATAGACACTAATTGTATCATTATATAATACTTATTAATTCTAGTCCTAACTAATTATATCATATTCATTAACACATTTTAATTTATGTAACGTAAAATAGCAGTTTTCCACAAGATTTTTTAGTATTCTTACAAATTCAAATAGAATCCCAACAAACATAAGGGATTATTTTCAATTTTCAAGCCAAACATCGCCATGCAAGCCAAAGCCGATTTGAAAGCGATGAGACCAAAAGATCATTACGTGTTGCCAAAACACGCAACTCAACTAAAAGTGTTAGAAGAAAGTCGTTTGCATCTCCATGGCAGCAGAAAAAACTTCAAATTGAAGAAGAAAAAAGCCTTCGAACTTTCTGAGAAACGCACTTTACATTTGAAAGAACTTCTCGACAAGAATTAAGAAAAAAAAAAACAAGAATATCTATATTGGTTGAGAGAACTGGTTAATATTTGGGTTCTTTTGAATTTCATGCCATGTTGGATTAAAAAGAGTTATCAAAAGAATAAGGTCTTTGTTAGGACCACCGACAAATTTACTGACGTTGCTGTATAAAATTGTAATCCAAAATGCGAAATTGATTTTCTTCATGTTCTATTTTATGTCTCCATATTCTATTACTTTCCTTAAAATATTCTAAACGAGTTATTTCTTTTTTTTTCTTCATTCTATTGCAGTACATCTGTTTACAGGTGAATAAATATTTCATTACATTCGTTTTACAAAAAGAGAAAAATAATGATAATGTAATTAGATAGAGTGAATTTAAAATGCATGCATTAACATTTAGATATTATTATGAAACTGAACGTAGTTTTATTTTTATGCTGTCTCATAAAATACATTAATATTTATATATAAGTATTGTAAGGTTTTTGTTAAAAATGAATAATTCTAACAGAAATATCGAATTCTAAAGAAAAATAAAACAGATAAAATGTTTTCTACAATCTGAAATGAATACTGATAAGAAATGGATAGTGGATACTGAAGTAACTACATTTGATTATTTTTTTTTCTAATGCAGCTGGCAATACAGAGACATCATCTTTATGCCACAAGCCACGGCTGTACCGTTGTGACTCTTTTAGCACTACTCAGGAGGTGCGTGTAGCTGGAAGATACACTATGGTCGCTGTGTAAATATACCCACGCAACGCTCTACGATCCTATGAGATTGGGCCCTATTGTTTAAAGTGAATTCCGAACGACTGCATGCATCCATGGCACCGCCGGTACCTGATAATTACCAAGCGCTAGCCATTTGGCCTTTCAGGCAACAAGATCTTAACAATAATGGATATGCTATAAAGATTTTTTTTTTTTAGCATATCAATCGATTTATTCATCTTAATCCATGACGAATCAACTCAACCCGGCAGTTAACTTTAAGGAATTGCTTTGCCCCCCCCCCTCTCCATGGACGTGCAGCGACAGGCTCTTGGATACCAATATTATTGATTCTCGATGGAACTAATTGTTCTGTCCACTCCAAAGAAATCAAGCGCTTTTCACCGACGCTTTGTGATGTTAATGCGCGCTGCACACAGTTCAATTGTTAAACCTTAATGACCACACAACTCCGCTCCAATACAGGCGCATTTTTCCAATCTAAAAATCCCCAGAAAACAATTTCAGAAAAATCTAAACCCAAATCCCTTTCGAACAGTAGAAGAAAAAAATCCTTGAAGTTAGATCTATAGATAGATATATATTCCCTATTAAGTGGTAATTTTCCCTTCTTTTTGGGGAGATCTTTTGTACAAATGTTCTCTCAAAAGAGAATGAATAAAAAAAATCGCCAAAGTTCTAATCCAATCACCATTTCCTTGTGTTTAAAATCCATGAAAATACCGGCATGTCGTCTTTGGCGCCCCAATACAAATGGGCCCCGAATGCAAATTTCTTACATCTCATTGTGTTCGATTGTTCAAAGGGAGGTGCAGACGATAAAAAAAAGTAGGGTGATTTTTCACTGATAAGGCGTTAATCTTGGCGAACCCTTTTACAATTCAGCCGCCAAATCGTGGCGTGGCTTTGAGTCGAGATTTTCAACAAAAGCATTCGTGATTTATGGCGCTGGATTTCGGCCGGGCGATTGGCTTAGAGGAAAGTGCAATGAAGTTAATTAGCCCACTACTGGTCTGTTTTTAAATGAATAATTAAATAAATACAAGATCGTGCGTAGGGTGTAGGGCAAGAGAAAAAAAAAGGTTCCCATTTTGGCGTGGCAAACAAAAGCCAAACTGTCACGTGTATCCCTTTGTCCAATCAGTGATAAACGATTCGCCGTCACCACAATAGGTAAGGGCTGTTACAGGGAATAAAAGGGCGCAAATGATCTACGGGACGCGTCATGTTAATTTTTGCCATGGGGCGCACTCTCTCTCGTAGGGCTTATTTCTACGGTGTTTAGCGTAATGAGGAGTGGCGATATTTCAGGAAGGTGCAGTGACGGCTTTTGAATCGGAGATTTATGTCGGTGGGCTTTCCGGAGATAGAATTCAAGATGAAGCCGCAGCGTGGTTAAGACTTGCGTCGAAGAAAGGCGAGAGAAATAATTAAATTTAATTGATTTTGGGGTCAGACATTGTTGGTCTAAAAATGATAGCAGCAAAGCGACATTTTCTAGTGATTCTTTTTTTCTGATTAATTTGAACTGGATTGTTTTGAATTTGATTTCAGTTTTTTTTATCATCACGCTCTAGTTAAATTCTAATGTTTCGTTAAAATTGTTGATGTTATTCTTGTATTAGGTTTTCCTAGTATGGACCTGGTGTTTCAATTTTGCAGACCAGGAAGAACCTATTGTAGATGACGAGTAAAATGTGTTTTGTGATTGCTTTTTTAAACAAGTCTTTTTGAAACAACATCAATCATCAACAAGAAATAAACATCAATAAAAATAAACGTAACAAGAAACAACATCAACAAGAAATGCTGCTGTCACAAATAGATTTCAACGAATGTTTACTGTTTCGCGACTATACCAACATTAAACAATAAATTAACAGTTTAATAAAACTAAAAAACACGCTTTTAGAGTTAAACTAAAAAGTAAAAAAATAATAGTTAACATAAGAATAAAATGATTGACGAGAAAATGAATGTCACTGTTCTAAAAGCGTGTTTTTTATTTTTTTTAAACTATAATATATTTTTTACTTTGTAGATTGATTCACTCTAAAAGCGCGGTTTTTAGTGTTTTTAAACTATAATATTAAATGAGGTCCCGGTACAGAGGACTGGAACTATAGTTCTTACGATATTTTAATTGTGAGTGAAACAAAGGCTAAATGCGAATAGGTCGAGCCTGCCAGGATTCGAACAAGAAATCTCCCTACCCGTAGTCAGGCGCCCCTGTCCCAGGTAGGCTTGGATGTCTCAGGTACTTTCATTCTATATGGGATAAATTGCTCTTTATTGGTTAAGATAAAATCACTCATCCTGGTGATCCTAATCACGATGAGATAATAAACTTATCAAAATATTTTAATGTCCTTGATAAGTCTACAACGTTTAAATTAAATCTGAGCGCTTAAAGTAGGGCAAAATCGAGCCCAAAGAGTCTGTTTGTTTGTAACTAACAAACAAACATACAGGTTAAACTAATAAAAGCGTATTAATTATAGCAGAAACCACTACCCTCTCCACACACCACTTTCTTTCTCTCTCTTTTGGTGGTAGCGTTTCTTCAATTTCCATCACAAAGATCCTCCGGGCACTACGAGCCCTGCATCTGGTGGGCGGCATTCACATGGATATGACGAAGATATCCATATCTATGTATGTCCCCCACTACACAATGGATCACTCATGCGAACCCACAGAAAGCAAAAGAAAATACACACGTGACGACCTTCTTGGAAGGAAACTTTTATAACCAGAAAACTCAAGTTTTTCTTCTGCAAGAAAACACACACAAAATACAAAAAACAACTTTTGTGTATTTCTTGTGAACTCTGAATTTCAAAAATGGCCTTCAATTTTACTGGAGAGTTCTTGACGATGTGAAACTCACTCGTGTGTACTAATAAAAATACTACACAAGATTATGTAAGACAATACATACTTTTTTTTCACTCTAGTGCAGAAAAGTCCTTTACAAATCATTTTCATTCATTTCTTTAAGGCTAACTGGCGCCCTCTATGGGTAGATACATGCAACTTAAATGTAAAAAAAACTAAAATTAATCAATTAAATTAAATGAATTAATTAATGTTTAAAAAACGTTATCACCAAGTGCCATTAACTACAAGTTCATAAAAAATGTATTTGAACTTGAGTGGATATATAAAAATTATTTTATGAACGATTGAAAATTTGAACAAGATCTATATATATATATATATATATATATATAGGGAGAGTGTGAGCTAATAGTACGAATTGAATAAGGAAGAAAATAAAATATTTTGGCCGAGGTCTGATTGACCGAGTGCCTTGCGTTCTGGCGCTCTGTGCCCCACTAATTTTTATTTATGTAAAATTTATTTTATTTGTTACATGAAATAACAGTTTTTCATATGCCCTTTTAATATTCTTACAAATTCAAATAGAATTTAAACAAACAGCAGAATTCTGGATAATAGAAACAATTGACTCATTATGTAAAACTTGTAATTTTAAGTAATTATATAACATTCACTAACTAATTTTAATTTATGTAACATGAAATATAAGTTTTTCACAAGCCTTTTTTAGTATTTTTACAAATTCAAATAAAATCCAAACATAAAGGATTATTTTCAATTAGCAAGCCAAACATCGCCAAGGCAGCCAAAGCCGATTCAAAAGAGATGAGACCAAACGATCATTACACGTTACCAAAACACGCAACTCAATTAAAAGTGTTACAAGAAAGTCGTTTGCATCTCCATGGCACCGTAAAAAACTCCAAATTGAGAAGCAAAAAACCTTCGAATTTTCTCAAAAACGCACTTTACATTTGAAAGAACTTCTCGACAAGAATTAGAAAGAAAAAAAAGAATAATATCTATATTGGTTGAGAGAGCCGGTTAATATTTTTGTTCTTTTGAAATTCATGCCGTGTTGGATCAGAAGAATAAGGTCTTTGTTAGGGCCAACAACAAATTTACTGACGCTGGCGTATAAAATTGTATTCCAAAATGTGAAATTGATTTTCTTCGTGTTCTATTTTATGTCTTCATATTCCATTATTCCAAATATTCTAATCCAGTAATTTTTATTCTTTTATTCATTCCATTGCATTACATCTGTTTACTGGTGAATAATTATTTCATTACATTTGTTTTACAAAAAGGAAAAATAATAACGATAATGTAATTAGATAGGCTGAATTTAAAATGCATGCATATTAACATTTAGATATTATTGACGGGATATTTTATTTTTGCTCGGTCTCATAAAAATACATTAATATTTCATAAAATATTGAAAAGCTTTTATTAAAATTGATTGTTCTGATAAAAATATCGAATTCTAAAGTAAAATAAAAATAAAACAGTTTTAAGAAATGTTTTTTTTTAATTAGATATTAATACTGATATGAAATGGATAATGGATGTTATTAAATATATTTGTATATATTGAAATATATTTGATTTGGAAATTAAAATATATATATTTTTTTTTCTAATGCAGCTAGCAATACAGAGACAGCTAGCCACTCGGCCACTCAGGCCACAAGATCTTCAAAATTCAGAAAAAAATCAATAGAAATATTAGAAATCATTCCTTTTTTTGTTTTAATATCAATCTATTCATTGGTCTTAATCCATGAAGAATCAATTCAACCAGCAGTTAACTTAAAGGAATTGCATTGTCCAACCCGCTCCCCTGACTTGGAACGACATGCTCTCAGATACCAATAGTATTGATTCCATTGTTCGCTAACTACGAAGCTAATTGTTCTGTCCATTCCAAAGAAATCCCGCGCTTTCCACCGATGCTTTGTGATGCTAATGCGCGCTGCACGCAGTTAACTGTAATAGCCGTAATGACCACACATCTCCGCTCCAATACAGGGCGCATTTTTCCAATCTAAAAATCCTCATAAAACAATTTTTAGAAAAATCTAAACCCAAATCCCATTCAGAAAAGAAGAAAAAAAAATCCTTCAAGTTAGATCTACAGACATATATATTCCCTATTAAGTGGAATTTTTTTTTCTTTATGGCGGGAACTTCTGTACGGATGTTCTCTCTCAAAAGAGAATGAAAAGAAGCCAAAAGCATCGCCAAAGATCTAATCCAATCACTAATTCATTCTTTTTAAAATCCTTTAAAATCCCTGCATGTCGTCTTTGGGGCCCCAATACAAATGGGCCCCGAATGCAAATTTCTTGCATCTCATTGAGTTCGATTGTTCAAAGGGAGATGCAGTTAAAACAAACGGTAGGGTGATTTTTCAATGATCTTGGCGACCTCTTTTAACAATTCCGCCGCCAAATCGTGGCGTGACTTTGGGTCGAGACTTCCAACAAAATAATTCGTGATTTATGGCGCTGGATTTCGGCCGGGCGACCGGCTTAGAGTAAACTGCAATTAAGTTAATTAGCCCACTCCCGGTTTCTTTTTAAATGAATAATTAAATAAATACAAGATCGTGCGTAGGGTGTAGGTCGAGAAAAATGAAAAATGTTCCCACTTTGGCGCGGCACACAAAAGCCAAACTGTCACGTGTAACCTTTTGTCCAATCAGTGATAAACGATTGGCCGTCACCACAACAGGTGAGGGCTGTTACAGGGAATAAAAAGCGCGCCAATGAGCTATTGGGCTCGTATGTTAATTTTTGCCTCGGGGCGCACAGTCTCTGTCAGTAGGGCTTATTTCCACGGTGTTGGTGTAATTACGAGGGGCTATATTTCAGGAAGGTGCACTGCCGGTGCTTTTGAATCTGTGATTTATGTCGGTGGGCTTTACTGGGTTAGAACTCGAGATGAAGCCGCAGCGTGGTTAAGACTTGCGTCGAAGAATGGCGCGAGAAATAATTAAATTTAATTGGTTTTGCGGGGACAGACATTGTTAGTGTAAAGAGGATGGTAGCATGTATGGCATATTTTCCAGTGAATAATTTTTTCAATTCCTGCTATTAGCTCACACTCTCCCTATGTATATATATCTGGTTCAAATTTTCAATCGTTCATGAAATACTTTTTATTCATCCACTCGAGTTCAAATGCCTTTTTTGAACTTGTAGTGGATGACACTAGATGTGAATACAGTTTCTCAAAATATTCATTCATTCATTAAATTTAATTCATCATTTTAGTTTTTTTAGATTTAAGTTGCATGTATCTACCAATAGATGGCGCAAGAGGCAAGTATAAAATTTCAACTTTATTTATAAAGCACTTTTCAGCAACATAGCGTGATAATAATGTTTTGTAAACATTTTTCATGTTATTCTTAGATTAAGTTATAAAACATTGACCAACACAACAATTAAAATACACAGTCATTATAATTAAAGTCACACTTTCAAAATGCTGTCAAAAAAGAACTACTCTTCACAATGAGTTCAAATTTGAACTGAAGATACTTGAGGAAGGGGGAAATAGTATGGATCCAAAAAATGTTCCAACGATTTATCAAATCCAATGTTGTATGATTTTTCCGTGATGGATGGGCTTTCCCCTAACAGTGCCGCAACTGTTGAATGACTTGGAAGGAATTTTTCTCCCCGTCAAAAAACCGAAACCTTCAAGCACATTGAACGCTACAGTTGATTGAATGTGCACCTCATGAAAAATACGCTGTCATTTCGATTCAAAATATTACTGACAGCTGTATTCGTTTTCTTTCGTTTACAGCGCCATCTTCAAGTATCTTCAGTTCAAATGTTAACTCATTGTGACGAGTTGTTCGTTTTTTATAGCATTTTGAAAAATAGACTTTTATTATAATCATGTCGTATATTCATGAAAAATGTGAAAAAAAATGGCCAAAAAGTTTATTTTCTAATTCACGTAAGCATCTCTGTCTCAAAGGACGCATGAAACACATCCTGTTCACTTGCATACATGGAAATTTGCGTGTGTAAAATTATAAATTGAAGATACTTTTTACGCAAAATCTTTTTTTTTTCTAATGCAGCTGACAAACACTTAGACAATTTTCTTGGATGCCTTAAAGCAAGAGTTAAACGGACGTTACTCACTCAGTACTACCCAGGATATGCGTGCAGCTTGAAGATAAGCTACGGCCGCGGAGTAACACTACTCCCGCAACACACTACAATCATACTAAACAGGGACCTACGGTTTAAAGAGGATTACGAACCACAAAAAACCTTCATGGCACTGCCGGGACTCAAACCCCAAAACCTATGGTACCGAGCGCCAGAGCGCTAGCTTCTCTCCCATTCAGGCCCTTTTACATAAAATCTGTGTTATTAAAAACTAATTTTAAATAGAATGAGAGATTGAACAACATACTTTTTAAATTAACAATCCAGCTAAAGTATTTGTTAAATTAACATTTTAACGAATTAAATTTTTGACTTTCATAATAAATTTCATTTGCCCAAATAATTTTGTCTATAGGGTTTAATATTTTAACTTCATCCATTTCATAATATACAAATATATTAATATATACTAATATTTTAATATTTTATGCATTTAACATTATTTTAAATTCGCATTTATTTAAATAATAATAAATGCTAACAGAATCAATAACATGATGTATATTTACATATATTTGGTTATACATAACGCTATTACAAGGTGTGTTCATATACAATTCTCAAACGTGACATTAATTTACTATAATCATATATTGTTCAAGAGTTCTTCAAACACTCTATTTCATTTTATCAGAAGTTTGCATAATACATACTCCCGCTTTTATGTAAATAGTAAAAGTAGGATGATGAGTTTGTTTAAATTATAGGATGTCGCGTTCTGAAAGCACATATTTCTGTTATAAATTCATTAATTACAGAGCTTACAAAATACATTTGCTTCTTTGCATATTGAATTTAATTAAAATGATTTAACGAAATATTTCATGTTGGGTCATTTAAAATAGTGCAAAAGAATTTTTTAATTTTTCCAATGTTCCAATTCTAGTGTTCTCTAGTTTTATTAAATTTATAGCCTATTACTGTGTCCAAAAAGTAAGATCAGTTTTGAATTTAAATTTCCTGGGCACATAGTATTTGAATTTTTTTTTCTTTTTTTTTATGTTGTTGGCACTGTCCTTAACATCTGTGTGAAATTTCACGTCAAAATATTCATTACAGTTTCATTTGTTGGTGCTTGCAAACCGTCGATTTACAATTAGAGACCTTGCTGATGACGTTGGAACTTCAAAATTCCATTTTCAAAGATGGCTATTATTTCTGGCTATTCCCTAAACTCAAAAGACCACAGTTGATTGAAAAGACATAAAAAAAATTGCCAGAATCAGCTTTAGTGAAGCGTAACTCAAACACTAATGAATATTTTAACGTCACATTTCCGACAGATATCATGGAAAGTGCCAGCTACCTGAAAAAAATATGCCATATATACCATATGCCCAGGAAATTTAAATTGGTCTTACTTTTTTGGACACAGTAGTAAATTAAATAAAAATAATCTACTTTATTAAAAGAAACAGATTTCAAAAAAATATTGAAAATAATGTTATATTATTATATTTATCTAGTTATAACCTTACTCAAAAATTTAAATGTCATTTAAAACCGCAGTGCATTTTCCACTTGTTATTTCTGCGATAATAACTTACAGTAAAATACAATGTTAATATTGTATTTGTTTTAATAATATAATTAATTAGCCATTTCCTTTCAAAACATAGCGTATTAAATTCATTATTTATCTATTAAAAAAAGAGCGCTTTTCATTAGTGTAATGAGAATTTTCATTACATTGTAAAGTTTTCTTTAGTTTATTGTTAATTTTTGAAACATTTTATGCTTTTAAGAAATTACCACAATTTTATTAGCTTCTGTTTCAGACTGAACTGTTTTTTATCTTTCTTTATTTTAACCGCAAATGATATTAAAAGTTAAAAAAGATGGATTGTAGAACATTTAAAAATAATTTGCTTTATTCAGAATTATTAATAAAGTGATTTGTTTCAATTAATTTAATTGCTATGATTCAATTTTTAATCATGGTAAATACAGAATTTAATAGTTACGAAATCGAATGTAATAATTCCTCTTTAATTTAAAGTGCATATTATATTTCTTTTTTTTTATTTATATGCCAGCTTTAAGAATTTCTAGTAGAATTGGTTTTTAAAATATTTAACATATATTTTTATAACTCAATGTGATTTAGACATTCACAATTTTTTTAAATGAAAACAATCTTTCATTTTAGTAATTAGGTAACTCATTTTTTTTTTTTTTTTTTTTTTTGGTGTTATACTTAAAAAGCAAAATTGTTTCTTTTTTTAAAAAAAATTCGTATTTTTAGTATTTTTTAATTTTATTTCGCTGCAGCATTTTCACTTTTAAAAAGGTATTTCATTTATTTATGATTAATTCCGAAATATTTTATTGGTTTAGTAGAATTAAAATTTTAATTATATATTTTTAATAACTGAAAAATTATCATATTTTGTTAGATTACTCTGCAATTTTAACATTAAAGGATATTATTAAAGTTTTTATTTTTAGTTTTTGGATAAAATTCAATGTTACCAATATTTATCTCAAAACAAAAGTGAAACAAAACATTTTACAGTGAATTCATTTAAATATAACAGAGGGCTTCATTTTTAAATGACTGGCTCGTATAATAGGATGCATAAAAATAATTTTATTTTGTTGGGTTAATTGTAACTAAAACATTTTTATTCTACAGAGCAGACTCTTCCATACTGTAATCTATCAAACTAATTTTACATTCGTAACAGTACATTATTAAATTCAGCGCCACGGTAATTTTATTTATTCATAATTTAACTAACTCAAAATTTAATTTTAATTAACTAATTTTAATTTAAATTAACATTATTCATCATTTTCGCTTTTTTATAAATCTTACAAATTAAATAGAATCTCCATGGCAGCGTAAAAAACTACAAATTGAGAAGAAAAAAAAAATCGTGGAATTTTCTGAGAAACGCACTTTACATTTGAAAGAACTTCTCGACAAGAATTAAAAAAAAAAATGAAGATCTATATTGGTTGAGAGAGCCGGTTAATATTTGGGTTCTTTTGAATTTCATGCCAAGTTGGATTAAAAAGAGTTATCAGAAGAATAAGGTCTTTGTTGGGGCCACCGACAAATTCACTGACGCTGCTGTATAAAATTGCATTCCAAAATGTGAAATTGATTTTCTTCATGTTCTATTTTATGTCTTTATATTCTATTACTTTCCTTAAAATATTCGTATCAAGTTATTTTGCTTTTTTTATTCATTCTATTGCAGTACATTTGTTAACACGTGAATAATTATTTCATTACATTCGTTTTACAAAAAGGTAAAATAATAATGATAATGGAATTAGATAGACTGAATTTAAAATGCATGAATTAACATTTAGAGATTATTATGAAAGGAAACGTAGTTTTACTTTAATCTGTCTCATAAAAATACATTAATATTTCATAAAATAGTGAAACGATTTTGTTTAAATGGATAGTTTCTATTAAAAATATCGAATTATAAAGTACAATAGAAATAAAATAGTTTTAAGATATGTTTTCTAGAATTTGAAATAAATATTGATAGGAAATAGATAATGGATGCTAAATTAAATATTTATTATTTTTTTTCTATTGCAACGGGCAATACAGAGACTTATTAATAACTAATTTTAATTTATGTAACAGTGATTTAATTAATGTGACATAAAATACCAGTTTTTCACAAGCTTCTTTAGAATTCTTACAAATTTAAATAGAATCCAAATAAACAGCAGATTTCTGAACAATAAAAACACTAGTTGATTCATTTTATAATACTCATTAACTTCTAGTCCTAACTGACTATATAACATTCATTAACTAATAATAATTTGTGTAACAGCGATTTAATTCATTCATTTTAGTATTCTTACAAATCCAAATAGAATCCAAACAAACAGGGGATTATTTTCAATTTGCAAGCCAAACATCGCCAAGGCAGCCAAAGCCGATTCGAAAGAAATGAGACCATACGATCATTACACGTTGCCAAAACACGCAACTCAATTAAAAAAGTGTTAGAAGAAAGTCGTTTCCATCTCCATGGCAGAGTAAAAAACTCCAAATTGAAGAAAAAAAAAATTGTGGATTTTTCTGAGAAACGCACTTTACATTTGAAAGAACTTCTCGACAAGAATTAGAAGGAAAAAAAAGAATATCTATATTGGTTGAAAGAAGCGGTTAATTTTTGGGTTCTTTTGAATTTCATGCCGTGTTGGATTAAAAAGAGTTATCAGAAGAATGAGGTCTTTGTTAGGGCCACCGATAAATTTACTGACGTTGCTGTATAAAATTGTATTCCAAAAAGCGATTTTCTTCGTGCTATATTTTATATCTCCATATTCAATTACTTTCCTTAAAATATTCTTATCGAATTATTTTACTTTTTTATTCATTCTATTGCAGTACATTTGTTTACACGCGAATAATTATTTCATTACATTCGTTTTACTAAAAGGAAAAATAATAATAATATTGTAATTAGATAGACTGAATTTAAAATGCATGCATTAACATTTAGATATTATTATGAAAGAACACATTAGTTTTATTTTTATGCAGTCTCATAAAAATACATTAATATTTCATAAAATATTGAAAAGATTTTATTTAAATGGATAGTTCCATTAAAAATATCGAATTCTAAAGTAAAATAAAAATAAAGCAGTTTTAAGAAATGTTTTCTCCAATTTGAAATTAATATTGATACGATATGAATAATGGATGCCATATTAAATATATTTTATTCTTACAATATTCAAAGAATATTTTCAGCCGCGCGATTTACGGTACATGGCGTGTGGTATGAATGTGCTTCTTTCATGATGAGTTCCTTCTGTATTTTTTCAATTCCTTCTATTAGCTGACACTCGATCTATATATATCTTGTTCAAATTTGCAATCGTTCATAAAACATTCTTTATTCATCCACTCGAGATCAGATACATTTTCTTTGAACTTGTAGGGGAGGACACGTGATGTGAATACAGTTTTTTCAAATAATCATTCATTCATTCAATTTAATTAATTTATTTTAGTTTTTTTTACATTTAAGTTGCATGTAGCTAATAATAGATGGCGCTAGACGTAAAAGCAAAATTACAACTTTATTTGTAAAGGACTTTTCTGCAATAGAGTGAAAAAAAAGTAGGAATTGACTTACAAAATTATTTTATATTACTTGTTTTAGACGTAGTTTACATATTTGTCAAAAAACAACAACAACAACAACGTAAAATGCAGAATCTGCTGCAATCTGTGATCTACTGAAAACCGATTGAATTGATCTCAATCTTTTATCTGCCACTCTATTTTAATACTACTCTACTACTACTATCGAAAGATTTGTTTGTATCTGTAGGGTACTATAGAGTAGTATTAAAATAGAATGGACATAGGGTAGAAAGTCCACATAATCGCCACGCGACAAATTTGTATTTGAGCTACCCGTTTGGACAATTTCTCATTGATTCGTTTGGGACTCATTTGCTTTGTTGACTTTGCGAAAATAGATAAATAGGGCTTTGTGTCTGCTTGCGTCGAGAACTGTGAAGAAGTTGTTGTATTGTTTTCACAAATAGCTAGAAATTAATATATTTACTATATTGAATTCTAAATTTTCTATACAATGTAGCATATTAGACTGGTTATTTTCATTTCGATACATAACTCTACAATAATCATCTGTTGATCAAAAGTACTTCTAACTGATTTGAAATGTGTTTTACGTCTGTACTTCAGGGGTTTGCAAATTAGACTTAACAATACGGCATTAGCCTGGCGATTGTTTTGCGAGCCCTCAAGCCAAGGTAGGTAAAAAGAAAGAACAAATTCTTCATTTTTTAAAAACTATAAATACATGTAAGTAAATTGTATGTGCCGTTTTTAATGAATTCAGAAATAAAATTATTTTGATACTTTGCATGTTCATAATGAGCTGCAATTGAATGAGAAAACTAACAAGGAAAAGAGTATACAAGTGTTATTTTTATATCTGGCCAGATATTCCTCTGGAGTACTTACAAGTAATATTCTACACACACATTGGGAACCACTGTCCTAATTTAACCTAGCATCACCTGTATTATGTTTTGTACAATTTATGATGCATAATTTGCTGGTTCTTTGTTTTGGAGTAGTAGAATCTATTTGTGCGTAATCACATATTTTGGATTATGCAATGGCCGAGTGACCAGCGCTCTGGCGAACGGTACAACAGGTTTTTAGTTAGAGTTTCAGATGTGCCATGGATGTTTGTATCTCATAGGATCGTAGGATCTCATAGGATCGTAGAGTGTTGTCGGGGTAGTGTGACTCGCGTCCGTAGCCTGTCTTCGAGTTACACGTGCCCCCTGGGTAGTGCTCAATGAGTAGCAGCGATGCAGTCTTTGCTTGTGGCATAAAGATGAACTGTCTCCGTATTTGCCAGCTGTATTAGAACGGCAATATAAATGTAATAGTTTATCTTAAAGGGGAGAAACGGAGCTAAACTGCGGTGCAGTGCCAAGTCTGGTACCAAAAAAGTGCTTGAGATTCTGTTTCCTTCGAACAGAATGATGTAGAATCTGCAACTGTCCAGCAGATTCTACAGCAGATTTAAAAACGTTCCAACAAGGCACCAAAAGCGCGTGTTGTGGTCATTACTGAACGGGGTAAACAGCGGATCGAAGAGGTCCCATTAGCATCACAAAGGATCTGCCCAAGGAAAGCACTGTTGTGAAACAAATCAGTTGCGTCGTTAGCAAATAGTTAACGAAAATCAATGGGAGCTTCGTCTGAAGTTTGTCTTATTTAGGAGAAACATTAATTATGTTAAATTAATATAATATTCCCTTTAAATATTTTTGTATACATTAAAACAAATTGTTTCCTTGATATAGTAAAAAATGCACTCAATTTGGAGTTTTCAAGTAATTTATGCCTTTTTTTTTTTATTCATGACGTATTTTTACAAAAATAATTTTTGATAATAAAAATTTTTTGACGATAACAATTTGGGATATATTCTTTTTGTTGAATATCCGTGTTCCATTTTTCAAATCGGTACCTAGGACTATACAGACCCCTACCGAAGAGAAGAGTAGGGGGGAGGGCGAACTGTTCCCCGACGGGACATTTAGAGGGACAGGACTTTTATGGTGGTACGCCGCATTTGGAGGCATAATGGAAGAAAACTAGGTAAACTCTCACCAGGTATTGTGATTGATTAATTCTTTGATATTACAAAAAAAGCATTAAATTTGGAGTTTTCAAATAACTTACGCCTTCTGGAGAATTTGGCTTTTGCTGACGTACACAGTGCTTCTTATTGTATTTGGAATTCTTCCTTCATTTATGCCTAGAATTTTCAAACTTTGATATATTCTTTTGGATATAGAATGTGATAAGGTTTCTTGAAATATTTGGAATACTTCATCCTTCATTTGCGACGGCATTTATCTTACTTTTGTATATTCTTTTAGAGATTCTTGAATTCATTCTTCATGAAGTTCTTGATCTATTCAACATTGCTCTATTCATTGCTGTATTTTGAATGTGGCCACTCTTGTAATATTCCCATCCATTGCTTCCTATAGCTCGTGCATTGTTAAACATTGGTCTATTCCTGAGTTTATTCATCCGTTCTCGAATGTTCACGCATAAAAAGTAGAAATTTGCCGAACAAATTTCATTTTTTTTTTAATCATTTAATCTCAAGCCTAAATCCTGTACGCGTTTTCCATAACATGATGGAAAAAAAAAACTACTCAAATATTCTGCAGTCTGTTAATAAATAAAAAGAGAGAGCTATAAATATTTCTCCCATCCGAAAAGCAAAGCAGAATAAATAAACACGAACAACAGGGGTGTAAGCAATCATTACTTTTTCGTTTCTACGAAAGCCGGAAAGGTCTAGTAAATGGGAATATATTGCGAAGGAGCAAAATGGCAACAACAAATAAAAAATGACGATCCAATAGATCCATCGAATTTTTTAAGACATTCATAGAAACGAAAGCATTCAAAGATAAATACTTCTCATCTCTTTCATTTTTGTGCAACGCGAGATTTACCTGTGATTTTTTTCCAAGTCTATAAAAATCCATGAAACGGAAAGCGAGAAGTGTTTTTGGAAAATAAGTAAAAAGGAAGAATATCAAATTCTGATCTTGAAGAAATATTGGGAACAATAATTTATATTTCACGATCTCCCTGAGATTTTTCAAATCCCTTTCATCGATCTTAGTTTGGCGTTTTCTCTCATTTAATGTGTTTATGGGAAGGAAAGGAAGTTGATCTTCATAATTCATTTACATTTCAGGATAATAGGGGATAAAAAAAAAAAAAAAGGTTTCGCAAATTCTCACGTTTTACGCAACGTTATTTAACACAATGTTGTTGTTCTAATGCAGCTGGCAATACAGAGGCATTCAATTTTTATGACATAAGCAAGGGCTGCACCTTTGTTACTCACTTACTACTTACTACCCAGGGAGCACATGTAGCTTGAAGACAGGCTACGGATGCGAATAACGCTACTCCCGCAACCCTCTAAGATCCTGTTAGACCGGGATATACGGTTTAAAGTGGTTTCCGAACCACTACAACATACATGACACACATACATGACAACAGCGCATGACACCAGCGGGACTTGAACCCTGTGGTACAGAAAGCCAGAGCGCAAGCCACACGGCCATCATTTAACAGAAAGTAAATTTGTTTTTCAATAGGGCGGGGAGATAATGACCTTTAACCCCTTCAACATTTTTCATTACTTAAAAATATACTCACCATTCCGATGAGACAACGTCGATTACTAACGTAATCATAATTTAGAAAGATCATCTCAGGAATGACCTAATGGGCACTTCGCACCCTCCTTCATTTACTTAAGAAGCGATTAGATTTTTTTAGGTGACTTTCGTACTGGACGGACGATATTTTGTCAAAATAATACACAATACCATATATATGTATAGCATTGTGCATTATAATTGTGCATACAATATACATACCCATCAGGGACCTGGTGTCCGAGTGGCTAGCGCTCTGGCTCTCTGTGCCATGGATGTTTGTAGTGGTTCGGAATCCACTTTAAAACCATAGGTACAGGTCTAGCAAGATCGTAGATCGTATTTTTACTCCGTGTCCGTGGCTTATCTTTAAATTACACGCACCTTCTGAGTAGTACTATGTGAGTTACGTCGTTTCAGCACTTGCCTTAAGGCATCAAAGACAATTGTCTAAGTGGTTGTCAGTTGCATTAGAAAAAAAAAATATTTTAATCCTAAGTCTAAATTCTGTACGCATTTTCAATAACATCTCGATAAAAATAAAAAAACTGCACAAATATTCTTCAGTCGCTCAGTAAATGAAAAGAGAGCAATAAATATTTCGCCCATCCAAAAAGCAAAATAGAATAAATAAATAAACACGAACAACAGGGGTGTAAGCAATCATTACTTCTTTCGTTTCTACGAATGCCGGAAAGTTCTAGTCAATCGAAATATATTGCGAAGGAGCAAAATGGCAACAACAAGTAAAAAATGGCGATCCAATAGGGCGTCGAATATTTTAAGACATTCATAAAAACGAATGCCTTCAGAGATAAATATCTCTCATCCCCGCCATTTTAAGTGCAAAGCGAGATTTACCTGTGATTTCTTCCAGGTCTATAAAAATCCATGAAACGGAAAGCGAGAAGTGTTTTGGAAAATAAGAAAAAATGAAGAATATCAAATTTCGATATCTATATATGCTTGAAGAAATATTCGAAACAATAATTTATATTTCATGATCTCCCTGATATTTTCCAAATCCTTTTTCATAGATCTACAGTTTGGGGTTTTCTCTCATTTAATGCATTTGTAGGAAGAAAAGGAAATTTTTCTTCCTAATTCATTTACGTTTCAGAATAATACTACTATGTCCAAAAAAGTAAGAGCAATTTTAAATTTAATTTTTCTGGGGCTTACGGAATTTCAGTTTGTTTTCCTTTGTTAGGTTGCTGGCACTGTCCGTGACATCTGTGGGAAATTGGATGTCAAAATATTGATTAGTGTTTGGGACGCTAAAACTGATTTCGGCGATGTTTGAAACGTCTGAATTCATTGAGAAAAGAACTTGCGTTCAATGTAGTTTGCGGAAACGTATGTTGCAGAAGGCATTCGGTGAGCATTCCTATATCGGAAAGAAATATTTGCAAGGGGTATAAACAGTTCAAAGAAAACAGAGAATGCGTTGAAGACGAAGAGCCCTCGGGTCGACCCTCCACATCAACCGACGAAGCTCACGTGAAAAAAAATTAAAGATTGAGTGCTTGCAAACAGTCAATTTAAAATGAACTTGATGATGTTGATGATGAACTTGATGTTGATGATGAACTTGATGTTGATGATGTTTGATGAACGTGATGCGCCTCGCTGATGATGTTGGAATTTCAAAAGGATGGGTCTATTCCATTTTGTGCCTCAAACACGTCAAATCTGGATGGGTACCGAAAACACTGAATGCGCCAATATATTAATTCTTTGTGACTTTTTCGCCCAAAAGGAAACCCATATCGTTCTACAATCACTGTATTCACACCGTGCGACTTACTAGTTATTCCCTAAACTCAAAAGACCCCTCAGGGGACACCGTTTTGAGTCGATTGAAGAGATTCAACGTGAATAGGTGAGCGCTTTGAAGGCCATCCCTTAAGATGACTTTTGAACATGCATTGATGATTGGAAAAAAAAGTTAGCATAAGTGCATTGTGTCCGGAGGGGATTAATTTGAAGGCGATGAAATAAATTTGGTCGAATGAAAAAAAAAAAGAGTTTTTGAAAAATAAAAATAATTGGTCTTACTTTTTTGGGCACAGTAGCATAAAAACAAGTTTCCAAATAATGATTATTTGCAGTGTTTTCTTACAGAACAGAAACCATCGCCATTTGGTCTCGTTATCCGCTTAATAAAATTATACATCTTCTGGAAAAAAGGAGAAAAACTGAAAGAAACTTTCTTTTTCGTCTTTTAGAGTTTTTCCGGTATCTTTTTCCCATTTATTCCTGTGCCCTCAAGTAATCAACTGGAAAAGGAAAAAGGAAAAAAAAAACTGAAGAAAGGATTACCTTGTCTTACTTAAAACCCATATTGTCGACAAGATAAAAAAAAATTAAAAAAGGAAGGAGAGTTTTAAGTTCTTCTGTCTTGGATTTCGGAGTGCTCCTGAAATTATAGAGTGGTGGGCAATTATGAAGTGGGTATGGGTATTTCACCCACATCACAGTGGATGAGTTCAAAACTTCGGTTTGGAAAATTATAGGTCAGCAGATTCGAGCAGATTCATGGATGTCAAAAGAAAAGCAGATATCTTCCAGTCATGTGTTATTTCCAGAACATATACAATGAATGTTGAACATAAAACGAAATGATTTTTTTAAAAATTATATTTAAATTACGAGTAGATTCATGGATGCCCAAATAAAAGAGGATGTCTTCCTGTCATGAGTTATTTCTAGAAAGTATACAATGATTGCTAAGCAGATTCTGAATGAATGTTTGACAGAAAACCAAATGATAGTTTAAAAAATTCATATTTAAATTACTTAATTTCCTCACTCCAAAGATATATTATACTAAAAATAGTCTAGGACCAGAATGGCCAAGTGGCGCTCGGTACCGCAAGGTTCGGGTTCGAGCCCGACGGCACCATGGCACCGCTAGGATTTGAACGTAGGATAGAACTTCGGTAGACCGAAGGAGAGGAAAGAAGGGGATGTCATGAGGAAATAGTTCAGTGGAATAGTTCAGTTCATAAGGAAATAGAATGCTGATTTCAATTTGGAATCTGCATGACGTAATTAACGCAGATCAAATATATAATAACAAGAAATTTAAATATATCTCTAAGACCAAATTTCAATTTAAAATTCCCGGAGCTTATTGAATTTCAAGTTTTTTTCTTTCCTTTTTTACGTTGCTGGCACTGTCCTTGACATCTATGTGAAATTTCACGTCAAAATATTCATGAGTGCTTGTGTTACGCTCGGTTTTGTGAGACGCTCAAACAAATTCCGGAGATTTTTGAAATGTCTGCATTCATTGAGAAAAGAACTAGCATTTTATTTTGTTTACGGAAATGCATAGAATATAGCAGAAGGTATTCGGTGAGCATTCCTATATCGGAAAGAAATGTTTACAAGTGGTATAAACAGTTAAAAGAAAGAACGCTTCGAAGACGAAGAGCCCTCGGGTCGACCCTCCACCTCAACCGGCCAAGCTCAGGCCCAAAAATTAAAGATTGGGTGCTTGCAAACCGTCGATGTACAATTAGAGACCTTCCTGATGATGTTAAAATTTCAAAAGGATCGCTCCATTCCATTTTGAGTCTCGAACACGTTTAATCTCGATAGGTACCGAAAACACTGAATGTGCCAGCTCACACTGCATTGATTCTTCGTTAAAACCCATATCCTTCCACAACCCACGTATTCTCCTGATTTAGCATCGCGCTACTTCTGGCTGTTCCCTAAACTCATAAGACCACTCCGGGGACATCGTTTTGAGTCGATTGAAGAGACATTTTAGAAATCGCCGGAATCACTTTTAGCGTCTCACAAAGCCAAGAGTCACTCAAAAACTCGTGAATATTTTGACTTGAAATTTCTCACAGATGTCAAGGACAGTGCCGGAAACCTAAAAAAGGAAAGAAAAAACTTTGAAATACCACTTTTTTTTAGACACAGCAGTGCATGGTGCGATAGCGATTGCTATTTACGGAATAAACAATTCGATCTATTATTAAAAGGTCGGAACCTGTATCAAAAAGATCTTTGAAAACCAATTAGATTTTATATCTAATACGCAACAGTAAAAAAAAGAAAGAAAAGGCGCCCATCAGTAATAAACCCTCCTCCAGAAGTGACCAGCGGGCGCCATTTTTTACGATCTCCAATCGCTGCTCTCCTGTCTCCGGGAGAACCTTCACCAGAAGCAACAACAGAAAGAAAAGGGAGAGGTAGGGGGGAAATTGTCGATAAGATGGAGCTCTGCTGTTTTACTCTATATTTACCATGGACTGGGGATTTTCTCGGGAGATCCGGAGGGATTTTCCACTGGGAAATCCCTTTTAGGAAAAAAGGAGAAAATATTCTCTGGACGATTCTTCGGAACTGTGGTTATAGACTCGGAAATGTTTACCGCAGAAAAAAAAAGATTTCTTCTTGAGTTTACATCAAAGTATATGTCAGAGATATATATATATATATATATATATAAATCTATATCTGACATATACTTTATAAATTATATATATATATATATGTATATATAGTGTGTGTGTAGAGAGAGATAGATAGATGTTAGGTATATGTATATACGGACGCGGAGTAACACTACCCCCGCAACACTCTACGATCCTATAAGGATCGTGACCTATGATTTAAAGTGGTTTCCGAACCACTACAAACACCCATGGCAACGCCGGGGTATATAAACACATTTTATACTCTTTTGTTCTTCACATCAAAATCATGGGGCCTGACTGGCCGAGTGGCTATCGCTGTGGCGGTCGGTACCACAGATTTCGGGTGGTTCGAGTCCCGGGAGGTGCCATGGATGTGTGTAGGGGTTCGGAATCCCCTTTAAGCAGTAGGTTCGCAGTCTAATAGAATCATAGAGTGTTGCGGGGTAGTGTTACTCTCCGTGGCATATCTTCAAGCTACACGCACCTCCTGTGTAGTGCTCAGTGAGCAACGTCGGTGAGGCGCTTCCCTTAATTCATCCAAGACAGCTGTCTAAGTGTTTGCCATCTGTTTCAGCTGCTCTGTTTTACTCTATATTTACATTGGACTGGGGATTTCCTAGGGAAATTCCATAAGCCCCGGGAATTTTAAAAGGAAAATTGGTGTAACTATTTGGACACAGTAGTATAAAAAAGTGGAATGAAGCCCGCATTAAATGAATTACTTTTAAATATTGAAAGGGCGAAAATTTTCCAAAACAGTTAATTATCATCAGTGTTTTTAATTATCATAATTAGTTTTCAATCAGCTGCATTCGCAATTAGAACACAAGCATTTCTTTTCATTTTAATTAAAGGCTCACGGTGTTTTAATTTTTACTTAGCTACAGCCGAGAAAAGCTTTTAATTTTTCTGTTGAATTAAATTAAAATGTTACTTTACCAATGATATTCGGAAATCTGTTGGAACCTTTATTTAAATACTTTTCATGTATGCAGCAAAAACCTTTTCTCTAATTCAATAAACATAATCAAAGTCATTTAATCCCTTTTCAGTGAATACCGAAGTGTAAATATTAATTTTTTTCTTAAATTTTTGAAAATCCTGCTTTCGACGAAATACAAATATTTAAATTCTCAAAGAGTTACATATCAAAGAATATTTCCGTGCAAATACAGTTGGAGTAATTAATTAATATCAGCAGCTCATTTTGATTAAGTAAAATGAAAAATTATTTCTCTCTATAAAGATGTATTGAAAATTAATTAAATAAACATTATTAAATTTATGACTTCTCGAAAAGTAAACTCTTCCAGTTGAATGGAGATTCAGTTAGAGAAATAAAACGAATTCAGAATGTTCAAGAGAAATTAAATAGCAGAGAATCTTTCAGAATAACCTTTTATTCAATTCATTCTATTAGCTCACACTCTCCTTTATATATCTTGTTCACATTTTCAATCGTTCGTGAAATACTTTTTATTCATCCACTTAACTTCAAATACATTTTTTTTAACTTGTAGTGGATGTTACACTGAATGTTAATACAGTTTTTTTCAAATATGAATTCATTCATTAAATTTAATTCATTAATCTTTTTTTTTAGATTTAAGTTGCATGTTTCTAATAATAGATGACGCCAGATGCAAGAAGAAAATTTCAACTTTATTTGCAAAAGACTTTTCTGCAACAGTGTGAAAAAAATGTAGGAATTGACTTTAATTTTTTTTTTTTTTTATATTACTTGTTTTTTTTTACCATGATTATTAAATTGCATTTTTTTTACCCATGATATGCATTTGTATCTGAAGTAGTAGCTGTAGAAATATTTATTTTATATCACTCTTCCAGTAGAATGGAAATTCCATTGAGAAAGAAAATAAAATCAGAATGTTCAAGAGAAATTAAATAGCCGAGGAATCTTTCAGAATAACCTTTTATTTTATTTAATGTCACTATATGAATGCACTAAATTAAATTGAAAATGTTTTAGAAAACATAAATTTATAATTATGATATAACAATCGTAATAATTTTGAAACACAAATCTTATTTTTATGCTAATGCAGTTGGCAAACACTTAGACAGTTGCCTTGGGTGTCTTAAGACAAGCGCTGCGTCGACGTTACTCACTTAGCACTACCCAGGGGGAACGTGTAGCTTGAAGATAAGCTACGGACTCGGAGTAACACTACCCCCACAACGTGCCATGATACTATTAGATCGGGGACTACGGTTTAAAGTGGATACCAAACCAATACAAACATACATGGCACCGCCTGGACTCTAACCCGAAACCTGTGGTATCGAGCGCCAACCACTCGACCATTCAGTCCTAATTTATTTGTAAAGGACTTTTCTACATTGCAGTGAAAACAAAAAGTAGGTATTGACTTTTTTTAATATTACTTGTTTTATTTTATGTACATTATATGAATGCATTAAATTGAAAATGTTTTATATTTTAGAAAACATAAAATAATATATTTCCTTTACGTAATAAATTATAAATTGAAAATAAATGGTTCCTGATAAGATATATTAATGTACCAGGTTCACTCAAATGAAAACCTTAAAAACGTTTTCAAAACCAATTTATTTTGAATCGTTCTCAAAACAAAAACGCTTACAAGATGGCAAAATGTTTCTTTTAAAAAAAGTTCTTTCCGTTTCCACAAAGCTTCTACAATCTATCATTTACAATCTTCTGCATAACTATTACATAAACTTTTACGTAATAATTTAATATTCTACATAATCTCTATCGCAGGAGTGGCCAACCCAAATGATCCTGCGGGCCACTTTGGAAATGCATCGCAATTCTATGGGCCGCATATAAAATTATATATTCCCATATTCGTTATAAATCCACTCTAGACATTTTTTGGAGTGAAAAACTGAAACATAAGGAGTTATTCTTATTGTGGTTACTATTATTCTTACATGTGAGCATAGATACTATAATAATAATGATGATGATGATACTAAATGCACATTGTAAAGAACTATAGAATACTCAAAATGAAATACAAATAAAATATATAAATATAAGCGAAAAAAAAATTAAATCGTTAAAAAATTATTTATTTGACTAGTGCAATATTTGTCTCTCCTCTATTTCACTTCGCCTTTGCAAACCGATCTCCATTTGGGTATTTGCACATCGCAAAGGGTGTGTTTGCGTCCGTTATGTTTGAGCTTGTTTTGTGTTGGGACATGATACTAATCATAATTACTATTCAATTCCTTCTATTAACTCACACTCTCCCTATATATATCTTGTTCAAATTTTTAATCCTTAATAAAACACTTTTTATTCATCCACTCCTCAAGTTCAAATGCATCTTTCTTTTAAACTTGCAGTGGATGACACTGGATGTTATTAAAGTTTTTTTTTCAAATATCAATTCATTCATTAAATTTAATTAATTAATTAAATCTCAAAATAATATAACTAAGTTGCATGTATCTACCAATAGATGGCGTCAGATACTCCTAAAAAAATGTAGGAAAATTAATTATAAAGGACTTTCTGCAATACAGTGAAAAGAAAGGAGGAATTGACTTAATTTTTTTTTATATTACTTGTTTATGATAATACCAGTGTAAACTCCCTGGTCTATAGACCTGGAGACGTTATGTACTATTAATTCTTACAGATCTTTAAAAAAAAAAACCCAAACACTTATTCATATTTATTTCATGAAAAGCAGTATCCCTATCCGAACACGTTTAACATAATGTCAACATTTCACTTCTCTTCTCTAAGAAATAGTAGTACGGAAAAGAAGTTGTATTACTAAGTTTTTCCGAAGTCCTTTCTTCAATGCGCACAGGACGTAATAATTCAATTTGTAAACGCGTTCCTAAAATGAGATTCGTAAGGACAAATGTAAAAAACGCAAATCTCTCTCACTCTAAAAACTCTCTGCCAGACAAAAAGGAAAAAAAGAGAACAGACCGCAGAGTGGAACAGTGCATTTTAAACTCGATTTTGCCCCTCACTCTCTCATCTGAAACTGTATCTGAATTTCTGAGCGGGGAGTAAAATAGGTATGTATGCCGCGACACGTCTCAATTGCAACTCGGCAGCACGTCGGAGTTGCGTCGCACCCGCTCAGAGACAGAGACGATTGCAACTTCAGGGAGTTGTTGAGAGATTTGTGACGCATGTGTTTTGTTTCTGCTTGTTTCAATGTTCTCATGTTTGTGTATAGTAAGCAACCAAATAAGTCCAAGGAAAAAATTATAAATGAAGTCACAAATCAATATATGCAATGTCAAAGCCTGAATGGCCGAGTGGCTAGCGCTCTGTATTACAAGTTTCGGGTTGGAGTCCCGGTGGTGTTATGAATGTTTGTAGTGGTTAGGAATCCACTTTAAACAGTGCGGCCAATTGGCTAGGGCTCTGACCTTTGGTACCGAAGGCTCCAGGTTCGAATCCTACAGTGCCATGGATGTTTGTGGGTGGTTCGGATTCCACGTTAAACTGTAAGTCCCGGTCTGTTTAGCCTAAGTGTGTACAAGATGATCATAGAGAGACAGACCAAACCAGAACGACGAGCTGGTTTCTGTAATGACATACCATATTTTAATATATGGGCGGGAGGCTACAATTGAACAATTGAATTGACAATATGCCACTCTTCACACGTCAGTGGGATGTTTATCGCCTACAGAATCGGAACAAGAGGCCCACAGATGTTTAACAAAAATAGCTTGATCAGTAAGCAAAAAATATGTGCAGAAAATTGTACAAATAGATAGAAAACAGCATAAGTTGGAGTAATTCACGTAAGTCGGCTTACTGATACCCTGGGATATTACTTTCTATTAGTAAGCCTATAGGAATAATATTAATTCGATAGTACTTTCGATTAGTAAGCCGACTTACTCCAACTTATGCTGTTTTCTAACTATTTTTCCAATTTTTTGCACATATTTTCGGCTGAGGATATTGGGATATTGTATCCGATAACCTCCAAAGTCGGGCTACTAATACACGGGGATATTATTTGTAATACATTGTATCGCTGATAGATGCAAAAAAAATGCAAAAGTTCATAGACAAGGTCATTATCGGCACTCTGTAACCAGCTTACCTCGGCCAATTTGAATATAAAGCGAACACATTTTATGCCCATATACGAGGGACTTTACTTCCCACAACGCGTCTCTAGTACAAGCCCATCCAATTACCGCTTCTTTTATGCGGCCACTTATTAAGCTGCGGCCGGCCGCATTTGCATGCGCTTTGCATACTTCTCCGAGAAGTCTTTTGTACCTCCTTTAAAACCTTCTGGAGTAGAACTTTGGGCTCCGTTTTACGAGCGGCCATAAAAGGTCTCGAATTTTGGGGAGAGCTTATCTCGCCCAAGAGTTAATGGAACTCGTCGTAACCGTCGGACTATTATTCTGACGGGGGAGGGGGAGACCGATGGTCAGTGGCACGCGATGCACGAAAATCAATGGTCCTGGAGTTTAAGAGTGGTCCAGGGTTATGACCTAGGGCCTCCCCTGCAGTTTAGGGTCGTAAAAATAGGTAGGGGCGCCCGGTTTAAGGGTTTTTGGGCATTTTAAGTGGTGGAGCTGGTGCTGACTCTTAAAAGGAACTCGTAATTTTGCAACGCTTTTTATGCACATTATGCACATTAAAATACAGTACTTATGCACATTAAAATACAGTAGAACCTCTAAGTCGAACTTCAAGGGAGACGCCAAACAATTCGACTTACGCGGATTCTGTATGGAAATATTCGAATTGTAAAGGTTTACATTCTTTCTAAGTTATTTGGAGTTAGAGAGGTAAAATAAATAAAAATTCAAGTTGCAGAGGTAATAAACACATTTATTTGCATCTTAAAAGTTATATTCTGTACTACAATAAATTATTTAAAAATAATTCTGAAACAACCTTAAAATTAAAAATATTATGTATTAAAAACGTCGGTTATTATTATTTATTTTTGCTTTAGACAAATCGATCATTCTCTATCTATAGCATTATCTGAGCTGTAAAGAGAGCAGAATATTCATTTTCTTCCTAGTTGCTATTTCATAAAATTGGTTATTCTATTCACAGACCTAGTTTTATTCTGTTTATTTATATCTCCGAAGTCAGACTACTCATGCACGGATATAAATTTGGAATACTTTGAAATTTTTTTGCTTCTGTCAGCGATACAATGTATTCCAAATTAATATCACTGTGCATGAGTAGCCCGACTTCAAAGATATGGTCTTTGTATCGCTGACAGATGCAAAAAAATTTCAAATTCCATACCTCCGAAGTCAACGTATTTATACACTGGGATATTAATTTGGATGGGATATTGGAATAGTAAATCGGCGTAAATCGGTTTACTAAGCGAATATATGTGCAGAGAATTGTACAAAGAGTTAGAAAACATCATAAGTTGGCGTAATTCGGTAAGTCGACTTATTAATGCCCTGGCATATTACTTTCGATTAGTAAGCGGATAAGAATAATACTAATTCTATAGTACTTTCGATTAGTAAGCCGACTTACTCCAACTTATGCTGTTTTCTAACTATTTGTACAATTTTCAAAAAAAGTTTCAAAGGCCATATCTCCGAAGTCGGGCTACTAATACGCTGATTATATTAATTTGGAATACATTGTATCGCTGATATATGCAAAAGAAATTCAAAAGTCCATACATGAGGTCATTATTAGGACTCTGTAACCAACTCACCCCGGCCAATTTGAATATAAAGCGAACACATGTTATGCCCATAGAAGGGGGACTTTACTTCCCATAATGCCTCCCTAGTACAAGCCTATCCAATTATGGCTTCTTTTATGAGGCCACTTATTAAGCTGCGGCCGACCGCATTTGCATGCGCTTTGCATACTTTTCAAACAAGTCTTTTGTCCCACTTTTCAAAACCTTTTTGGAGTAGAACTTTGCTCTGTTTTACGATGGGCCATAAAAGATCTCGATTTTTGCTGAGAGCTTTTCTCGCCCAACAGTTAACGGAACTCACCGTAACCGTCGGAACTATTATTCTGCGGGAAGGGGGAGACCGATGGTCAGTTGCACGCGATGCACGAAAATCAATGGTCCTGGAGTTTAAGAGTGGTCCAGGGTTATGACCTAGTGTTCCCAGCAAGTTTGGGGTTGTAAAGTAGGCAGGGGTGCCCGTTTTAAGGGTTTTTGGGGATTTTAAGTGGTGGAATTGGTGTTGACTCTTACCTGAAACTCAATTTTGTAAAGCTTTTTACACCAGGATTCCTCCAGAATAAATTGAATGCAAGTTACTTATGCACATTAAAATACAGCAGAAACTCTGTAAGTCGAACTTCAAGGGAGACTCCAAATAATTCATATTTGAGTTTTCGACTTATGGAGGATTTCGACTTACGCAGATTCTTCAAGGCAATACTCGACTTGTAGAAGTTTAGAAGTTAGCAAAATAAATTCAAAAGTCCATATTTCCGAAGTCGGTGTACTTATAGGCTGGGATATTAATTGGAAATTTTTTTGTATATATGAGCGATACAATGTATTCCAAATTAATATCAATGAATTCCAAATAATTTCCCACAATGTATTAGTACACAGACTTCGGAGATATGGATTTTGAAATTTTATTGCATCTATCAGCGATACAAAGTCCATATCTCCGAAGTTGGGCTATTCATACGAAAGGATATTAATTTGCTATGCATTGTATCGCAGACAGATGCAAAAGAAATTCAAAAGTCAATACATGAGGTCATTACGAGGACTCTGTAACCAAGTTACATCGGCCAATTTGAATATAAAGCGAACACATGTTATGCCCATAGAAGGGGAACTTTACTTCCCACAATGCGTCTCTGGTACAAGGTCATCCAATTATTGCTTCTTTTATGCGGTCACTTATTAGGCTGCGGCCGACCGCATTTGCATGCGCTTTGCATACTTTTCCGAGCAAGTCTTTTGTCCCACCTTTTAAACCTTTTGGAGTAGAACTTTGCTCTGTTTTACGAGGGGCCATAAAAGATCTCGAATTTTGTTGAGAGCTTTTCTCGATCGACAGTTAAAGGAACTCGCCCTAACCGTAGGACTATTATTCTGCGGGAAGGGACCGATAGTCAGTGGCACGCGATGCACAAAAATCAATGGTCCTGGAGTTTAAGAGTGGTCCAGGGTTATGACCTAGTGTTCCCAGCAAATTTGGGGTCGTAAATGAAGGCAGGGGTTCCCGTTTTAAGGGTTTTTTCGGGATTTTAAGTGGTGGCCGCACCTCAGAACTGTTGTTGTACTCTTAACCGAAACTCGTAATTTTGTAACGCTTTTTACACCAGGATTCTTCCGAAAGAAATTGAATGCAGGTCACTTATGGACATTAAAATACAGTAGAACCTCTGAAAAGAAGTCGAACGTCAAGGGAGACCTTATGGAGGAATTTTTGTAAGGAAATATTTGACTTGTAGAGGTTTAGATTCTTTCTGACTTATTTTGAGAATTATAATAAGATTATTTCATAGAATTGGTTATTCTATTTACTGTCTACTCCTACATTGTTATTTAAGAAAGAATGACGTGCATTATCGGCAAATCCTTAAAGTCGGTAACTTATATTTCTTCGAGCTATAAGAGGTAATTAGTTAGAAATAATGGAGTTTTGGTAAAAAGTTGTTTGGAGTGGTTGTAAAAACAAACATTGCAAATGTTCGAGATACAGAGGTCCAATTTTTTTTCCGAGTTAGAAAGGTAAAATATATACCAAAAGGCCTTGTGAGAATCGACTCATTATTTCGATATTTTCGAGAGGGTTGAAATTTTGAGTCATGGATGTTTTGGGGCTTGAAGGGAAGGAAACACAATTTTTTGTTCGAGTTTTGAAGGTTTTCGACGTATCGAGGTTCGACTTAAAGGGGTTCTACTGTATTTCTCATTTACGTATCGTCGAACACGCATTTATATCAAATAAAACCCTTCCATGGTAAGACCCTTCAGTTGAAGAAAAAAATTTAATTATATCTAGAGGAAAAATTTCATTGATAAATGCCTGTTACTTATGTACATTAAAATATCATCAGAGGCTTATGTATGGTTGTTGTTGCCCAGTGGAAGATGAAATATAGAAATGAATTCATAAACCTACTTACTTTTTAACAATTTTTTTTGTTCTAATGCAGCTAGAAAACACTTATACTGTTGTCTTGGATACCTTCAGGCCAGCGGTGCACTGACGTTATTCACTAAGCACTACCGAGGAGTTGCGTGTAGCCTGAAGATAAGCCACGGACGTGGAGTAACACTACACCCGCAACGCCCTACGATATTTTTAGACCGGGGCCTACGGTTTAAAGTGGATTCCGAACCACTGCAATCATCTATGCCACCGCCGGACTCTAACACAAAATCTATGTTTCCGAGCGGCAGAACGCTAGCCACTAGGCCATTCATGGCCATATTCGAAAATTTATTGGCATTCAATGTTCGTCACATGTTTGATATTTTAGTGTTCGTCTCGAACGCTTATTTTGAAAATTCTATAATTCCCTTTCTAGTTTGTTTTTCAATTCCTTCTATTAGTTCACACTCTCCTATATATATATATATCGTGTACGAATTTTCAATCGTTCATAAAATACATTTTATTCATCTACTAAAATTCAAATATATTTGTTTGAACTTGTAGTGAATGACACTGGATGTTAATATAGTTTTTTCAAATATTCATTCCTTCATTTAATTTAATTAATTGATTTTAGTTTTTTTTAGAATTAAGTAGCATGTATGTAATAATAGATGGCGCCAGATGTAAGAGGAAAACTTGAACTTTATTTGTAAAGGACTTTTCTGTAATATAGTTAAAAAAAATAGGAATATACTTAATTTTTTTTTATATTACTTGTTTTTATGGGCTTTTCTGCACTAGAGGAAGAAAAATATTTCTTTAAACCTAGAATAAAAAGTGTAGAGCAGGATAATAGTGCCCTACGCCCATTCTTCTGGAAGCGGCCATTTCAAAGACCGGACCAAAATAACCCCCACTGTTCTACACCAAACCTATTTTCCTCCTTGCAAGTAGCAAAGATGCACGAATCTTTCATCCACCTCCTCCGGGGCGTTTGTTTGTTTCGAACTGAAATAAAACTGGCCACAAGGAGAGAGACTCTCTCTCTCTCGCAATTTCCTGGTCGCTTGCCAAGTGGGGAAGCGACTTTTACGAGTCTAGTTCCAGAGAAGACACCGTCGATGGTGGGGGGAAGATAGTAGAGCTCCTCCAAATTGGAGGCTTGTCAAAGAGTGGCTCAACTTTTATGAATTTATGAGAATAGGCTCAGGGAAGGAGTCCACTGTGTCAGAGATTTATTTTTTTTCTCTCTCTCTGAGATAAGCTTCATTGGTCTGCGCTGTAAATAAATAGATAGATAGGTACACTTGAAGTACAGGGAAGATTTAGTGTTTAAAAAATGGCACCGGTTCGCAGATGAAAATGGTTTTATGGTGTAAAAGCCATAACTAATTTTTTGGAATTTAGATCTGTAATAAAACTGCTTGCTGAACGCCTGAGATATACATTTCGATTCCTGCCAGTATGTTATCTCTACAAAAATTGTTATTTCTCGATTGGTCTGGTTTGGTTTCTCGCTCTGCGGTCATCTTGTGCACATTTTAGATTAAACAGATCGGGACCTACGGTTTAAAGAGGATGCCGAACCACTAAAAACATCCATGGCCACGTCGGGACTCGAACCCGAAACCCGTGATACCGAGCGCCAGAGGTTATTTCTCGATGGGTAACGCGTGATTCACGCCTGAAAGATGAAAGATGTTTTCTTAATGAAATGATATGTAAGGAGAAATGTGTATTATGCAAATTAACTTACCTTCAAAAATATTAAAAATTTATGTATGGAACTTTTTTTGGGTGCAGTTGTTAAATTAGGTTATAATATATTTTTTTTCTATGTCAGCTCACAAATAATTATTGCATATAAATATCAGGATCTAAGCAAGAGTTGCAGTTACGCTGTTACTCACTCAGCACTACGCAGGGGGCGCGTGTAACTAAGATAAACAACGGATGCTGAGTAGTACTACTACCCCCGCCACGCTCTTATGAGACCAGGCACTAAGTGTTTAAATGATTACAAAATGAAGCAAAAATGGCACCCCCACGATGCGATGGCCAGAAAAAAGAAACTTTTACTTTTAGTATGCAAATCAAAAATTCCCCACGAGGAAAGTATACATTGTGCGATAGAGGTTGCAATTTACGGAATAACAATTCAATCGCGATTTATTGTTGAATGTCTGTCCCTGTACACCTAAAGGTCATTGAAAACCAATTAGATTTTATATCTAATACCCAAACTATAAAAAATAAAAAAAGCTCCCACCAATAATAAACCCTCTTCCAGAAGTGACCAGCGGGCGCCATTTTTTACGATCTCCAATCGCTGCTCTCCTGTCTCCGGGAGAACATCTCCGGGAGACCCTTCATCAGAAGCAAGCAACAAAAAGAAAAGGGAGAAGGGGGCAAATTGTCGATAAGATGAGGCTCTGCTTTACTCTATATTTACCATGGACTGGGGATTTTCTCGGGAGATCCGGAGGGATTTTCCACTGGGAAATCCCTTTTGGGAAAAAAGGAGAAAATATTCTCTCTGGACGTTTTTTCGGAACTGTGGTTATGACTCGGAAATGTTTACCACAGGAAAAAAATATTTCTTCTTGAGTCTACATCGAAATATATATATATATATATATATATACATACAGAGAGAGAGAGAGAGAGAGAGAGAGAGATCCGGAGAGAGGTATATGTATATACACTGAAGTGACAAAAGTCATGGGATACCTCTTAATATCGTGTCGGCCCTCCTTTCGCTCGGCGAAGTGCAGCAACTCGACGTGGCATGGACTCAACAAGTCGTTGGAAGTCTTCTGCAGGAATATTGAGCCATGCTGTCTCGATAGACGTCCATAATTGTGAAAGCGTTGATGGTGCAGGATTTTGGGCACAAACAGACCTCTCGATGATGTCCCATAAATGCTCGATGGGATTCATGTCGGGCGATCTAGGTGGCCAGATCATTCGTTGGAATTGTCCAGAATGTTCTTCAAACCAATCGCGAACAGTTGTGGCCCGGTGACATGGCGCATTGTCATCCATAAAAATCCCATCGTTGTTTGGGTACATGAAGTCCATGAATGGCTGCAAGTGATCTCAAGTAGCTGAACATAAGCATTTCCAGTCAATGTTCGGTCCAGTCGCACCAGAGGACCAAGTCCATGCCATGAAAAAACAGCCCACACCATTACGGAGCCACCACCAGCTTGAACAGTGCCTTGCTGACAGTTTGGGTCCATGGCTTCGTGGGGTCTGTGCCACACTCGAACCCTACCATCAGATCTTACCAACTGAAATCGTGACTCATCGGACCAGGCCACGGTTTTCCATTCATCTAGGGACCAACCGATATGCTCACGTGCCCACGAGAGTCGCTGCAAGCGATGTCGTTCTGTCAGTAAAGGCACTCGAGTCGGTCTTCTGCTGGAATAGCCCAAGAAAGCCAAATTTCTCCGCACAGTTCTAACAGACAAGTCCCTTGTACGTCCCACATTGATTTCTGCGGTTATTTGACGCAGTGCTGCTTGTCTGTTAGAATTTACGACTCTTTGCAGACGTCGCCGGTCTCGGCCGTTAAGTGCAGGCGGTCGACCACTGCGCTGTCCATGGTGGGATGTTATGCCTGAAATTTCATACTCTCGGCACACTCTTGACACAGTGGATATGGGAATGTTGAATTCCCTAACGATTTCCGAAATGGCATGACCCATGCGTTTAGCTCCAACTAACATTCCACGTTCAAAGTCTGTTAATTCCCGTCGTGCGGTCATCATCACGTCAAAACCTCTTCACATGAATAACTTGAATAGAAATGAAAGCTCTGCGAATGCACTGCGCATTTATACCTGTTCTACCTGATGCTACTGAGATCTGAAAATTTGCATATTGCTATCCCATGACTTTTGTCACTTTAGTGTATATTTATACATACAGAGATATATTTTGATCAATTCCATCGAATATTTAAAAACATTTTACGAATGAATTTTTTTAAATCTTACCAGTTCAGATAATAAACAAGTAATATAAAAAAAAAGTTTTAAAGTGAAATACTTTTCTTTCGCTACATTGCAGAAAGTCCTTTATAAATAATTTTTCATTCATTTTTTTAAGTTTATCTGGCGCCCTCTATGGGTAGATGCATGCAATTTAAATCTAAAAAAACCTAAAATGAATGAGTTAAATTCAATTCATGAATTGCTATTTGAAAAAACTGCATTCACATCCAGTGTCATCCACTACAAGTTCAAAAAACAAATGTATTTGAATCTTGAGTGCATGAGTAAAAAGTATTTTATGAAAGCTTGTAAATTTGAATAAGATATATAGAGAGAGTGTGTGAGCTAATAGAAGGAATTTAAAAAAAAGATTTCTTCTTGAGTTTACACAGAAATATATATATATATATATATATTAGATGTAAGGTATATGTATATATCTTTATTCATACAGAGAGAATTAAAGATGTATATAAATTTTTTTTTACTAATGCTGCTGGCAAATTGACCGTGATCATTTTATGCCATAAGGGTTGCACCGACATTACTCACTTTGCACTATCCAGGGCTCGTGTAACTTGAAGATAAGCTACGGACGCGGAGTAACACTACCACCGCAACGCTCAACGATCCTACGGTTTAAAGAGGATTCCGAACCACTACAATCACCCATGGCAACGCCGGGGAGAGCCGCGGTTTATAAACATATTTAATACTCTTTTGTTCTTTACATCTAAATCATGGGGCCTGAATGGGCGAGTGGCTAGCGCTCTGGCGGTCGGTACCACAGGTTTCGGGTTCGAGTCCCGGGTGGTGAAATGAATATTTGTAGGGGCTCAAATATCCACTTTAAATCGTAGATCCCGGTCTAAAAATATTGTAGGGCTCCAAGTCCGTAGCATATCTTATAACCTACACGCACCCCCTGGGTAGTGCTCAGTGAGTAACGTCGCTTGCCTTAAGGCATCCAAGACAACTGTCTAAGTGACTGCCAGCTGCAATAGAGCAAAAAAAAATTATCTGGATTCAGTTGCAAATTATAGTGGTTATCCGTTCGTTTTAGATGATGCCATTTTCATGAATTCCATGGAACATTTTAAGAATGAATTTTTTTTAATCTTATTTAATATTCCTCCACAATTCCCAATCTCTTCCATGCATGATTTATGGAAATTAAACTTTAGTCCTTATTAAGTTCATATAATAAAAAAGAAATTTTTTTTTCCTATCCTACAGGGCAATTATTTAGAAATTGTGATTCACAAATAATATTTTCTAGACACCTTGATTACGTAATGAAGTATTTTGTTCGGTTTTTTCTACATCCACTGCCCATGGGAATTTTTCAAGAAAATCAACTCACTGAATATCAATGTGAAAATATTGAACAAAAAATAAGAACCCTTCCGTGTTCGTCTTTATGTCTAATCATCTTAAAACCAGAGTTGTTTTTCTATAATAATAAATAATTTTTTCCATACGCCCAATTCTTAATACAAATCGAAACGGGCTCGAATTTCCTTCTTAAACTAATGCTTAAAAATTAAAGCAAAAATCTTATTTTAGCAATCACCGTAGAATGCCTTATAAACAGGACTTTGAATGTTTTATTCAGCGCAAATTGTTTTAGTAAATATTGACGTTAAGGAAAGATAAAATGAATTTTTAATGCACATAGAACAATATTTTGGTTTGGTGTGTCGCTCTATGGTCATTTTGTGCCGAATTTAAGCTCATTAGACCAGGACCTACAGTTTAACGTGGATTCCGATCCACTCAAAAACATCCATGCCACCGCCGGGACTCGAACCTGAAACCTGTGGTACCAAAGGGCTGAGAGCTAGCCAATTGGCCATCAGGCCGCTTGTCAATGGAGGGGGCTAATGTAAATTACATCAGATTTTTAAAATAGACCATTTGACTAGCACCGGAAACTTCTCTGTTTTATATTAGACAAATTATAAAATGTTGTTTTCAAATGCCAGGGTCTTGGACCATTCAGGGCCAATTCAGATAAATTTATTTCATAATTTCTCCTTATTTTCGATTCAGTGTTTTAGTGTTTACTGTTTTTAGAATAGTGTAATTCTAATTTTTCTAACAATGTGAATATAGGCCCCTCTCGATCTTGAGGCCCTAGGTTGAAGCCTAGTTAGCCTATGGGAAAATCCTGCCCTGGTGGTTCGGAATCCACTTTAAACTGTAGGTCCCGGCTGCTCAGTCCTGGTGTTCACAGAATGGCCGTATAGCGACAAACCATTATCACCCTATCACCCTGTAAATAAATAAGAATTTAGACCGAATCCTTTCTTGTGGCTTGCATTGCGGTATCTGTCTTCAGAAGCGATGAGATGTGTTACGGATTTCAGATCTTGTGTAAGCATCTCGTTGCCTACCTGGAAACATAAACACTGATGCGCTACTGTGTCCAAAAAGTAAGAACAGGTTTCAATTTAAAATTCCCGGGACTTATGGAATTTCAATTTTTTCTTTCTTTTTAGGTTGCTGGCACTGTCCTTGACATATGTGTGAAAATTCACGTCAAAATATTCATGAGTTCTTGAGTTACCTTGGCTTTGTGAGACGCTAAAACTGATTGCGGCGATTTTTTGAAATGTCTGAATCAATAGAGCAAAGAACTTGCGTTCAATTTTGTTTGTGGAAACGTATAGAATGTTGCAGAAGGCATTCGGTGAGCATTCTTATATCGGAAAAGAAGTTTAGAAGTGGTATAAACAGAGTAAAGTAGGCAGAGAACGTGTTGAAGACGAAAAGACCTCTGGTCGACCCTCCACCTCAACCGACGAAGCTCACTTCCAAAAAAAGTTTACGATTGCAAAAATATTTGTAGCATGCAAACCGTCGATTTACCATTAGAGACCTTGCTGATGTTACATTTCAAATTTCAATTTTAAATAAGTTTTGGGCCTGAAACGCGTCAAATCTCGATGGGTACCGAAAACACTGAATGTGCAGCTCACACTGTGATTCTTCGTGACTTTTCCGCCAAATATGAAACCCATATCGTTTCACGACTTCCATATACACTTGACTTAGCGTCGTGCTACTTCTGGCTATTGCCTAAACTCAAAAGACCACTCCGGGGACACCGTTTTGAGTCGATTGAAGAGACATTTCAAAAGTCGCAGTATTCAATTTTAGCATGACATAAAACCAAGCACAACTCAATCACTAATGATTATTTTAACGTCAAATTTCACGCCGAGGTCAAGCTAAAAAATGAAAACAAAAAATGAAATTCCATAATTTCTTATTTTATCCATTTCTTATTTTTTGGACACAGTTGTAAAAAAAAGTTGAATTTAACCCTCCTTAAATGAATTACTTTTAAATATTGAAAGTGCGAAAATTTTCCAAAAATCTGAAAGCCATTTTTAAGTATCATAATTAATTTTCAATCAGCTGCATTCGCAATTAGAACACAAGCATTTCTTTTCATTTTAATTAAGGTTCATGGTGTTTTAATTTTTACTCAGCAACAGTCGAGAAAAGATTTTAATTTTTCTGTTGAATTAAATTAAATTAAAATGTTACTTTACCAATGATATTCAGAATTATGTTGGAACCTTTATTTAAATACTTTAACATATAGCCATTTAATCCCTTTTCAGTGAATACCGAAGTGTAAATATTAAATTTTTTTTTTAATTTTTGCAAATCCTGCTTTCGACAAAATACAAATATTTAAATTCTCAAAGAATTACATTTCGTTAAATATTTCAGTGCAAATACAGGGTACGTAATTAATTAATAACAGCAGTTCAATTTTATTAAGTAAAACAAAAAATTATTTCTCTCTATGAAGGTGTATTGAAAATTAATTAAATAAACATGATTAAATTTATGACTTTTCGAAAAGTACAAACGTTTCCAGTTGAATAGGATTCAGTTAGAGAAAGAAAATGAATTCAGAATGTCCAAGAGAAATTAAATAGCCTGGAATCTTTTAGAATGCCTTTTATTCAATTCATTCTATTAATTCACAGTCTCGCTATATATATGCTGTTCAAATTGTTATTTGTTCATAAAATACTTTTTATTCATCTACTCGAGTTCAAAAGCATTTTTTTTGAACTTGTAGTGTATGATACTTGAGGTTAATGCAGTTTTTTAAATATTAGTTCAGTCATTAAATTTAATTCATTCATTTTAGTTTTTTTAGATTTAAGTATCTAATAATAGATAGCCAGAAAATTTCAACTTTATTTCAAATCCTTCTATTAGTTCACACTCTCCCTATATATATATCTCGTTCAAATTTTCAATCGTTCAGAAAACACTTTTTATCCAGATACATTTTTTGAACTTGCAGTGGATGACACTGGATGTTAATACATTTTTTTCCAAATATTAATACATTCATTAAATTTAATTAATTTTAGTCTTTTTAAATTTCAATTGCATGTATCTGCCAATAGATAGCGCCATATATAAGAGGAAAATTTCAACTTAATTTGAAATGGCCTTTTCTGCAATAGAGTGGAAAAAATGTAGGAATTTACTTAAAATTTTTTTTTTATCTTACCTGTTTTTTTTACCATGATATGCATTTGCATCTGAAGTGGAAGCTGTAGAAATAATTATTTAATATCACATATTTATTCTATATCACTCTTCCAGTTAAATGGAGATTCAGTTACAGAAAGAAAATGAATTCAGAATGTTCAAGAAACATTAAATAGCCGAGTTAAATTAATGTACACTAAGAAATGCATTAAATTAAATTGAAAATGTTTTATATTTTAGAAAACATAAAATAAAATGTATTTCAAAATTATTACGAAAAGGAAACAAGTTTTTTTATTCTAATGCAGCTGGCAAACACTTAGACAACTGTCTTGGATGCCTTAAGGCAAGCGCTACACCGACGTTACTCATTAAGCACTACCCAGGAGGGGCGTGTAGCTTGAAGAGAAGCTATGGAGGCGGAGTAACACTAACCTCGCAACGCGCCATGATACTATTAGACCCGGTACTACGGTTTAAAGAGGATTCCGAACCACTGCAAGCACCCATGGCAACGCCGGGACTCGAACCCGAAACCTGTGGGCGCCAGAGCTCTAGCCACTCGGCCATTCAGGCCCACTTTATTTGTAAAAGACTTTTCTGCATTGTAGTGAAAACAAGAAGTAGGAATTGACTTTTTTTAATATTATTTGTGTTATTTTATGTACATTATATGAATGCATTAAATTAAATTGAAAATGTTTTATATTTTAGAAAACATAAAATAATATATTTCCTTTTCGTAATAAATTAGAAATACAATATAAATGATTCCGGATAGAATGCATTAATGTACCAGATTCACTCAAATGAAAACCTTAAAAACGTTTTCAAAAACAATTTATTCAGAATCATTCGCAAAACAAAAATACTTACAAACTGCCCAAATGCTTCTTTTAAAAAAAAGTTATTTCCGTTTCTACAAAGCTTCTACAATCTATGATTTACAATCTTCTACATAAATATTACAGAACCTTTTACATATTAATTTAATATTCTATGTAAACTCTATTGTATCGCTTATATAATAATCTAATTGACTGAAATAGAGGAAAAATATCACATCATTGTGTGCGAGGGTAAGACTAGAGACTTCTAGAGACACATAAAAGACAAAATTCTAAATGCATGTAATCAATTTTTTAACATATTGATCCTCGTTGTACAAACGGAAATGCTTACAAAATGCAAAATATATATATATATATATATTTTTTTTATTTAGTTCTTTACGTTTCTACAAAGCTATCATTCACCAGCTCTCAATTCGTCTGCATAACTATTACAGAACTCTTTACGTAATAATTTAATATTCTATGCAATCTCTATTGTAGGGTTGCTCTGTATTGCCAGCTGCATCAAAACATTGTAGGTGTAGTCAACTTAAAATACAATAAGTTCCATCCGAAAAGAATCTTTTGAGGAGTAGTATTTTATTTATATTTAATATTGCTATAAATAATTAAATTTTTTTTGTAATAAATATATTTCATGTTCTAAGTAATCCAATCAAAAAGAACGGAGTGTTAATTCATAAAGAACCACGCTCCTTTTCGTTTTAAGGAAAAGAATAAATCATCGTTTTCATTTATCAAATCGATTAATTTAATATTTAACTTTTATTAACTATTACACTTACATTTCAGCCTTAATGGCCAAGTGGCAGCACTCTGGGTTTTGGTACCACAGGCTCCAGATTCGAATATTGACGGTGGCATGGACGTTTGTGAGTGGTTCGGAATCCACGGTAAACTGGAGGTCCCGGTCAGTTTAGCCTAAAGTGTGCGAAAATGACCGTAGGGCGACATACCAAACCAATCTCAAGGTAAACTCCTGGTAAATAGACCAGGAGAAGTTATGTACTATTACTTCTCATGGGTCTTTAAAAAAAAACCGAGCAGCTATTCATATTTATTTCATGAAGCCCAGTATTCCTATCGGAACACGTTTAACATAATGTCCAACATTTCACATCTCTTCTCTAAAAAAAATGTTACTACTATTTCGTACTATGTTTTTCCAAGTCCTTTCTTCAATGTGCACAGGACGTAATAATTCAATTTGTAAACGCCTTCCCAAAATGAGATTCGTAAAAATAAATTTAAAAAACGTGAATCTCTCTCACTCTAAAAACTCTATGCCAGACTAAAGAAAAGAAACGAAGTGAACGGATTCGAGAGAGGAACATTGCATTTTAAACTCGATTTCCCCCTCTCTCCCTTTGCTTGAAACCGTTTCTGAATTTCTAAGCGGAGAGTAAAATATGTATGTATGCAGCGACACGCCTCAATTGCAACTCGGCAACACGACGGAGTTGCGTCGCACCCGCTCAGAGACAGAGACGATTGCAACTTCAGGGAGTTGTTGAGCGATTTGCGACGCATGTGTGTTGTTTCTGTTTGTTTTAATATTCCAATTTTTGTGCACGGGAGCAAAATAAGTGGAAGGTAAAAATTGTATATAAAGTCATCAATCAATCTATGCAATGGCAAAGCCTGAATGGCCGTGTGGATAGCGCTCCGGCGCTCCGTATCACACGCATACCCATGGATGTTTGTAGTGGTTCGAAATCCACTTTAAGCCGTAGGTCCCGGTCTGTTAAGCCTAAAGTGTGCACAAGACGACCGTAGAGCGACAAACCAAACCAGAACGACGAGTTGGTTTCTGTAATGACATACCATTTTGTCACATTTGGGCGGGAGGTTACAATTGAATGTAACCCCATTTGACAAAATGCCGCTCTTCACTAGTCGGTGGGATGTTTATCGCATACAGATATGGAGCAAGAGGCCCACCGATGTCCAACAAATACATCTTGATCAGTAAGCAAATATATGCGCAGAAACTTCTACAAATAGATAGGAAACAGCGTAAGTCGGCGTAATTCGCGGAAGTCGGCGTACTAATACAATGGGATATTAATTTGTAATACATTGTATCACTGATAGATTCAAAAAACTTTCAAAGGCCGTATCTCCGAAGTCGGCGTACTGATACATTGGGATATTAATTTAGCTGGGATATTGGGATAGTAAATCGGCTTACTAAGCGAAAATATGTGCAGAAAATTGTAAAAATAGTTAGAAAACAGCATAAGTTGGCGTACTAATACGCTGGGATATTACATTCGATTAGAAAGCCGATAGGAATAATACTAATTCGATAGTACTTTCGATTAGTAAGTCGAATTACGCCAACTTATGCTGTTTTCTAACTATTTGTACAATTTTCTGCACCTATTTTCGGCTGAGGATATTGGGATATTGTATCCGATAACCTCCGAAGTCGGCGCTCTCATACACGGGGATATTAATTTGGAATACATTGTATCGCTGATAGATGCAAAAAGAAATTCAAAAGTCCATACATGAGGTCTTTATGAGGTCTCTGTAACCAACTTACCTCGGCCAATTTGAATACAAAGCGAACACATGTTATGCCCATAGAAGGGGGAATTTTCTTCCCACAATGCGTCTCTAGTACAAGCCATCTAATTATTGCTTCTTTTATGTGGCCACTTATTAAGCACCGGGACGACCGCATTTGCATGAGATTTACATACTTTTCGAGCAAGTCTTTTGTCCTACCTTTAAAACCTTTTGGAGTAGAACTTTGCTGCGTTTTACGAGGGGCCATAAAAGATCTCGAATTTTGTTGAGAGCTTTTCTCGTCCAATAGTTAACGGAACTCGCCGTAACCGTCGGACTATTATTCTGGCAGGGGAAGACCGATGGTCAGCGTCACGCGATGCACGAAAATCAATGGTCCTGGAGTTTAAGAGTGGTCCAGGTTTATGACCCAGTGCCTCCCCGCAGTTTGGGGTCATAAAAGAAGGCAGGGGTGCCCGTTTTAAGGGTTTTTCGGGATTTTAAGTGGTGGCCGCACCTCAGAACTATTGTTGTACCCTTAACCGAAACTCGTAATTTTGTAACGCTTTTTACACCAGGATTCTTCCGAAAGAAATTGAATGCAGGTTACTTATGCACATTAAAATACAGTAGAACCTCTGGAAAGAAGTCGAACGTCAAGGGAGACCCTAAACAATTCGAGTTAGAGTGTTTTCGACTTATGGACGACTCCTTAATTTGTTGGCGCCAATCTACAGCTATAACTAACAAATAACTTCCGCTTTTAACACTCTACGGATTGAAAGCTGTCTGTGCTTGCTATTTCCTTCGATTTATGTTTTGTAGAACAAAAATCGAGAAAGCAAAAAGATCATCAGTCCTTTGAAAAAAAGGAAGGAAAAAAATATTTAATCAAAGTAGGAGATGGATATATATTATATAAATATATATTTCTTTCAATATGCCTCGGATCGGCAAATTAAAATTCTATTTGCGGGCCGGATAGCACCTTCCGGTGGGCCGGAGTTGGCTTTCGGGTCATAGTTTGCCCGTCTCTGACCTATGGGATAAATATACACCGAAAACCTTCACATAATCATTAATATAGTTAAATTGACATTTAAATTACATCATGAATTTAGATGAAAAGAAAATTTACGCTATTAAGTTAAAGATTAAAAAAATAATAAATAAATAATATAAAAGATGTTACTGATGTTGGTAAGTTACTGAGGTACAATTAGGAGTCCGTAAACGTTTCGCCGCGGACGGTCAGTGAATTGATGAAAGCTTTTGCTGATCGTGTGGAAGTATTAATGTTCAGCTCCGTGTGAACTTAAATTAGAGATTAGCGCAACCACGTACGGATACCTGTCATTAAAACTTAGATATTACCCTCCAAATAACAGGCTTATAGATATTTAACCTTTTTAAATTGTTCCGAATCTTATAGATATTGAATCTTATTGCATTGTTCCGAAATTAAAATATTTCTTCAATTGAGAAATATGGGCCTGAATGGCTGAGTGTCTAGCGCTCTGGCTCGGTGCCACATGTCTCGGGTTTGATTCCTGGAGATGCCATGGATGTTTGTAGTGGTTCGGAATCCATTTTAAACCATAGGTCACGGTCTCATATGACTATAAGAGCTTCCTGGAGCAGAAGTCAGACTTCTACCTACGGGTGCTTCATCAGAACAGAAGCTGCATCCCTCTTCCCACCTTCCATGAGGGAGACGATAACAACAATTGAGAAATATATTTTCATTTTAATAAATTTTTCATACCAATACTAAATGCCCAACTGCCTCCTGAATCTCCTCGGTCACCAGGGGCTCTGGTGATCGAGTGGCTAGCGGTCTGCTACACTGATTTCGGGTTCGAGTTCCGGTGGTGCCATAGATGTTTGTAGGGGTTTGGAATCCACTTTAAACTGTAGGTCCCTGTCTAACGGCGTTGGTCGTAGGCCTGACAATCTTACCCCGTAAAAAGAAGAAATCTCATGGTTCGAAATCTGCCAGTAGGCAAACGGCTTTGTCCATCTATGGGGCTGTTGCGCCAATGATGATGATGAGATATTAAAAAGCACATGATAGTTTACCATGGGACTAATGTTTATTATTATTAACCAGAGTACTATGGTTATGGTACTATGGAGAAGTTATGTACTATTACTTCTCATGAGACTTAAAAGATTAGCCGTACTTCTCAGTCTCATATGACCGTAGAACGTAGTGGTACTCCTCGTCCGTAGCTAATCTTCAAGCTACACGTGCCCCCTGGGTAGTGCTAAGTGAGTAACGACGTTTAGTGTACGTTCATGAAAATATTGACTATTCAGAAAATGAAAATGATCGATTACTAAAATGATATTACTATTTCTTCAACTGTGAAATATATTTTCATTTAAATAAATTATATTGCGTCACTTTCATAGCAAGATTAAATGCCCAGCTGCCTTCCGAATCTCCTCTTCAGGGCCCTACCCAGCAGTCTGACATTGCACTTCCCGATATCCCGGAAAGCATAACTTCAGCCCATCCACTCGTCAAGCTCACAGAACAAACGGAGACGTTACGGTCGCAGTTATGAGGGTCCCCGCTTAAAGGGGGAGGGAGGGTCGAATTAAAGTAATTCCTGAGGCAGTGTTGCCACTCCGGCCATTATTCCGTAATTGTTTCTGGACCAGTTGACACTTGTGCAAACGATTCGAGAAGGCTCCTCGTCTCTGATTGGCTGAGGGGCTGCCGTCCAATCGCATGGCATGCCTCCGTTCGTTTTAAAGGGTGGTCTGGGATGTGGAAGGATAGCGCATTTGTGCTGGACAACGACCACCCCGAAATCGTTTGGTGATGAGTTGGAGCGTGCATTCACCCTTCATTCGTTTGTTGCCGAGGATTGAGTTAATTTGGAAAGCTTCGCATTGGCGTTATCCATATCATCCTTTAATGCACATCATCCGCGCTATATTTTATACGCTAAACACTAAATAAAAACGCTATACGCTAAGTATATATATATTTTTCTCAATTCCTTCTATTAGCTCACACTCTCCCTATATATATCTTGTTCACATTTTCAACCGTTCACAAAATACTTTCTATTCATCCACTCGAGTTCAAATACATTTTGTTTGAAGTTGCAGTGGATGACACTGGATGTGAATGCATTTTCTTCAATTATTAATTCATTATTTAAATTTAATTATTTAATTTTTTTTAGATTTAAGTTGCATGTATCTATCAATAGATGGCGCCAGATAAATTTAAAACAATGAATGAAAATTATTTATAAAGAACTTTTTGCAATAGAGTGAAAAATAAGTAGGAATTGACTTTAATTTTTCTTTTATATTACTTGTTTTAAAAAAGGTAAAAAGGCGTGTCATGTTATGAGAACGTAATTTAATTATTTTGCATTCGAACATGACGAGTTCCTTAAATTCAATTAGATCTTTTTAAATGTTAATCAAAATTAAATTTATGAAGTAATAATAATTTTACATTGAAATATTCTGAATTATATTCAATACCGGGGCCTACGACTTATAGTGGACTCCGAACATCCATGGCACCGCCGGGATTCGACCCCGAAACCAGCAGTACAGAGCGCTAGTCACTCGGCCATCAGGCCCCAATACAATATGGATAAGTGTCTATATGTATACAAGTCTTATATATTTTACATATTACTTTAGTTTGGAATGTTTACGTAATCAGGGCCTGATGGCCGAGTGGCTAGCACTCTGGTGCTCGGTACCACGAGTTCGAATCCCGACGGTACCGTGAATGTTTGTAGTGTTTCGGAATCCACTCTAAATTGATAGCCCATCATCCTCGTATTATACTAATGTGTTCAAAAAGTAAGACCCCTTTTCAATTTAAATTTCAATTAAAATTTTAACAGCGTCACTACTGTTGAATGACTCGGAAGATGGCATAGAGCGTCACAGATATCAATAAATTAGTTATTGTTTTTTTTCTTTTTTAGGTTGCTGGGCACTGTCAATGACATCTGTGTGAAATTTCTCAATATGCCAATCAATTTCTTCAAAAATACGGTAAAAAAAAAGGCGAATCATATTATGAGAGTGTAATTTAATTACTACTGTGACAAAAAAAGTAAGACCGATTTTCTTTTTTCAAAAACTATTTATTTATTCTACCAAATTTATTTCATCGCCTTCAATCGATTCAAAATGGTGTCCCCGGAGTGGCCTTTTCGAGTTTAGAGAATAGCCAGAAGTGGTAAAGTGTGAATACTGTGGTCGTAGAACGATAGGGGTTTCATTTTGGTCGAAAACGCCACGGAGAATCAATGCAGTGTGAGCTGGCGCATTCAGTGTTTTCGATACCCATCGAGATTGGACGTGTTTGATGCCCAAACTGGAATAGTCCGATCCTTGTGAATTTCCAACGTCATCAGCAAGGTCTCTAATTGTAAATCGACGCGTTCTCTGCCTTCTTTGAACTGTTTATACCACTTGTAAACATTTCTTTCCGATACAGGGATGCTCACCGAATGCCTTCTGCGGCATTCTATACGTTTCAATTTTGAGAATTGAAAATTGAATACAAAATTGAACGCAAGTTCTTTGCTCAATGAAATCAGACATTTCAAAAATCGCCGCAATTTGTTTTAGCGTCTCGCAAAGCCAAGCGTAACTCAAACATTCATGAATATTTTGACGTCAAATTTCACACTGATGTCAAGGACAGTGCCAGCAACCTAAAAAAGAAACCTAACTAATCTAAAAATTTAAAATCCATAAGCCCCGGGAATTTAAATTGAGAATTTATCTTACTTTTTTGACGCAGTACCTTAAATTCAATCAGATCTCTTTAAATATTAATCAAAATCAAATTTGCGTTGTAATAATCAAAATTTACGTTCTAATATTCTGAATTTTATTCAATATCTGAATTATATTCAATATTATATTCAATTGATTATTAGTAAAGATATATAATTTGCTAATTGAAATTTATCAACTGAATATATTTTATTAAAGGATTTTATTATAGTAATTCGTTTCTTTGTTAAGATAATTTTAATTAATTTATACTAATGTCTCATTCAATATAGATAGCAATATTATTAGTTGATTTAATGTATATTCACATACTGCAAGAATTGTAAAGAACACATAAATATACTTAGCGTATTGTAAATTTAATTAACTGCTTGCTTTGTTTTATGTGTTTCAGCATAAATCATCTTTATTACATTACACTCAAAAGTATACACGTTTGAGTTGGTTACTGCAACTAAGAAGTGTCTAGACTAATTAGTAATTTCATTACGCTGGTGCATTTTTGGCGCTTGTTTCCAGTCCAATAGTGGTTTATGAACCTAACTGCAACCGAGAAAATATGCGGGTAATGTACCTGAAATGATGACGTAATTGACATGTTTTTTTTTTCTGACGACGTCTGATTATGTTTATGAGTGCCATGTCCACCACTCAATGAAATCAAGTTAAAGTTTGCTATTGTATATAAATTACGAGAATTTGGAATAACACGGTCATTTACCACTACTACCTCATGACCGGTTATTATGGCCTACAGATTAACTGTTTCTCTATTACCAGCTGCATTTGAGCAACAGCAACAGGATACTGCATTAACGCAATTAAAACTAATTTAAACTTTAATTTGAATTACTGAATTCTGATTGTTATAATCATTCTCAGAATCTGATGAAACTTCATCTCCGTGTTTTGAATGGTCTTATGCATGCAGGAACCAAATATTTTGAAATACATTCATTGAGAGACGAGTTATTCATAGTTTTCTGAAAAAAAAAAAAAAAAAAAAAAAAAATTTTTTTTTTTTTTATCTTTGTTCTCAGTAACTCGCTGGAATTGCCACTCAGACTACACTGTAGAGTGGTGACGAACATTTTATTTGGCCCATACATTACGGATACGTGTCTACATTTATGTAAGTCGTACATATTTTACATATTCCTTTAGTTAGGAGTGTTTACTTAATCGAGGCCAGATGACCGAATGGCTTGCGCTCTGGCGCTCGGTACCACATGTTTCCGTTTTGAATCCCGGCAGGGCCTATGGATTTTGTGAGTGGTTCGGAATCCTTTTTAAACTGTAGATCCCTGCCACATATAGCCGTAAGAGCGTCATAGAGTCCAGTCAGACTTTTTCTCACCCACATCATTCCCAAACTCTTAAAGGGAAACTCGGCTCAAGGCACAGTGATATGATGTGACGTAGTAGTGTTTACGTAGAGTGCGAGAATATACAGTTCTGACAAATCTTAGCAAAATGTATTCATGTTCTTATTTTAATTTTCATGTTAGACACTTTCTTATAGGCTATTTTAACAATTGCCCCTCCCCCTCCCCTAAGAAAAGGTTCCACAAAAAAATTTAAAACTTTTGATTGATCGGTTAATTTACATAATACACATTTATTCTTACATATCAGTCCATTAAGAAAACATCATTCTTCTTTCTGGGCGTGAAACACGCGTGACCCATCAAAAAATAACAATTTCTGCAGATATAACGAATCACCAGGAATCGAGCTGTTCGTTCAACATGCAGTTTTATTACAGATCTAAATTCCAAAAAAATAGTTATGTAGTTTTTCCACCATAAAACCATTTCATCTGCGAGCCTGGTGCCAATTTCTAAACACTAAATCTGCCCTGTACTCCGAGTGTACCTCTTTATTTACATCACAGACCCATGAAGCCTTATCTTGAAGAGGAAAGAAAAAAGAAATCTCAGACACAGTTGACTCTTCCATGAGTCTATTCGCATAAATCCATAAAAGTTGAGCCACTATTTGACACGCCTCCAATTTGGAGAAGTTCTATCTTCCCTAGCCCATCGACGGTGTCTTCTGGAACTAGACTCGTAAAAGTCGCTTCCCCACTTGGCAAGCGACCAGGAAATTGCGAGAGAGAGAGAGTCTCTCTCCTTGTGGCCAGTTTTATTTCAGTTTAAAACAAACAAACGCCCCGGAGGAAGTTGATGAAAGATTCATGCTGCTTTGCCGTTTGGAAGGAGGAAAATAGGTTTGCAGAACAGTGGGGGTTATTTTGGTCTAGTCTTGAAATGGCCGCTTCCAGAAGAATGGGCGTAGGGAAGTATTATCCTGCTCTACACTTTTTCCTTTTGATTTAAAGAATTTTTTTTCTTCCTATAGTGAAAAAAAAAACATATACAAAAACAAAAGAGAAAGAAACAATTACAGAATTTTAACACATGGTTCGAGATGAATGCTGAAATATCAAAAATGTGACGAACATTGAATGCCAACAAATTTTTGAATATGGGCCTGAATGGCAAAGTGGCTAGCGTTCTGCCGCTCGGTACCACAGTTTTCGGGTAGGAGTAATGGTGGTGCCACATATGTTTCTAGTGGTTTGGAATGCACTTTAAAACCGTAGGTCACTCCACGGCCGTGGCTTATTTTCAAGTTACACGCGTCCCCTGGGTAATGCAAAGTGAATAATGTCTGTGCAGCGCTTGCCTTAAGACATTCAAGACAGCTGTATAAGTGTTTGCCAGCTGCATTAGAACAAAAAAAATAATGTATATCCATCTCCTACTTTGATTAAATATTTTTTTTCTTCCTTTTTATACAAAGGACTGATGATCTTTTACTTTCTCGATTTTTGTTCTACAAAACATAAATCGACGGAAATAGCACAGACAACTTTCCATCGGTAAAGTGTTAAAAGCAGAAGTTCTTTGTTAGTTATAGCTGTAGATTGGCGCCAACAAACGTTATCTCTTACTCTGGTTTTACAAAATTTAAACTAACTTAAGAAAAATTTAAAAATTTAAATTAACTGCATTAACATCAAGTGTCAGCCACTACGAGTTTAAAAAAAGTATTTGGACTCGGGTGGAGGAATAAAAAGTATTTCATGATCGATTGAAAATTTGAACAAGATATATATAGGGAGAGTTGGAACTAATAGCAGGAATTGAAAAAGTAAGTAAGTTTATGAATTCGTTTCTATATTTCATCTTTCACAGGGCAACAACAACCACAGGGTTGTCTCTGATGATATTTGAAAGTGCATAGGTAACCTGCATTCAATTTATTCTGGACGAATCCTGGTGTAAAAAGGTTTACAAAATTACGAGTTTCTGTTAAGAGTCAACAGCAGTTCCAACCACTTAAAATCCCCAAAAACCCTTAAAACGGGCGCCCCTGCCCATTTTTACGACCCCAAACTGCGGGGAGGCACTAGGTCATAACCCTGGACCACTCTTAAACTCCAGGACCATTGATATTCGTGCATCGCGTGCCACTGACCATCGGTCTTCACCCCCCTCCGTCAGAATAATAGTCCGACGGTTACGGCGAGTTCCGTTAACTGTCGGGCGAGAAAAGCGCTCAGCGAAATTCGAGATCTTTTATGGTCGCTCGTAAAACGCAGCAAAGTTCTACTCCAAAAAGGTTTTAAAAGGTTGGACAAAAGACTTGTTCGAAAAGTATGCAAAGCTCATGCAAATGCGGTCGGCTGCAGCTTAATAAGTGGCCGCATAAAAGAAGCCATAATTGGATGGCTTGTGCTAGAGAGGCATTGTGGGAAGTAAAGTCCCCCTTCTATGGACATAACATGTGTTCGCTTTATATTCAAATTGGCCGAGGTAACTTAGTTACAGAGTCCTCAAAATGACCTCATGTATGGACTTTTGAATTTTTTTTAGCATCTATTAGCGATACAATGTATTCCAAATTAATATCACAGCGTATTAGTACGTCGACCTTGGAGATATGGACTTAGAACGAATGCAAAAAAAAAATTGCAAACTAAACTGTAAGTAATAGAAAAGGTTCTGACATCGCCACTGCATATACTGATGACTTTATTTATAATTTTTTTATTGCACTTATTTGGGTCACATACATAAAAATTGGAACATTAAAACAAAGAGGTTTGAGGTTGTTTTTTCGTTCTACCATCATTTTGTACATTCTTAGGGCTCATTAGACCTACAGTTTAACGTGTATTCCAAAAAATTACTACTACTACTACTACGTATGAGACAGTATATCATTCATTTTATATAAATAAGTTATATCATAAGCAAGGGCTGCATCGGTGTTACTCACTTAGCACTACGTATAGGTTCACGTGTAGCTTGAAGATAGGCTACGGACGCTAGTAACAATACCCCCACAATACTCTACGATTCTATTAGACCTGGACCTACGGTTTAAAGTGGATTCCGAATCACTAAAGACAACTATGGCTCTGCCGGGAGACAAACATCCATGCTATCGTCAGGATTCGAACCCGAAACCTGTGGCACGACGCGCCAGAGCGCTAGCCACTCGGCCATTCGGGACCTGTTATTGCATAGATTGATAGAAGATTTTACTTATAATTTTTACCTTCGACTTACATAATTGCCATATTATACACAAACATGAGAACATTGAAAAAAGGAAATAACACACATGTGCAGCAAATGGCAACTCCGTCGTGCTGCCGAGTTGCAATTGAGACGCGTCGCTGCATACATGCATATTTTACTCTCCACTCAGAAATTCAGAAACAGTTTCAGCAAAGAGAGAGAGAGATGAAATCCAGTTTAAAATGCACTCTTCCACTCTCGGGTCTGTTCTTTTATTTTTTTTTTTCTGTCTCGCAGAGAGTTTTTAGAGTGAGAAGAAAGAGATTTACGTTTTTTAAATTTATTTCTGTGAATCTCATTTTGGGAACGCGTTTACAAATTGAATTATTACGTCTGTGCACATTGAAGAAAGGACTTTGGAAAAACACAGTAGTGCGGAATAGAAGTAACTTTTTTTACAGAAGTGAAATGTTGGACATCATGTTAAACGTGTTCGGTTAGGAAAAACGCGCTTCATGAAATAAATAGGAACAGCTGGAGTTTTTTTTTTAAGAGACCCGTGAGAAGTAATAGTACATAACGTCTCCAGGTCTATATTCGAGGACCAGGCCTATATACGAGTGTAGGGAGTTTATTGTATTATCATAAATAATAATAATGTTAATTGGTATTATCATGTATAATAATAATGGCAGAGAGTTTTTAGAGTGAGTGAAATTTACGGTTCTTTAATTTACTTTACAAATCTCATTTACGGAAGGCATATATTTGGTTTGTCGTTCTACGGTCATCTTATACACACTTTAGGCTAAACAGATCGGGACGTACGGTTTAATGTGGAATCTGGAACACCAACAAACATCCATGCCACCGCCAAGATTCGAACCTGGAGCCTTCGGTACCAACAGCCAGAGCTCTAGCCAGTTGCCTAGTTTTCCCACTTATAATGATCGGTATTGAAATGTTGTTGTTTTAATGCAGCTGGCAATACAGAGACAGTTCATCTTTATACCATAAGCAAGGGCGCTGTTACTCATTTAGCACTACCTAGTGGGTACGTGTAGCTTGAAGATAAGCTGTTGATACTAATGATGCTATCCCCACAGTGCTTAACGATTCCATTAGACTGGAACCTGCGGGTTTAAAGTGGATTCTGCATCACTGCAAACATCGATAGCATCGCTGGGATTCGAACCCAAACATGACATACAGAGCGCTAGCCACTTCGCCATTCAGGCTTTGCCATTGCATATATTGATGGGTTACATTATTTATAATTTTTACCTTGGACTTATTTGGTTGCCATTTTATACACAAACATGAGAACATAGAAACAAGACACATACGTCACAAATCTCTCAACAACTCCCTGAAGTTGCAATCGTCTCTGTCTATGAGTGGGTGAGACGCAACTCCGTCGTGCTGCCGAGTTGCAATTGAGGCGTGTCGCTGCATACATACATATTTTACTCTCCGCTAAGTAATTCAGAAACAGTTTCAGCAGAGAGAGAAAGGGAAAATCGAGTTTAAAATGCACTCTTCGACTCTGGGATCTCTTCACTTCTTTTCTTTTTTAGTCTGGCAGAGAGTTTTTAGAGTGAGAGAGACTTGCGTTTTTTTAAATTTATTTTTAGGAATATCATTTTCGGAGCGCGCTTAGAAATTGAATCATTACATCCGTGCACATTTAGGAAAGGACTTGGAAAAACATTAGTGCGGAATAAAAGTAACATTTTTTAGAGAAGGGAAGTGAAATGTTGGACATTATGTTAAACGTGGTCGGTTAGGAATACTGCGCTTCATGAAATAAATATGAACAGGTGCACGATTTTTTTTTAAAAGATCCCTGCAAATAACTTCTCCTGGTCTGTATACCAGGGTTACCGTGGTGTTACCATAAGTTTGGTTTGGTTCGGTTTGTCGCTCTACTATCATCTTGTGCAAACTTTAGGCTACACAGACCGGAACTTACAGTTTAACGTGGAATCCGAACAACTCACAAACATCCTTTCCACCGCCAGGTTTCGAACCTGGAGCGTTTGGTACCAACGGCCGGAGCGCTAATCACTCGGTCAACAGGCCGCTATTACCATTAGAAGTAGCAATAAATAACTTCTCCTGTTCTATATACCACGCATTTACCATTGTACTCTCATAAATAATAAACATTAGTCCATGGTGCTATCATGTGCTTTTTAATATCTCATCGTCATCATTATTATTATTATAGGCGCAACAGCCCCATGGTGGGTCCGACGAGGCCGTCTGCCTACTGACAGATTTCGAAACATGAGATGTCTTCATTTTACGGGGTAGGATTGTCAGCCCCACGCCCAACACCGTTAGACTGTGGCCTACTTGACAGGGACCTACGGATTTCCAAACCATTCCAAACATCCATGGCACAGCCGGAACCCGAACCCGAAACTTGTGATACAGAGTGCCAGAGCCGTAGACACTTGGCCATCCAGTTCCTGATATAGCACAGATTGATGACTTTATTTATACTTTTCACCTTGCAGTTATTTTGTTCCCATACACGAAAATGAATTTTGTTCAGATATAAAACATTAAAGCAAACAAAAATAACACACATCCTCCATGAAGTTGCAATCGTCTATCTCTTGGTGGGGGCGACGCAACTCCATCGTGCTGGTGAGTTGCAATTGTGACGTGTCGCTGCATACATGCATATTTTACTCTCCGCTTACAAATTCAGAAACAGTTTCAGGCAAAGAGAGAGAGGGGGGAAATCGAGTTTAAAATGCACTCTTCCACTCTCGGATCCATTCACTTTTCTTTTTTTGTCTGGCAGAGACTTTTTAGAGTGAGAGAGATTTACGTTTTTTACATTTATTCACTCGAATCTCATTTTGGGAAGGCGTTTACAAATTGAATTATTACGTCCTGTGCACATTGAAGAAAGGACTTTGGTAAAACACAGTAGTGCGGGATGGAAGTAACATTTTTAAGAAGAATAGAAGTGAAATGGTGGACATTATGTTAAACGTGTTCGGATAGAAATACTGCTCTTCATGAAATAAATACGAACAGGCGTTGCTGGATTTTTTACAAAGACCCATGCAAATAATTTCTCCTGGTTTATGAACCATTCAGTTTACACTGGTATTATCATGAACAAGTACTATAAAAAAATTTAAATCAATTCCTACTTTTTTTCACTCTATTGGAGAAAGTCCTTTATAAGTAATTTTCATTCATTTTTTTAAGTTTATCTGGCGCCCTCTAGGGATAGATGCATGTAACTTAAATCTAAAAAAAAAAAAAAAAAAAAGTAATTAAATAAATATAAGGAATGAATTGATATTTGAAAAAAAAAACTACATGCTCATAGGAAGTTGCGCATGCGTATCTGCAATAATGTTTCCTATGAGCATGCGCGCTAGAGGGAAAAAAATATCGGACGATAAAAATACGGTATGCAAAAACTCTTATTTTATAACGCATCACCAGAAATCGAGCCGTTCAACACGCAGTTTTATTGGAGATCTAAATTCCGAAAAATAGTTATAGCCATAAAACCATTTCATCTGTGGTGGTGCAACTTTCTGAACAATAAATCTGCCCTGCACTCCTAGTGTACCTTCTGCTCTGTACTGCAAGTGCCCCTATCTCTTTATTTAACAGCGCACACCACTGAAGCCTTATCTTGGAGATGAAAGAAAAAAGAAATCTCAGACACAGTTGACTCTTCCCTGAGTCTATTCGCATAAATCCATAAAAGTTGAGCCACTCTTTGACACGCCTCCAATTTGGAGGAGCTCTACTATCTTTTCTCGCCCATCGACGGTGTCTCCTGGAACCAGACTCGTAAAAGTCGCTTCCCCACTTGGCAAGCGACCAGGAAATTGCGAGAGAGAGAGAGAGTCTCTCTCCTTGTGGCCAGTTTTATTTCAGTTCGAAAGAAACAAACGCCCCGGAGGAAGTTGATGAAAGATTCATGCTGCTTTGCCTTCTGGAAGGAGGAAAATAGGTTTGCAGAACAGTGGGGGTTATTTTGGTCCTGGTGTGGCCCGGTCTTTGAAATGGCCTCTTACAGAAGAATGGACGTAGGGCTGTATTATCCTGCTCTAAACTTTTTCCTCTACTTTTAAAGAAATTTATTTTTCTTTCTCTAGTGAAGAAAAAGCACATACAAAAACAAAAGAGAAACAAAGAATTACACAATTTCCCCACGTAGGTTCGAGACGAATACTAAAGGGCCTGATGGCTGAGTGTATAGCTCTCTGGTGCTCGGTACCACAAGTTTCGGGTTCAAGTCCCGGCGGTGCAATGAATGTTTCTAGTGGTTCGGATTCCACTTCAAACCGTAAGTCCCGGTCTCCTATGATCCGTTAGCGTTCGACTTACAGAGGTTCTACTGTATTTAACCTGCATTCAATTTATTTGGAAGAACCCTGGTGTAAAAAGCTTTGCAAAGTTACGAGTTTCGATTAAAAGTTAATTGTTTGTTTAGTCCCAATTATAATGAAATACTGCAGGGAAGATAATTTAAAATACTCTATATGTCCGTACTCTCCGAGTACTGATTGGGAATATTATTTATCGTCCGTTCATTGTTAAAAAGTGGGGCCTGAATAGCCGTGTGACTAACGCTCTGGCGCTCGGTACCAAAGGTTTCGGGTTTGAGTCACGGTGGTGCCATGAATGTTAGGTGTATTTCGGAAACCACTTTAAAACCGTAGGTCTCCGTCTCATATGACAGATGCTGGAGCAGTGTTACTCCAAGTTCGTAGCTTACCTTCCAGCTGCACGCACCTCCTCCTGGGTAGTGCTAAGTGAGTAACGTCTGTGCAGCGCTTGCCTAAAGGCATCCAAGACAACCGTCTAATTGTTTGCCAGCTGCATTACGAAAAAAAATTGTTAAAAAGTAAGTAGGTTTATGATTTCATTTCCATATTTCATCTTCCACAGGGCAACAACAACCATAAGTAACTATTTTAATGTGCATAAGTAACCTGCAGTCAATTTATTTTTGAGGAATCCTGGTGCAAAACGGCTTACAAAATTACGAGTTTCTGTTAAGAGTCAACAGCAGTTCCAACCACTTAAAATCCCACAAAACCCTTAAAATGGGCGCCCCTTCCTACTTTTACGACCCCAAACTGCGGGGAGGCACTAGGTCATAACCCTGGACCACTCTTAAACTCCAGGACCATTGATTTTCGTGCATCGCGTGCCACTGACCATCGGTCTCCCCCCTCCTCCTCCGTCAGAATAATAGACCGACGGTTACGGCGAGTTCCGTTAACTGATGGGCGAGAAAAGCGCTCAGCAAAATTCGAGATCTTTTATGGCCCGTCGTAAAACGCAGCAAAGTTCTACTCCAAACGGTTTTAAAAGGTATGAACAAAAGACTTGTTCGAAAAGTATGCAAAGCGCATGCAAATGCGGTCGGCCGCAGCTTCATAAGTGGCCGCATAAAAGAAGTCATAATTGGATGGCTTGTGCTAGAGAGGCATTGTGGGAAGTAAAGCCCCCCTTCTATGAGCATAACATGTGTTCGCTTTATATTCAAATTGGCCGAGGTAACTTAGTTACAGAGTCCTCAAAATGACCTCATGTATGGACTTTTGAATTTTTTTAGCATCTATTAACGATACAATGTATTCCAGATTAATATCACAGCGTATTAGTGGGCCGACTTTGGACATATGGACTTTGCAATTTTTTTTGCATTCTTTCTATCTAAACTGTAAGAAATAGAAAAGGTTCTGAAGTCGCCACTGCATATACTGATGACTTTATTTATAATTTTTTTTATTGCACTTATTTGGGTCACATACATAAAAATTGGAGCGTTAAAACAAAGAGGTTTGAGGTTGTATTTTAGCTCTACCATCATTTTGTACACTCTTTGGGCACATTAGACCTACAATTTAACGTGTATCCCGAATCATTAATACTACTACTACGTATGAGACAGTATGTCATTCGTTTTATATAAGTTATATCATAAGCAAGGGCTGTACCGCGGTTACTCACTTAGCACTACGTATAGGTTCATGCGTAGCAAGAAGATAGGCTGCGGACGCTAGTAACAATACCCCCACAATACTCTACGATTCTATTAGACCTGGACCTACGGTTTAAAGTGGATTCCGAATCACTGCAGACAACTACGGCTCCGTCGGGAGAAAAACATCCATGCTATCGGCAGGATTCGAACCCGAAAACTGTGGCACGACGCGCCAGAGCGGCCATTGTACTCGACCATTCGGGACCTGTTATTGCATAGATAGATAGAAGATTTTACTTATAATTTTTACCTTCGACTTATTTAGTTGCCATATTATACACAAACATGAGGGCATTGAAAAGAAGAAATAACACAGATGTGCAGCAAATGGCAACTCCGTCGTGCTGCCGAGTTGCAATTGAGGCGTGTCGCTGCATACATGCATATTTTACTCTCCGCTCAGAAATTCAGAAACAGTTTCAAACAAAAAGAGAGAGAAGGGGGAAATCGAGTTTAAAATGCACTGTTTCACTCTCGGATCCGTTCACTTCTTTTCTCTTTTTTGTGTGGCAGAGAGTTTTTAGAGTGAGAGAGATTTACGTTTTTTTAAATTTATTTTTACGAATCTCATTTTGGGAACGCGCTTACAAATTGAATCCCTACATCCGTGCACATTGAAGAAAGGACTTGGAAATCATAGTGAGGAATAGAAGTAACATTTTTTTTAGAGTAGTGAAATGTTGGACATTATGTTAAACGTGGTCGGTTAGGAATACTGCGCTTCATGAAATAAATATGAACAGATGCACGATTATTTTTAAAAGGCCCCTGCAATTAACTTCTCCTGGTCTGTATACTAGGGAGTTTACCGTGGTGTTACCATAATATTGGTTTGGTTTGTCGCTCTACTATCATCTTGTGCAGACTTTAGGCTACACAGACCGGAACTTACAGTTTAACGTGGAATCCGAACAACTCACAAACATCCATGCCACCTCTAGGTTTCGAACCTGGAACGTTTGGGACCAACGGCCAGAGCGCTAATCACTCGGTCAACAGGCGCTATTACCATATTGTAAATAACTTCTCCTGGTCTATATACCAGGGATTTTACCATGGTATTACCATGAGATTGGTTTGTTGCTCTACTGTCATTTTGTGCACACTTTTGGCTTATTAAAGGGTATTCCGAACCATTAATACTACTACTACATCTCACCACACCAGTGTGCCTAGAGCTGAGTTGACCCTTTACAATTTGGTCAAAGCTGTAAGTGAGAGAAGTATGATCGGGCTCTGTGACGCTCTACGGTCATATAAGACGGTATAGCATTCGTTTTATATAAATAAGTTATGCTATAAGCAAAGGGTGAACCTCTAGTACAGCCCTAACAAGAGGTCTGGTGTAGCTTGAAGATAATCTATGGAGGCTGGTAACACTATTCCGACATTACTCTAAGGTCCTATTAGAACTGGACCTATGGTTTAAAGTGGATTTTGACTCACTACAGACAACCAAGGCCCAGACAGGACTCGAACCCGCAGCCTGTGTTATCAAAGGCCAGAGCGCTAGCCTCTCGGCCATTCATGCTTTGCGATTGCATAGATTGATTGATGACTTCATTTACAATTTTTACCTTGGACTTATTTGGTTGCCATACTATACACAAACATGAGAACATTGAAGCAGAGAAGAAAAACAACACACATGTGCAACAAATCGCAACTCCGTCGCGCCGAGTTGCAATTGAGACGTGTCGCTGCATACATACATATTTTACTCTCCGCTCAGAAATTCAGAAACAGTTTCAAGCAAAGAGAGAGAGGGGGGGATATTGAGTTTAAAATGCACTGTTCCACTCTGGGATCCGTTCACTTCTTTTCTTTTTTGCGTGGCAGAGAGTTTTTAGAGTGAGAGAGAGATTTACGTTTTTTAAATTTATTTCTGTGAATCTCATTTTGGGAAGGTGTTTACAAATTGAATCCCTACATCCGTGCACATTGAAGAAAGGACTTTGGAAAAACACAGTAGTGCGGAATAGAAGTAACATTTTTTTTATAGAGAAGAGAAGTGAAATGCTGACATTATGCTAAACGTGTTCGGATAGGAATACTGCGCTTCATGAAATAAATATGAATAGGTGCTGGATTTTTTTTAAAGGACTGTCCAAATAACTTCCAAATATATACCAGGGAGTTTACCATGGTATTCTCATGAGATTGGTTTGGATTGTCGCTCTACGGTCATTTTGTGCATACTTTAGGCCGGGATCTATAGTTTAAAGTGTATTCCGAATTATTAATACTACTACTACTACTACTACTACTACTACATCACATCCCATTAGTGTGCCTAGAGCTGAGTTGACCCCTTACAGTTTGGGAAGCATGGGGTTGAGAAGAAGTCTGATTGAACTCTGTGAAACTCTACTGTCATATGACGCCGTATATCATTTCTTTTACAAAAGTTATGCCATAAGCAATGGCTGCACCGCTATTACTCATTGAGCACTACCCAGGGGGCACGTGTAGCTTGAAGATAGACTATGGACGGTAGTAACACTATTCCCACAACACTCTACGATCCTATAGTCCTGTACCTACGGTTTAAAGTGGATTCCGAACCACTACAAACATCCATGTCACTGACGGGAGACAATCATGCATGCCACCGTCAGGGTTCGAACCCGAAACCTACGACACAGAGCACCACAGCGCTAGCCACTTAGCCATTCAGGCTATGTTATTGCATAGATTGACTGAAGATTTTACTTATAAGTGTTCCCTTCCGATTATTTTGTTTCCTATACACAAACATGAGGACACTGAAACAAAGTAGAAACAACACACATGAGTAAAAATTCCCTCAACAACTCCCTGAAGTTGCAATCGTCTCTGCTTCTGAGCGGGTGTGACGCAACTCCGTCGTGCTGCCGAGTTGCAATTGAGACGTGTCGCTGCATACATACATATTTCACTCTCCGCTCAGAAATTCCGAAACGGTTTCAAGCAAAGAGAGGGTGGGGGGAATCGAGTTTAAAATGCTCTGTTCCCACTCTCGGATCCGTTCACTTCTTTTCTTTTTTGTCTCGCAGAGAGTTTTTAGAGTGCGAGAGAGATTTGCGTTTTTTAAATTTATTTTCAAGAATCTCCTTTTGGGAAGGCGTTTACAAATTGAATTATTACGTCCTGTGCACATTGAAGAAAGGACTTTGGGAAAACACAGTAGTGCGGAATAGAAGTAACTTTTTTTTATAGAGAAAAGAAGTGAAATGTTGACATTATGCTAAACGTGTTCGGAAAGAAATACTGAGCTTCATGAAATAAATATGAACAGCTGCTCCTTTTTTTCAATTCCTTCTATTAGCTCACACTCTTCCTATATATATCTTGTTCCAATTTTCAAGCTTTTATAAAATAATTTTTATTCATCCACTCGAGTTCACATACATTTTTGTGAACTCGTAGTGGATGACACTGGATATTAATACAGTTTCTTGAAATATTAATTCAGTAATTAAATGTAATTAATTGCTTTTAGCTCTTTTTTAGATTTAGGAGTTGCATGTATCTACCAATAGAGGGCGCCAAATAAACTTAAAATAATGAATGAAAATTATTTATAAAGGACTTTTGCAACAGAGTGGAAAAAATAGGAGTATTTTATATTACTTGTTAAAAAATAAATCAGCCCTATACTGCAACTGTACCCATCTCTTCATTTACAGCGCAGACCAATGAAGCCTTATCTTAGAGAGAGGGAAAGAAAAATAAACCTCAGACACAGTTGACTCTTCCCTGAGTCTATTCGCATAAATCCATAAAAGTTGAGCCACTCTTTGACACGCCTCCAATTTGGAGTAGCTCTACTGCTCACTATTGAGAGCAAAGATATAAAAAATACAATATACTCATTGGGATTGCCACTCAACTATACTTTAGAATGGTGGTTGCCATTCAGTTCGACGCATACATTATGCATACATTTATGCAAGCCATATATATTTTACATATTCATTTAGCTTGGAGTGTTTACGTAAAGTGAGACAATATACATTTTTGCCAAATGTTAGCAGATTGTATTCATAGTCTGATTTTAATTTTCATGTTTGACAATATTTTTATAACTCTCTGGCGCTCCGTACAACAGGTTTCGGGTTCGAGTCCCGGTGGTGTCATGGATGTTTGTTGGTGGTCCGCAATGTTTTCAATCCACTTTAAACCTTAGGTCTTGGTCTCATAGGATCGTAGAACGTTGCTGGGGTACTGTTACTCAGCGTCCGTAGCTTATCTTAGTTACACGCGCCCCCTGGGTAGTGCTCAGTGAGTAACGTCGGCCGTCGGTCGTCGTTATAACCTAATTTAACAAGACTTCTTGACTGATCGGCTAATTTACATAATACATATTAATTCTGACAGAATAGAGAGTTTTTGCATACCGTATTTTTATCGTCCGATATTTTTCTTCTCTCGAAAGCGCATGCTCATCGGAAATTGCGCAGGAATATCTGTAATAATGTTTCCTATGAGCGTGCGTGCTAGAGAGAAAAAAATATCGGACGATAAAAATACGGTATGCAAAAACTCTAAAGCTCTCTCTCTCCAGAAATCGAGCCGTTCAACACGCAGTCTTATTGGAGATCTAAATTCCGAAAAATAGTTATAGCCATAAAACCATTTCATCTGTGGTGGTGCCACTTTCTGAACAATAAATCTGCCCTGCACTCCTAGTGTACCTTCTGCTCTGTACTGCAAGTGCCCCTATCTCTTTATTTAACAGCACACAGCACTGAAGCCTTATCTTGGAGATGAAAGAAAAAAGAAATCTCAGACACAGTTGACTCTTCCCTGAGTCTATTCCATAAATCCATAAAAGTTGAGCCACTCTTTGACACGCCTCCAATTTGGAGGAGCTCTACTATCTTTTCTCGCCCATCGACGGTGCTCCTGGAACCAGACTCGTAAAAGTCGCTTCCCCACTTGGCAAGCGACCAGGAAATTGCGAGAGAGAGAGAGAGAGTCTCTCCTTGTGGCCAGTTTTATTTCAGTTCGAAAGAAACAAACGCCCCGGAGGAAGTTGATGAAAGATTCATGCTGCTTTGCCTTCTGGAAGGAGGAAAATAGGTTTGCAGAACAGTGGGGGTTATTTTGGTTCTGGTGTGGCCCGGTCTTTGAAATGGCCGCTTACAGAAGAATGGGCGTAGGGCTGTATTATCCTGCTCTAAACTTGTTCCTCTACTTTTAAAGAAATTTATTTTTCTTTCCCTTCTGAAGAAAGGCACATACAAACAAGTAATATAAAAAAACTCAATTCTACTTTTTTTTTCACTCTGTTGCAGAAAAGTCCTTTGCAAATAAAGTTGAAATTTTCCTCTTACTTCTGGCGCCCTCTATTATTAGATACATGCAATTTAAATCTAAAAAAGATCTAAAATGAATGAATTCAATTTAATTATTGAATTAATATTTGAAAAAACTGCATTGACATCTAGTGTCTTCCACCGCAGGTTCAAAAAAAATGTATTTGTACTGTAGTGGATGAATAAAAATTATTTCATGAACAATTGAAAACTTGAACGAGATGTATATAGTGAGAGTGTGAGCTAAAGAAGGAATTGAAAAACAAACTAGAAATTGAATTACTGAATTTTCAAAATAGGCGTTCGAGACGAATACCAAGACATCAAAAATGTAACGAACATTGAATGCCAATAAATTTTCGAATATGGGTATGAATGGCTGAGTGGCTAGCCTTCAGCCTCTCAGAAACCACATTAAACCGTAGGTCTTTCGTCTTCTTTTTCTTCTAAAGTTTTTAAATATGTGATGAAATTGATGAAACGGGTAACATCTAAAAAAACACGAGTAAATATTATGACAGCAGTTTAACCCAAATAGCGGTTGAATTAAGTAGAATGCTGTACGAATTATTGTATAATTAGTTAAATATTTTTGAATATTTGATGAAAGTCCAAAGCATCCGGATGAAAATAATGAAAGCAGCTCAAACACACTCCATGACACAGATTCATAGGTCATTTTAATGTGCATAAGTAACCTGCATTTATTTTATTTCTGAAGAATCCTGGTGTAAAAGAGATGCCAAATTACGAGTTTCGGTTAAGAGTTAATTGTTTGCTTAGACCCAATTATAATGAAATACTGCAGACAATTTAAAGTACTCTAAATGTCCGTACTCTCCGAGTACTGATTGAGAATATTATTGCCCATTGATTGTTAAAAAAGGGGCCCTGAATGGCCGAGTGGCTAGATCTCTGGCGCTTGTACCACAGTTCCGGCGGTGCCATGGATGTTTGTAGTGGTTCGGAATCCCCTTTAAAACTGTAGGTCGCGGTCTAATACGATCGTAGAGTGTTGCAGGGTCAGTGTTACTCCGCGCCCGTGACTTATCTTCAAGTTACACGCACCCCCAGGGTCATGCAAAGTGAGTAACGTCGGTACAGCGCATGCCTGGAGGCATACAAGACAACATTCTAAGTGTTTGCCAGCTGCATTAGGGAAAAAATGTTTTCTGTGTTGTAATATAATGGGAAATATTTTTAAAAATTATAAAACAAAATTAATAGAAAAAAGCATTTAAAAAATTGTTATAAAGTAAGTAGGTTTATAAATTCATTTCGATATTTCACTTAGGGTTGTTGTTGCCCTGTGAAAGATAAGTCTCTGAAGGTATTTTATGTACATATGTAATATCCATTCAATTTATTTTGGATTAATCCTGGTGTAAAAAGCGTTACAAAATTACTAGTTTCGGTTAAGAATCAACACCAGTTCCACCGCTTAAAATCACCAAAAACCCTTAAAAGCCCGTCCCTACCTATTTTTACGACCCCAAACTACGGGGAGGCACTAGGTCATAACCCTGGACCACTCTTAAACTCCAGGACCATTGATTTTCGTGCATCGCGTGCCACTGACCAGAGGTCTGCCCCCCTCCGTCAGAATAATAGTCCGGACGGTTACAGCGAGTTCCGTTAACTGTTGGGCGAGAAAAGCGCTCACCAAAATTCGAGACCTTTTATGGCCGCTCGTAAAACGGAGCCCAAAGTTCTACTCCAAAAGGTTTTAAAAGGTGGGACAAAAGACTTCTCGGAGAAGTATGCAAAGCGCATGGAAATGCGGCCGGCTGCAGCTTAACAAGTGGCCACGTAAAAGAAGCAATAATTGGATGGGTTTGTACTAGGGAGGCATTGTGGGAAATAAAGTCCCCCTTCTATGGGCATAACATGTGTTCGCTTTATATTCAAATTGCCCCGAGGTAAGTTGGTTACAGAGTCCTCATAAGGACCTCATGTATGGACTTTGAATTTCTTTTACATCTATCAGCGATACAATGTATTCCAAATTAATAACCCCGTGTATTAGTAGCTCGACTTCAGAGGTTATCGGATGCAATATCCTCAGCCGAAAATATGTGCAGAAAATTGTACAAATAGTTAGAAAACAGCATAAGTTGGAGTAAGTCGGCTTACTAATCGAAAGTACTATCGAATTAATATTATTCCTATCGGTTTACTAATCGAAAGTAATATCCCAGGGTATTAGTAAGCCGACTTACGGCAGCGTACGTAGACTTGTGTTGTTTTCTAACTATTTGTACAATTTTCTATTCCAATTTTTTATTCTTGCTATTCTTACTTTTTAATTCCTATTTTTTATTTTCTATTTTGTATTCCAAATTAATATCCCAGTGTATAAGTACGCGACTTCTGAGATATGGCCTTTGAATTTCTTTTGCATCTATCAGCGATACAATGTATTTCAAATTAATATCTCAGTATAGTAGCCCGACTTCGGAGACTTTGAAATTTTTTGCATATATCAGCGATACAACGTATTCCAAATTAATATCTCTGTATTGTAGTTTGGAATAAAATTGATACAATGTATTCCGAATTAATATCCCCGTGTATTAGTACACCGACTTACGCCGTTTTCTAACTATTTGTACAATTTTCTGCACATATTTTCGCTTACTGATCGAGATATTTTCGTTGAAGATCGGTGGGTCTCTTTTTTCACTTCTGAAGGCGATAAACATCCCACCGACGAGGAAAGAGTGGCATATTGTAAAACGGGGTTCAATTGTAACCTCCCGCCCATATGTGACGAAATGGTATGTCATTACGGAAACCAGCTCGACGTTCTGGTCAAAATTGGACCTCTGTATTTCGAACATCAGCAATGTTAGATTTTGCAATCTTTTACAACCTTTGCAACTCGATCATTTGAAACAAATTACCTCTTATAGCTCGAAGAAGAATAAGTTACCGACAATGCACGTCATTGTTTCTTAGAAAACAATGTATGAGTATACAGTAAATAAAATAGATTTACATTTTTTAAATTTATTTTTAGGAATATCATGTTGGAAACGCGCTTACAAATTGAATTATTACATCCGTGCACATTGAAGAAAGGACTTGGAAAACATAGCAGTGCGGAATAGAAGTAACATTATTTTATAGAGAAGAGAAGTGAAATGTTAACACTATGCTAAACGTGTTCGGAAAGGAATACTGCTTTTCATGAAATAAATATGAAGAGGTACCCGACTTTTTTTAAAAGACCGTGAGAAGTAATAGTACATAACGTCTCCAAGTCTATATACGATTACGAGGTCTATATACGAGTGTAGGGAGTTTATTGTATTATCATAAATAATAAAATGTTAATTGGTATTATCATGTATAGTAATAATGGCAGAGAGTTTTTAGAGTGAGTGATATTTACGGTTCTTAAATTTACTTTACAAATCTCATTAACGGAAAGCATATATATATCCATCTTTGGTTTGTCGCTCTAGGGTCATCTTATACACACTTTAGGCTAAACAGATCGGGACGTATGGTTTAATGTGGAATCTGGAACACCAACAAACATCCATGCCACCGCCAAGATTCGAACCTGGAGCCTTCGGTACCAACAGCCAGAGCTCTAGCCAGTTGCCTAGTTTTCCACTTATAATGATCGGTTTTGAAATGTTGTTGTTTTCATGCAGCTGGCAATACAGAGACAGTTCATCTTTATACCATAAGCAAGGGCTGCACCGCTGTTACTCATTTAGCACTACCTAGTGGGTACGTGTAGCTTGAAGATAAGCTGTTAATACTAATGATACTATCCCCACAGCGCTTGACGATTCCATTAAACTGGAACCTGAGGGTTTGAAGTGGATTCTGCATCACTGCAAACATCCATAGCATCGCCGTGACTCGAACCCGAAACATGAGATACAGAGCGCTAGCCACTTCGCCATTCAGGCTTTGCCATTGTATATATTGATTGATGATTTTATTTATAATTTTTACCTTGCGCTTATTTGGGTTGTATACCATACACAAACACGAGAACATTGAAACAAAGAAGAAACAACACACATGAGAAACAAATCTCTCAACAACTCCCTGTGATTGGTTTATTTTGCTTTGTCGCTTGCCCGGTCAGTCATCTTGTGCACAAGTTAGGCTAAACAGACCGGGAGCAACAGTGTAAAGTGGATTCCGTATAAGTATATGACTTTACGTATAAGTTTTACCTTCCGCTTAGCTTTTTGGTTCCTATACACAAACATGAGAACATTGAAACAAAGAAGAAAAACAACACACATGTGCAGTAAATCGCAACTCCGTCGTGTCGAGTTGCAATTGAGACATGTCGCTGCATACATACATATTTCACTCTCCGCTCATAAATTCAGAAACTGTTTCAAGCAAAGAGAGAGAGGGGAAATCCAGTTTAAAATGCACTCTTCCACTCTCGGATCCGTTCACTTCTTTTCTTTCTTTTGCGGGGCAGAGAGGTTTTAGAGAGAGAGAGATTTCGTTTTTTTAAATTTATGATACGAATCTCATTTTGGGAAGGCGTTTACAAATTGAATTATTACGTCCTGTGCACATGGAAGAAAGGACTTTGGAAAAACATAGTAGTGAGGAATAGAAGTAACATTTTTTTAGAAAAGAAGTGAAATTTTGGAGATAATGTTAAACGTGTTCGGTTAGGAATACTGCTTCTCATAAATAAATACGAGCTGGGGCTGTTGGATTATTTTAAAAGACCCATGAGAAGTAATAGTACATAACATCTCCAGTTCTATAGACCAGGGAGTTTACCATGAGATTGGTTTGTCGCTCTACGATCATTTTGTGAACACTTTAGGCTCATGAGACCGGGACCTACAGTTCAAAGTGGATTCCTAAACACTCACGAACATCCATTCACCCTCCGGGATTCGAACCTGGAGCGTTCGGTGCCAATGGCCGGAGCACTAGTTAGTTGCCCACAAGGCCGCTATTACTATAAGAAGTAATAGTAAATAACTTCTCCTAGTCTATATACCAGGGAAATTACCATAGTATTCTCATTCATAATAATAAACATTAGTCTCATTGTGCTATCATTCGCTTTTTAATATGCTCTCATCATCACTAGCCCATGGTGGGTGGGCCAAGGCCGTCTGTCTACTGGCAGATTTCGAAACATGATATATCTACTTTTTACGTGGTAGGATTGTCAGCCCTACACGCCCAACGCCGTTATACTGGGACCTACCGTTTAAAGTGGAACCACTACAAACATCCATTTCACCACGGGAACTCGAACCTGAAACCTGCGATACAGAGCACCAGAGCGCTAGCCACTCGGCCATTCAGGCCCTGCTATAAGTAAAATCATCAATCAATGTATGCAATAAGTTTTACATTCCGCTTATTTTGGTTCCCATACACAAGCATGAGAAAACAAAGAAACACTGAAACAAAGCAGAAACAACACACATGTGCATCAAATGGCGACTCCGTCGTGTCGAGTTGTAATTGGCACGTGTCGCTGCATGCATACATATTTTACTCTCCGCTCAGAAATTCAGAAACAGTTTCAAGCAAAGAGAGAGAGAGGAAATCGAGTTTAAAATGCACTGTTCCACTCTCTGGTCTGTTCACTTCTTTTCTTTTTTGTCTGGCAGAGACTTTTTAGAGTGAGAGAGAGATTTACGTTTTTTAAATTTACATTATGAATCTCATTTCGGGAACGCGTTTATAAATTGAATTTTTACTTCTGCTCACAGTGAAGAAGGCACTTTGGAAAAACATAGCAGTGCGGAATAGAAATAACATTTTTTCAGAGAAAAGAAGTGAAATGTTGACATTATGTTAAACGTGTTCGGATAGGAATGCTGTTTCTCATGAAATAAATATGAACTGGTGCCCGGTTTTATATATATATATATAATCTTGTTCACATTTTCAATCGTTCATAAAACATTTTCTATTCATCCACTCAAGATCAACTACAATTTTTAAAACTTGTAGTGGATGACACTGGATGTTATTACAGTTTTTTCAAATATTAGTTCAGTAATTAAATTTAATTAATTTTAGTTTCATAAGGTTCTTAATGAATTAGCACTAAGTTCTTTTTTTATTGGATTACTTAGAACAAGAAATATATTTACTACAAAAAAAATATAATTATTTATAGAAATATTGAATATAAATAAAATACCAGTTCCGTTACAGTTGCAGATATGTTACAAAGAAATTTTTCAAATGAAAACAAAAGATTCTTTTCGGATCGAACTTATTGTATTTAAAGTTGACTACACCTACAATGTTTTGAGGTTGTTCTAATGCAGCTGGCAATACAGAGCAACCCTACAATAGAGTAATAGTTATGCAGAAAAATTGAGAGCTGGTGAATGACAGGTTGTAGAAGCTTTGTAGAAACGCAAAGAACTTTTTTTAAAGAAGCATTTTCGCTTTGGGAACGAGGATCAATATTTAAAAAAATTGATTACATGTATTTTGAATTTTGTGTATTATGTGTCTCTAGAAGTGTTTTTAGGTTTTTCATTTGGTTTTACCCTCTCACACAATGATGTGATATTTTTCCTCTATTTCAGTCAATTAGATAATTATATAATCGATACAATAGAGATTACGTAGAATATAAAATAATTACGGAAAAGGTTCTGTAATAGTTATGCAGAAGATTGTAAATGACAGATTGTAAAAGCTTTGTAGAAACGGATATAACTTTTTTTTAAAGAAACATTTTGCCATTTTGTAAGCATTTTTGTTTTGAGAACGATTCTCAATAAATTGTTTCTGAAAAGGTTTTTTAAGATTTTCATTTGAGTGAATCTTGTACATTAATGTATTCTATCGGCATCATTTTTCTTGTATTTCTAGAGCCTCAATGGCCGAGTGGCTAGTGTTCTGGCGTTCGGTACTACAGGTTTCGGGTTCCGGTCCCAGCGATGCTACTGGTGTTTGTAGGTTTTCGGAATCCACTTTAAACTGTAGGTCCCGGTCTAACATGACCGTAGAGAGTTGCGAGGGTATAGTTATTCCGCATCCGTAGCTTATCTTCCAGCTACAAGCAACTCCTGGGTAAGCTAAGTGAGTCATGTCGGTGCAGCGCTTGCCTTAAGGCATCCAAGACAACTGTACGAGTGTTTGCCAGCTGCATTAGAACAAAAAAATCTTGTATTTCAAAATTATTACGAAAAGGAAAAAAAAATTTACATATAAAACATTTTCAATTTAATTTAATGTATTCATATAGTGTACATTAAATAAAATAAAAGATTATTCTCGAAGATTCTCTGCTATTTAATTTCTCTTGAACATTCTGAATTCTTTTCCTTCCTCCATGGAATCTCCATTCAACTGGAAGAATGATGTGAAATAAATATTTTTACAGCTTCTACTTCAAAAGGCATATCATGGTAAAAAAACAAGTTACATAAAAAATTCCTACATTTTTTTCACTCTATTGCAGAAAAGTACTTTTCAAATAAAGTTTAAATTTTCTTCTTACATCTTGCACCATCTATTATTAGATACATACAACAAAAATCAAAGAAAAACTAAAATTAATTAATTTAATTTAATGAATGAATTAATATTTGGGAAAACTGTACTAACATCCAGTGTCATTCACTACAAGTTCAAAAACAAATGTATTTGAACTTCAGTGGATGAATAAAAAGTATTTTATGAACGATTGAAAATTCGAACAAGATATATATATAGGGAGAGTGTGAACTAATAGAAGGAATAGAATAAAAGGTTATTCTGAAAGATTTCTCGGCTATTTAATTTCTCTTGATTATTCTGAATTCATTTTCTTTCTCAACGGAATCTCCATTCAAATGGAAGACTGTTACTTTTCGAGAAGTCATAAATTTAATCATGTTTATTTAATTAATTTTCAATACACCTTTATATGCTGAAATAATTTTTCGTTTTACTTAATCAAATTGAATTGCTGATATTAATTAATTACGTATCCTGTATTTGCACGGAAATATTCTTTGAAAGGTAACTCTTTGAGAATTTAAATATTTGTATTTTGTCGAAAGCAATGATTTTCAAAAATTTAAGAAAAAAATTAATATTTACACTTCGGTATTCACTCGAAAGGGATTAAATGACTTTGATTATGTTTATTGAATTAGAGAAAAAGGATTTTGCTGTATATGAGAAGTATTTAAATAAAGGTTCCAACAGAATTCTGAATATTATTGGAAGTAACATTTTAATTTAATTTAATTCAACAGAAAAATTAAAATCTTTTCTCGACTAACTTTCTAAGTAAAAATTAAAACACCATGAGCCTTTAATTAAAAAGAAAATAAATGCCTATGCTCTAATTGTGAATGCAGCTGATTGAAAATTAATGATGATAATTAATAAATTAATAGTTTGAAAAACTAAAAAACAGACTTTTAGAGTTAATCAAACAGAAAAGTAAAAAATATTTGGTTACACAAGATAAAATGAATGTCACTGTTCTAAACGCTTGGGGTGCTCGATATCAATCGTTATAATTTTTCACTAGTTTCATTTCGAAATGCAGAGTTAGTTAAGAAATGTCATACAAAGCACCCCACTCTTTTAGAACAGTGACATTCATTTTCTCGTCAGTCATTTTATTCTTATATTAACGATTATATTATTGATTATATCTTATATTATAATTTTTTACTTTTAGTTTGATTAACTCTAAAAGCGTATTTTTTAGTGTTTTAAACTATAATATTGAAATGAGGTCCCGGTAAGGAGGACTAGTTCTTACAATAATTTAATTCTGAGTAAAACAAAGGCTAAATACGAATATGTCGAGCCAGCCAGTATTCGAACAGGGACTCGCCTGATCCGTAGTCAGGCAAGTTGCCCGTTGTGCCACTGTCCCACGTAGGTTTGAATGTCTGAAAGATGTCTGTAAATGCTTCTTTGCAGCTTCAATACTGTATATGAGGAGAAACAGATATCCAGGGGAAAAAATGATGCGCCGATCAAGATGACTTTTCAAAGACTTGTGTGTTTTAATCGTTATTCCTGGCGATCCTAATCATAAAGAGATTATCAAAATATTTTAGTTTGGTCGGTCCTTGATAAGACTACAATGTTTAAATTAAATCGGATCGCTTAAAGTAGGGCATAATCGAGCCTATAGAGTCAGTTACATACAAGCAGACATACAGGTGAAACTAATAAAGAGCGTATTAAAAATTGGCTCTCGGGTTTTTGGAAAATGTTCACACATTCAATATTTAAATCTTAATTCATTTAATCATTTCCACTTTTTTACATCAGAGTTTATGCTTTCAAGTTGACAACGAATAGCTTACGAGCCCATAAATAATGTAAGCGGCTTGTTTGAGCAAGAGGGCTAAGGTTTGAATCCGCGGGTGGCATCTATTGCAGTCATTACCTTTCGTAACGATGACGAGCTTGGCATAGCGTTAATAGTCACGCAGCCTGGAAGGAATTTTCAGCATTTACTCCCAATCAAAGCTCCATCACAACAGCGTAACATATATATATATATATAATGTTACGCTGTTGTGATGGAGCACCCGTAGGTAGAAGTCTGACTTTGGCTCCGTGAGGCTCTTACAGTCATGGGAGACGAGGACCTACGACTTTAAAGTGGATTATGAACCACTACAAACATCCATGGGCGCCGCCGGGACTCGAACCCAAAACCTGTGGTACCTAGAGTAAAAGCGCTAACCACTTGGCCGTCAGGCCGCAAAATGACCGTAGACCGACAAACGTAACCTGACCTCTTTATATCTGCAGGTTAAAGTCTAACGACCAAATTCCCGGTGTTGAGTATTTAACGGCTGCCAAGTTTATCTTCAAAACAGACGTCTTCTCAAGCGTAATTGTTTATGAATCCAGAAAGGAACTCGAAACCCCTCCCTCCAGATTTTATACCAGACTTAATGCAATCAACAATCTGCCTCTCGCTCGAATGAATCTGCTTTCCTGAGAGAGGATGCTATAAATCTGCTTTCTTTGGGAAGTTCCTAATTAATTAGGTAGCTCATTAGCAGGGTCGGCCTGATTTCATTTCTCTTCATTATCGTCGAAGAAATTAATATATGATAATTAGGATGTAAAAGCCCTCCATGGAAGATCTTTATTCTTAACAATGAATTTTATGTCTCACAGTGTTTGGTTTCCTAAAAGGCAATAAATGCTTAATATCTTTTAGCCTTATGCCTGCTCATTAGATGGATGACTTTGAATGATTTAGGTAAGAGCAGAGACCTACTTAATAATTTTATTTTCTAATACAGCTTGAAAACACTTAAATAGATGTATTTGAAGGCTAGCGCTGCACTGACGTTACTCACTTAGTAGCACTACCCAGGAAGTGCGTGTAGTTTGAAGCTACGAGGGCGGGTAACACTACCCCCATGATGCTCTATGATCCTGTTAGACCGGCACCTACGGTTTAAAGTGGATTCCCAACCACTACAAACATCCATGGCCCCTCCGGGACTCGAACTCGAAACCTGTTGTACCGGGTCCCCGGGTAGTGCTAAATGAGTAACGGCGGGGCAGCGCTTGCCTTCAAAGGCAACTGTTTAAGTGTTTGCAAGCTGCATTAGAAAAAAAATCCTTCATGGAAAATACATAATCTGTGTAATGCTGAATTCTCTTTATATGTGTCGGCCTGATGGCCAATTATCTAGAACTCTCGCCTTTGGTACCAAAGTCTTAGGGTTCGAATCATGGCGGTGGCATGGATGTTTGTGAGTGGTTCGGAATCCGGGACCTGATGTTCGAGTTGCTAGCGCTCTGGCATTCGGTACCAGAGGTATCAGGTTCGAATCCCCGCGGTGCCATGGATGCCACCGCGGGGATTCGAACCTGATACCATGGATGGTATACCATGGACCACTACAACCATCCATGGCAATGGATGGTTGTAGTGGTCAATTGTGGTTCGGAATCCACTTCAAGCCTTGGGACCCGGTCTAATTTGACCGTAGAGCGTGACCGAGCTCAAACTTCTTCTCATCCACATCCTTCCCAAACTGTAAACGGGCAACTCAGCTCTAGGCCCAGTGGTGTTGTGTGGTGGTGGTGGTAGTGGTAGTGGTAGTAGTAGTAGTAATAGAAGTAGTAGTAATGTTGGGGGTTTGGAATCCAAGTTAAACTGTAGGTTTCGATCTGTTTAGCCTAAATAGTACACAAATGACCGTAGAGAGACTAATCTGACCTTCTTATATCTGCCGGTAAAAGTCCAATGACCAAATTCCCGGAGTTGAGTATTTAACGGCTGCCAAGTTTATCGAGAAAACGGACATCATCTCGATCCCAATTGCTTATGAACCCGGAAAGGAACTCAACCCCTTCCCCCCTTACATCCGGGACTTAATACAATCAACAATCTGCCTTTCGACTCACAAAGGTCTACGATCCTGTAATACGAGGACCTAGGATATAAAGCGGATTCCGAACAACTACAAAAATTAATCGCACCGCCGGGACTCGAACCCAAAACCTGTGGCACCGACCGCCAGAGCAATAGTCACTCGGCCATCGTGCTCCCCACCTACATAAGAAATACGTGCTAAATTTGTTTTCATAGAAGTACTAAAGCCTGATTGGACAAAAATTAGGGTTGTTGCTTTTGTTCGCTGCACAATTTTATCCTTATTTTTATAATAATTTTAAGGGCATTGATTAATGTGCAGGGAAATTATAATTAAAGTTATGTAAAAATAAACAAAATGCTGTAAAAAAAAAGGACCATTCGTCATAATGAGTTCAGATTTGAACTGAAGATACTTGAAGGGGGAAACGGTATGACATCCAAAAAAAAAAAACGTTTCACTGATTTCTCCTATCCAATTGGGCCGTGGTGGATGGGCTTTCCACTATATTGTTGAATGACTTGGAAGTCATTTTTTCCGTCCAAAAACCGAAACAATCCAGCACGTTGGACACAGTTGGTTTAATGTGCAACTCATGCCAAATACATTGTCATTTCGATTCCTGCCACTGGCAGCCGAATTCACTTCCTATTCATACACACAGAGTACACGTCGGCGTACAGAGTGTGTCCTTTATCTTAAAAGTAAGACAATTTCAGTCCTTCAGAGATGTATGTATTAAAATGCACAGCAACTTCATAATAAGTAACATAAATACTCTCTTACCTTGAATAAAGCAAATAATCAATCATTGTAGGGCTCCAGGTATATCAAAGACATGAACCAAACTTTACTGTTTACACAAAAATCGCCCCTCTAATTAAGAATCCAACAACAAACATCTGCCTCCTTCAAATCAAGTTAACCACCTTTAAGAAGACTGTTTTCAATCCAGCAACAGACAATTCGTTCAGCAAACAATCAAATTTCACCGCGCTGTTTAACGTAATCAATACACGTTAATAATAACGCCACACACGAAATTCCGAAGAGCAACGAACGCTATTTGCATCGATTTAACGTTATTTGTGTCGAGAGGACATCTTGAGATCTTTTGTGGCAAAGAACGTGCCTCACATGGTGAAAAGCAAAAATTAAGTAAGTTAAGTTTCAGATAATTAACCTTTCTGTAAGCAAACACACAATCACAAACGTGTTGCCATTCGATACTCTAGATCGAGGGTTGTGGACTGTAGTACAAGTGAACCTACTAGGACATCCACCAGGGTTAAATAGCGATGGGAATATCTCGATCTAAAATTCAAATTCGGTTTCTAGAGCAAACTGCCTGGTTGCTAATGATCTAGGGTTTGCTTTGTTGGAAAGGAGAAGTTTGGTCCTAGTGGATTTGTTTCGCCTAGTTCAAAACAACATGCCTCTGCTGAAGTACTGTAGTGTCCTAGTGGATGTCATCCCGCGCAAATAGATGAACAGGAAATGAATAATCTGGATATCATTTGGTTTGGGACTAGAATTTTCTTTTCAAACATGGAACATTCAAAATAGTGGATTAAAAGTTCGTGGCTATTTGCAAAGTCACACACTATAAAATGTATGCTATTAGACAAATATTTAATATATAAAATAAGAAAACTCTAAATTTCAAAAGTAAATAACAAATTAATCTTATGTCAACTCCAGTAGTTGTTATCCAAGTTGAAAATGCAAATTTCATTCAGTAAATCAGATTATTACAACTATTAATTTAAAAGAAAAAGTAATGTAAGGGATGTTATGTAACAGCTAGTTATGATGTTATGTTACAGTTAATGTAAAACATAAAGATGGAAAAACATCGTTTTCATTATTAAATGAAATAATTTAATAACTAACTTTTATTAAATATTACTCTAACGTTTCTGTTAGTGCAATATCAAAATTTATTTCATGCTTTAATTTTAGTATCGTGGAATTTCATGCATTTTTTGAGTTTTTGTAACCTGTTAATTCTTTTTTAGTACGACCATTTCACTTTGTGCATATAACACAATTAAGGTAATTTCATACAATAGGCAGGAGAAAGACATGAAGAGTGCTTCCTTGATATTAAAAATTGGGACACTTCTACAAGGACTCATAACAATTCATTTATTATCAGTCCTTAAAAGATGTATTGTGTTAAGAATGCATGATAACTTCATAATAAGTAACAAAAATGTTCTTTTACCTTGAATAAAGTAATATCTGTTTCATTTATTAAATTATATAATTTAATAACTAACTTTTTTTAACTGTTACTCTTACGTTTCGGGCCTGAATGGCCGAGTGGCTAGCACTCTGGTGCTCAATACCACAGGGTTCATCCTGACGATGCCATGGATGTTTGCAGTGGTTCGGAATCCATTTTAGACCATAGGTCCCGGTCTCATAGTCGCGGAGCGTCACAGAGCCCAGTCAGACTTCTTCTCACCCACATCATGCCCAAATTGTATAGGTGAAACTCGGCTATAAGCACAGTGCTATGGTGTGGTAGTAGTAGACATTAAATGTTAAGACAATTCTACAAAGACATAACAATTCATTTATCATCGGTAATTCAAAGATGTATTGTGTTAAGAATGCATGGCAACTTGATTATAAGCGATATAAATGCTCTTTTACCGTGAATAAAGTAAATAATCAATAGACTCCAGGCATATCAACGACAATAACAACTTTATCGTTTACACAAAAACGCGCCACAATTAAGAACCCAACAACAAACATCTGTCTCCAACAAATCAAGTTAACCCCCTTCCCGACTCCATCATTAAGAAGACACCGTTCTAGCAAACAATCAAATTTCACGGCGCTGTTTAACGTAATCAATACACGTTAGTAATAACGCCGGACACGAAATTCCGAAGAGCAATGAACGCTATTTGCATCGATTTAACGCTATTTGTGTCGAGGACATCTTGAGAATCTTCTGGTAGCAAAGAACGTGCCTCACATTAATAAAAGCAAAAATTAAATAAGTTAGGTTTCAGAGAATAAACATTTGTGTAAACAAACACAACAATCACAACGTGTTGCCATTCGATACTCAAGATCGAGAGGGGCGGACGGTAGTACAGGTGATCGTACTAGGACATCCACCAGGGCTAATGAGCGATGGGAATATCTCGATCTGAAATTCAAATTCAATTCCTAAAGCAAACGTCCTGGTTGCTAATGATCTAAGGTTTGTTTTGTTGGAAAGGAGAAGTTTGGACCTTGTGGGATTTGTTTGGCCTAGTAGTCAAAGCAACATGCCTCCGCTGAAGTCCTATAGTGCCTTAGTGGATGTCATCCCTAGCAAATAGATGAGTAGGAAATGAATAAGCTCGATATTGTTTGATTTGGGACTAGAATTTTTCTTTAAACATGGTGCATTCAAAATAGTGCATTAAATGGTTGTGGCTATTTATTTACAAAGTCACAAACTAATAAATGTATGCTATTAGACAAATATTTGATATTTAAAATATGAAAACTATCCAGTAGCTATTAATAGAGTTGAAAATGCTAATTTCAACCTATTATTACTACATCTATTACATGATTCGTGTAAATGACAGATTGGTCTAGTAAAATTTCAACGATGCAAGAGAAAAAGATCGGAGAACATCATTTTCATTTATTAAATACAATAATTTAGTAACTAACTTTTGTTAACTATTATTCTTACGTTTCGTGCCTGAATGGACGAGTGAATAGCGCTCTAGAGCTCAGCAGCACAGGTGTTGGGTTTGAATCCCGGCGGTGTGATGGATGTTTGTAGACTTTCAGAGTTCTGTTTAAGCCGTAGGTCCAGGTCATGCATGACTGTTGAACGTCTCAGAGCCAAATCAGACTTTTTCTCACCCACATCATTCCCAAACTGTAAAGTGGCAACTCAGCTCTAGGCACAGTGATGTGGTGTGGTGTATTAGTAGTAGTAGATCTCAAAAGTTAAGACAATTAATTCTACAAAGACTGATAATAATTCATTTAAGATCAGTCCTTCAAAGATATATTGTGTTAAGAATGCACGTCAACTTCATGATAAGCAACATAAACGCTCTTTTACCTTTAATAATACATATAATCAATCATTAAGGGGCTCTAGGCAAATCAAAGGCACGAACCAACTTTACTGTTTACACAAAACTCGTCCCTCCAATTACGAATCCAACAAACAAACATGTGTCTCCAGCAAATCAAGTTAACCATCATTAAGAAGACTGTTTTCAATTTAGCAACAGAGACACCGTTCAGCAAACAAACAATCAAATTTCACCCCGCTGTTGACGTAATCAATACACGTTAATAATAACGCCGGACACGAAATTCCGAGGAGCAATGAACACTATTTGCATCGATTTAACGTTGTTTGTGTCGAGAGCATATTGAGAATCTTCTGGAAGCAAAGAATGTGCCTCACATCGACAAAAGGCAAAAATTAAGTAAGTTAAGTTTCAGAGAAATAACTTTTGGGTAAGCAAACACAACAATCAAAACGTGCTGCCATTCGATACTCTAGGTCGAAGGTGGTGAACGGTACAAGTGATCCTACTAGGACATCCACTAGGGCTAATGAGCGACGGGAATATCTCGCGGATCTGAAATTCAATTCTAGAGCATACGGCCTAGTTGCTAATGATCTAGGGTTTGTTTTGTTGGAAAGGTAGAAGTTTGGTCCTTGTGGATTTGTTTGGCCTAGTAGTCAAAACAACATGCCTCTGTTGAGGACCTGTAGTGCCCTGGTCGATGCCATCCCGCGCCAATAGGTGAGCAGGAAATGAATAAGCTGGACATCGTTTGGTTTGGGAACTATCATTTTCTTTTTAAACATGGAACATTCAAAATAGTGGATTAAAATGTCGTGGCTGATTACAAAGTTACAAACTAATACATGTATGCTATTAGACAAATATTTAGTATTTGAAATAAGAAAACTCTAAAATTCGAAATAAATGCCATAATCTGAAGTCCAGGAGTTGTTATCTAAGCTGAAAATGCAAATATCATCAGATTATTACAACTATTAATGTAGAAGAAAAAGTAATGTAAAATATTTTATGTAAGAGTTAGGTAAGATGTTATGTTAGAGTTAATGTAAAAGAAAAAGATTGAAAAACAGCATTTTCATTTATTAAATTAAATATTTTAAGAACTAACTTTTATTAAATATTACTCTAACGTTTCTGTTAGTGCAATTCCAAAATTTAATTCAAGCTATAGTTTTAGTAACACGGATTTTCATGCATTTTTTGAGTTTTTTTTTATCACGACCATTTCACTTTGAGCATATTACTGAAGTTCATAATTCAAGTTCGAGCATATTCGATACTTCCCTTCTAATCAATTGCTTAACAAAATCGATGACCTTTGAATTAACGTATTTAATTTGCGCACTTTACCCCAGAAGTTTAATTTTAATCATGGCAGTTAATCAGATAAAAGGAAAGGCTGAACTGGTAGAAATTTTAATTAAAATTTTAATTTAACGGCTTGCACGTATAAAAGATAAATTTGGATTAAAATATTTGTAATTATAATTAACGTATCGTTACGCGGCCGACTTCCATGTCGCATCGTGGTGCGGTCTACAGTGACTCGCGATGTTTGGAATGAAAATTTTAATTTCTGAAGCCACTAAAGGGAGATCGAAGTCGTCGGTTTTAATTTTTAAAGACACCCCGGTGTTGTGTGGTATCTGTGCTCTTGTTGTGTGCTTAGGGAAATATAAGACATTTGATTGTGGATTCACACAGGTATAAATAAATCTAATATAATAAAATGGACACATTAGGTTATTAATAATAACATAATGCATCCATTTTATTATTACTCATAATTTATATAAAAAGCATCTACTTACTACTAACTTTTTTTATAAGAATAAGTTCAAGTCGGGCCTGAATGGTCGAGTAGGTAGCGTTCTGGTGCTCGGTACCACAGGTTTCGAGTTTGTGTGTCGGCGGGCGGTAACCTGGATGTTTATAATGGTTCGGAATACATTTTAAACCGTATGACTCTGTTTAATAGGATCGTAGTGCGTTTTGGGGGTAGCGTTACTGGCGCCGTAGTCTATCTTCAAGTTACACGTGTCCCCTGGGTAATGCTCAATGAGTAACAGCGTGAATGCAGTCTTTGCTTTTCGCATAAAGATGAACTGTCTCTGTATTGCCAGCTGCATTAGCACAACAAAATTAAAGCATGAAAGACATTTTGAAATTACACAAATGTTAGAATAATATTAAATATAACAATAAATTTAATTTCAGGTACAAACATCCATGCCACAGGCCAGGATTCGAAAGTGGTTCCGAATCCACGTTGAGATGTAGGTACCAGTCTGATTAGCCTAAAGTGTGCACAAGATGACCGTAGAGCGACAGATCAAACCTTACATTGTTGAACTTTTACGAGACCACTGTCATTTACATGAATCATATAATAGATGTAATAATATGATGAAATTCGCATTTTCAGCTCTGTTAATAACTGCTGGATTCGACATAAGATTCTGTTATTTATTTTTGCATTTTAGATTTTTCAAATACTAAATATTTGACTAATAGCATACATTTATTACTTTGCGACTTTGTAAATAGCCACGACCGATTTATTCTACTATTTTGAAACTTCTGTGCTTAATAAGGAAACTAAGGTCCCAAATCAAAGGATGTCCAGCTTATTCATTTCCTGCTCATCTATTTGCGAGGGATATCATCCACTAGGACGCACAACAGGACTTCAGCAGAGGCATGTTGTTATGAACTAGGCCAAACAAATCCACTAGGACCAAACTTCTCCTTTCCAACAAAACAAACCCTAGGTCATTAGCAACCAGGACATTTGCTCTAGAAACTGAATTTGAATATTAGATCGAGATATTCCCATCGCTCATTAGTCCTGGTGGATGTCCTAGTAGGATCACCTGTACTACCGCCCACCACCCTCAACCTAGAGTATCGAATGGAAACTCGTTTTGATTGTTGTGTTTGCTTACAGAAAGGTTGATTCTCTGAGACTTAACTTACTTAATTTTTGGCTTTTATCTATGTGAGGCACGTTCTTTACCACAAAAGATCTCAAGATGTGCTCGATGCAAATAGCGTTCAATTGCTCTTCGGAATTTCGTGTCCGGCGTTATTATTAGCGTGTATTGATAACGTTAACAGCGCGATGAAATTTGATTGTTTGTTTGCTGAACGGCGTCTCTGTTCCTGAAATGAGAACAGTTAAGAAGACTGTTCTCATTTCAGCAACAGAGACGCCGTTCATACAAGACCGGGACCTACGGTTTAAAGTGGATTACTAACCACTACAATCATCCATGGCAATGTCGGAACTCGAACCCGAAACCTGGGGCACCGAGCACCAGAAAGCTATCCGCTCGGTCATTCAGGCCCCGACTTTAAAGTACGATTCTTATGAAAAGTTAGTAGTAAGTAGATAATTTTTATATAAATTATGAGTAATAATAAAAAGGATGCATTAGGTTATTATTAATAACCTAATGTGTCCATTTTATTATTATATTAGGTTTATTCATACCTGCGTGAATCCATAATCAAATGCCTTATATCTCCACAAACACATGGCAGAAACCCTGGTGAGTAAAGATTGCACACAACGCCAGGGTGTCTTTAAAAATTAAAACCGACGACTCTGATCTCTCAGAAATTAAAATTTTCATTTCAAATATCGCGAGTCACTGCAGACATCGATGCGACATGGCAGTCGAGATACGCGTAACGATACGTTAATTATAATTACAAATATTTTAATCTCAATTCAAATTTATCTTTTATACGTGCAAGCCGTTAAATTAAAATTTTAATTATAATGTCTACCTGTTTAGCCTTTCCTCTTATCTGATTAACTGCCCAGATTAAAATTAAAGTTCTGAGGGAAAGTGTAAAAATTTAATACATTAATTCAAAGGTACTCGATTTTGTTAAACAATAGATTATAAGAAAATATTTACTGTTATCGATGTATTGACAATATATGCATTACCATTAAACCTTGGAATCCGTTACTTCATGAAATAACTAGGTATTTTATGAAATAACCAATTAAATCAGTTAATGTGCATAAAATTATTGGATTCTACTATTTAACTAGTTATTTTATAGAATGATCGTCTAATAGTTAAAATATTAAAGAACTGGAAGTTTTTTCACTCTATAATTTCTTATCTCGCGTTTCTCAGTAGTTGGTTTGGTTTGCCGTTCTACGATTATTTTGTGTACACTTTAGACTAATTAGATCGGAACTTACGGTTTAAAGTGGTTTCTGAATCCCTCACATACATCCATGCCACCACCAGGAATTGAACATGAAACCTGTGGTACCACAGGCCAGAAAGCTAGCCAATTGGCCATCAGGCCGCACATAGTTAGGAACCATAGATTTTACTCCGACGACTAGGATTTTTTGGTTAACCAGAAAGAGTATTTTTGAAAAGCTGGAAAAAGATCTATTTACTCGTATTTATAGAATTTAGCCTTCCTTTTATCCGATTAACAGCCCAGATTAAAATTAAAGTTTTGGGGGATCGTGCGCAAATTTAATAGATTAATTCATAGGTACTCCATTTTGCTACAGAAATAGATTATTATAAGGGAGGTATCAAATTTTATAGGTCAGAAAATATTAACTGTTATCGATATATTGACTATATATATATATGGAATGTTTCCAAAAAGTAAGAATAATTTTCAATTTAAAATTCTCGTTGTTTATGGAATTTCAATTTTTTTTTCTAGGTTGCTGACACTGTCCTTGACATCTGTGCGAAATTTGACTTCGAATTTTCAGCTTTGATATCAATTAATGGACTCTACATAAGATTCTGTTATTTATTTTTGCATTTTAAAGTTCTACAAATTTTAAATATTTGTCTAATAGTATACGTTTATTAGTTTGTGACTTCGTAAATAGTGACGACCATTTAATCCACTATTTTGAAAGTTCCACGTTTAAAAAGAAAAATTATAGTCCCACATCAAAGGATATCCATCTTATTCATATCCTGCTCATCTATTTGGGAGTGAGGACATCCACTAGGACAACTACAGGACTTCAGCAGAGGCAGGTTGTTTTGACTAGGCCCAAACAAATCCACTAGGACCAAACTTCTCCTTTCCAACAAAACAAAGCCTAGGTCATTAGCAACCAGGCCGTTCGCTCTAGGACTGAATTTGAATTTCAGATCGAAAGGTCCGCGAGATATTCCCATGGCTAATTGCCCTGGAGGATGTCGTAGTAGGATCACCTGTACTACCGTCCACCGCCCTCAGCCTAGAGTTTCGGATACCAACACCCTTTGATTGTGTGTTTGCTTACAGAAAGGCTCATTCTCTGAGACTTAACTTAATTTTTACTTTCTGGATTTAAAGCACGTTCTTTGCTACAAAAGATCTCAAGATGTGCTCGACACAAATTGCATTAAATCGATGCAAAGCGTTCATTTACGGAATTCTACGGAATTTCGTGTTTGGTGTTATTATTAACGTGTATTGATTACGTTAAGAGAGGGTGAAATTGGATTGCTTGTTTTCTACGCGGCGTCTATGTTGCTGAGTTGAAAACAGTCTTCTTAATGATGGTTAACTTGATTTGAGGGAGACACATGTTTGTTTGTTGGATTCTTAATTGGGGGTGCAATTTTTGTGTAAGCAGTAAACTTAGCAGTGTCTTTGATTCGCCTAGAGACTACAATGATTGATTATTTACTTTATTCAAGGTAAAAGAGCATTTATGTGACATCATGAAGTTGCCGTGCAAACTTAATACAAGACATATTTGAAGGACTGATCATAAATGAAAGTTATCAGTCGTTGTAGAATTAATTATCTTAACTTTTGAGATCTACTACTACACCACATCACTGTGCCTAGAGCTGAGTTGCCCCTTTAGAGTTTGGGAAGAATGTGGCTGATAGGTCTGAGAACAACTACTGAACTCAGCGTAAAATTCCATACTTTATTTTTGCATTTTAGAGTTTTCATATTTTAAGTATCAAATATTTTTCAAATAACGTATATTATTAGTTTGTAACTTTTTAAATAAATTACCATTAATCCACTATTTTGAATGTTCCATGTTTAAAAAGAAAATTATAGTCCCAAACCAAATGATAACCAGCTTATTCAATAAGTGCTCATCTATTTGCGAGGGATGACATCCACTAGGACACTACAGGACTTCAGCAGAGGCATGTTGTTTTGACTACTAGGCCAACAAATCCACTAGGACCAAACTACTGCTTTCCAACAAAGCAAACCCTAGATCATTAACAACCAAGCAGTTTGCTCTAGGACCAAATTTGAATTTTAGATCGATATATTCCCATCGTTAATTAGCCGTGATGGATGTCCTAGCAGGATCACCTGTACCGTCCTCCGAACTCGACCTAGAGTATCGAATGGCAACACGTTCTGATTGTGTGTTTGCTACCCAAAAGGTTGATTCTCTCTAACTTACTTAATTTTGCTTTTCTTGATGTGAGGCACGTTCTTTGCCACAAAAGATCTCAAGATGTGCTCGACACAAATAGCGTTAAATCGATGCAAATAGCGTCCGTTGCTCTTCGGAATTTCGTGTTCGGCGTTATTATTAACGTGTATCGATTACGTTAACGGAGGGTGAAGTTTGTTTGTTTGCTGAACGGCGTCTCTGTTGCAGTATCGAAAACAGTTCTTAAGGATGGTTAACTTGATTTGTTGGAGGCAGATGTTTGTTGTTGTATTCTTTAATTGGGTGTGATTTTTGTGTAAACAGTAAACTTGTTTCGGGTCTCTGATATGCCTGGAGCCTTATAATGATTGATTATTTACCTTATTCAAGGTAAAAGAGCATTTATGTTGCTTATCAGGAAGTTGTCATGCATTCTTAATACAATACATCTTTGAAGGACTGATAATAAATTATTATCAGTCATTGTAGAATTGATTGTCTTCACTTTTAAGATGAAGGAAGAAACATGTCTCTGTATTAGAAACATTTCCGGGAATATGACATTTCATTATTATTATTATTTATTTACTTATTATTCCTTTTCTCGAGGTTATTGGCCACGACATCTGTGTGAAATTTGACGACTGTGTGAATTTGTGTGTGTGTGTATATATATATATATATATATATATATATATATATATATATATATATAGAGAGAGAGAGAGAGAGAGAGAGAGAGAGAGATTTAATATCCCTCCCCCTTTCTGTAACCTAACGGAGAAAGACAATAGAGAGTTTTTGCATACCGTATTTTGGACGTCCGTTAGCTTTTTCTCCCTAGCGCGCAAGCTCATAGGAAATTGAGCATGCTTATCTGTAATAAAGTTTCCTATGAGAATGCGCGCTAGGAAGAAAAAGCTAACGGATGTCCAAAATACGGTATGCAAAAACTCTCTATTAAGTTGGAAAAACTTGTTTACTTTCTCTACTACGTAAAATTGGCTAGCTCTCTGGTCTTTGGCACCACAGGCTTCAGGTTCTAATCCCGGCGGAGGCAGCGATGTTTGAGAGAGGTCGGAAACCACGTTTAACTGTAGGTCCCGATCTATTTAGCCTAAACTGTGCACAAGATGACCGTAGAGCGACAAACCAAACCAAAGCTACAACTGAAAAACGAGCGAGAGAAAAGACTTCCGGCATCTCGAAAGGAATTTCTTTAAGACTTTAACGATTAGACAATAGTTATTCTACAAAATAGTGAGTTAAATCGTAGAATCCAATAATTTTATACACTTTAACTCATTTAATTAGTTATTTCATGAAATAATGGATTCCGGACTTTAACGGTATTACATATATAGTCAATAGAGAGTTTTTGCATACCGTCCGTTAGCTTTTTCTCCCTAGCGCGCATGCTCATAGGAAACTGAGCTAACGGACGTCCTACGGTAACTAACGTACGGTATGCAAAAACTCTCTAATACATCGATAACAGTTAATATTCTCTATCCTATAATTTTGATATTACGGTTTGGTTTCGGGTTTGTGTCCCGGCGGTGTCATGGATGTTTGGAGTGGTTGTTATTCCACTTTAAGCCATACGTCCCTGCCTAGCAGGATCGTAGAGCGTTGCGGGGAATAATGTTTTTCTGCCTCCGTACCTTCTTATCTTCAAGCTACCCACACCCCCTGGGTAGTGCTAAGCGAGTAACGTCGGTGCGGCGCTTGCCTTAAGGAAACCAAGACAATTGTACGAGTGTTTGCCAGCTGTATTAGAAAAGAAAAATAGTGCATATAAAAATTAAAAGCCACAATAAGATGGATAAATTATTAGGTTTACTGTATGTCTGTATGTACTGAAAACAAATGCCTTATCTCCATAGATAAACAGCAGTTACACGTAGAGTCTTCTGTTAAAACTAATTCTTATAAAATAGTTTTAGTTATAAGATTCTTATAAAATAGTAATAAGTATATAGTTTTCATATACATTATGAATAATAATAAAAGTGGATATATTATTAGGATTATGTATGCCTGTGTTAAACCAGAATCAAATGTCCTATATCTCCACAAACACATAGCAGAAGCCCAGGTGAGTCACGATTCCAACACAACAATCGGGTGTCTTTAAAAATTAAAACCGACTCCTCTGATCTCTCTAGTGGCTCCAGAAATTAAAATTTTCATTCCAAATATCGCCAGTCACTGCAGACCGCACATCGTGGCAGTCGGCCGTGTAAAGATACGTTAATTATAATTACAAATATTTTAATCCAAATTCAAATTTATCTTTTATACGTACAAGCCGTTAAATTAAAATTTTAATTAAAATGTCTACCTGTTCAGCCTTTCCTTTTATCTGATTAACTGCCCAGATTAAAATTAACTTTCTGGGGGAACGTGCGCAAATTTAATAATTAATTCAAAGGTCATCAATTCTGTTAAGCAATAGCGTATAAGAAAATATTAACTGCTATCGATGTATTGACAATATATGCATTACCGTTAAAGCCTGGAATCCGTCATTTCATGAAATAACTAGGTATTTTATGAAATAACCAATTAAATCAGTTAATGTGCATAACATTACTGGGTTCTACTATTTAATTAGTTATTTTATAGAATGATCGTCTAATCGTTAAAATATTAAAGAACTGGAAGTTTTTTCACTCTATAATTTCTTATCTCTCGTTTCTCAATAGTTGGTTTGGTTTGCAGTTCTACGATTATTTTGTGCACACTTTAGGCTAATTAGATCGGAACCTTCCGTTTAAAGTTGATTCTTAATCCCTCACAAACATCCATGCCACCGCCAGGATTTGAACATGAAGCCTGTGCTGCCACAGGCCAGAAAACTAGCCAATTGGCCACTAGGCCGCACATAGTTTGGAACCATAGATTTTACTCCACCGACTATGATTTTGTGGTTAACCAGAAAGAGCATTTTTGACAAGCTGGAAAAAAATCTATTTACTCGTACCTATAGAATTTAGCCTTCCTTTTATCTGATTAACTGCCCAGATTAAAATTAGAGATCTGGGGTTGTGCGAAAATCAAATCAAAGATCAACGATTCTGTTAATAGATTATAAGGGAAGTATCAAATTTTATAGGATAGAAAATATTTACTGTATATTGACTATATATTAATGTGTCCAAAAGGTAACAATTTTCAATTTAAAATTCTCATTGTTTATGGAATTTCAATTTTTTTTTTCTAGATTGCTGGCACTGTCCTTGACATCTGTACGAAATTTGATTTCGAATTTTCAGCTTTGATAAGAATTACTGGATTCGGCATAAGATTTTGTAATTTACTTTTGCATTTTAAAGTTTTCAAATGTTAATTATTTGTCTAATAGCATACATCTATTAGTTTGTGACTTTGTAAATAAATAGTCATGACACTTTACTCCACTATTTTGAATGTTCTATTCTTTCTTAAATTCTATTCCTAGTCCCAAATCAAAGGCTATCCAGCTCATTCATTTCCTACTCATCTATTTGCGCGGGATGTCATCCACTAGGGCACTACAGGACTTCAGCAGAGGCATATTGTTTTGAACTAGGCCAAACAAATCCACTAGGACCAAACTTCTCCTTTCCAACAAAAGAAACCCTAGGTCATTAGCAACCAGGCTGTTTGCTCTAGAACTTGAATTTTAGATCGGAAGCCCCAAGAGATATTCCCATCGTTCATTAGCCCTGGTGGATGTCCGAGTAGGATCACCAGTACTACCGTCCACCACCCTCGAGTATCGAAAGACAACACGTTTGCTTACAGAAAGATTGATTCTCTGAAACTTAACTTACTTAATTTTTACTTTTCTCTATGTGAGGCACGTTCTTTGTACAAAAGATCTCGAGATGTCCTCTCGACATAAATAGCGTTAAATCGATGCAAATATCGTTCGTTGCTCTTAGGAATTTCGTGTCCGGCGTTATTATTAACGTGTATTGATTATGTTAATAGCACGGTGAAATTTGATTGTTTGTTTGCTGAACGGTGTCTCTGTTGCTGAATTGAAACAGTTTTCTTAAGAATGGTAACTTAATTAGATTGAGACAGATGTTTGTTTGTTGGGTTCTTAATTGGGGATGCTGTCTGATGATTGATTATTTGCTTTATTCAAGGGAAAAGATCATTTATATTACTTGTAATGAAGTTGTCTTGCATTCTTAACAAAATACATCTTTGAATGTCTGATAATAAATGAATTGTTATGAGTTCTTGTAGAATTGTCCTAACTTTTGATGTCAAGGAGGCACTCTACACGTCTTTCGCATGCCCATGTATGAAATTGCCTTAACTTGAGTAATATGCTCAAAGTGAAATGGCCGTAGTAAAAAAGAATTAACAGGTAACAAAAACTCAAAAAATGCATGAAAATTCCTGATACTAAAACTAAAGCATGAAATAAATTTTGAAATTGCACTAACAGAAGCGTTAGAGTAATATTTTATATAAAAGTTCGTTATTAAATTATTTAATTTAATGAATGAAAAAGATGTTTTTAGATCTTTTTCTTTTACATTAACTCCAACATAACATCCTACCTAACTCTTACATAACATCTTTTACATTAATAGTTATAATAATCTGATGAAATTTGCATTTTCAACTTTGATAACTACTGGAGTCGACATAAGACATATTTTCTTTTGAATTCTAGGGTTTATCATATTTTAAGTATTAAATATTTGTTTAATAGCATACATTTATTAGTTTGTGACTTTTTAAATAAATTACCATAACCTTTTATTCCACTATTTAGAATGTCCCATGTTTAAAAAGAAAATCACAGTCCCATATCAAAGGATATCATGCTTATTCAATTCCTGCTTATCTATTTGCGCGGGATGACATCTACTAGGACGCACTACAGGACTTCAGCAGAGGCATGTTGTTTTGACTACTAGGCCAAACAAATCCACGAGGACCAAACTTCTCCCTCCAACAAAACAAACCCTAGTTCATTAGCAACTAGGCCGTTTGCTCTAGAGCTGAATTTGAATTTCAGATCGAAAGCTCCGCGCGATATTCCCATCGCTAATTGCCATTGTAGGATGCCCTAGTAGGATCACCTGTACTACCGTCCACCGCCCTCAGCCTAGAGTTTCGGATACCAACACCCTTTGATTGTGTGTTTGCTTACAGAAAGGATGATTATCTGTTGTAACTTACTTAATTTCTGCTTTCTGAATGTGAAGCACGTTCGTTGCTTCAAGAATATTCTCAAGATGTCCTCGACACAAATAGCGTTAAATCGATGCAAATAGCGTTCATTTGCTCTACGGAATTTCGTGCCCGGCGTTATTATTAACGTGTATTGATTACGTTAACAGCGGGGTGAAATTTGATTGTTTGCTGAACGGCGTCTCTGTTGCTGAATGAAAACTGTCTTCTTAATGATGGTAACTTGATTTGTTGGAGACTGATGTTGTTGTGTTGGATTCTTAATTAGCTTGAGATTTTTGTGTATATAGTAAACTTGGTTCATCTCTTTGCTTTACCTAGAGCCCTCTAATGATTTATTATTTGCTTTATTCTAGGTAAAGAAAAGTTATAGTACTTATTATGAAGTTGTCATGCAGTCTTAACAAAATACGTCTTTGAAGGACCGATAATAAATAAATTGCTACCAGTCCTTGTATAATTGGTTATCTTTTAAGATTGTTGACGCATTCTGTACGCCGACGCCTTTCACAGTCTACTATATATGAAATTGTCTTAACCTCTAGGGTCGACTACTACTACACCACACCCCATCACTGTGCCTAGAGCTGATTTGTCCTTTTACAATTTGGGAAGGCTGTTCGTGAGAAGAAGTCTCATTTGGCTCTGTGACGCTCTACGGTCATGCAAAACCGCGACCTACGGTTTAAAGTGGATTCTAAACCACTACAAACATCCATGGCACCTCCGGAACGAACTCTGTGGTGCTATAATCCAGAATGCTTGCCACTCGGTCATTCAAGCCCGAAACGTAAGAATAATAGTTAACAAAAGTTAGTTATTAAATTATTTAATTTATTAAAGGAAATTGTTCTCCGATCATTTTCTCTTCAATAGTTACGCCGACGCATTTCAGAACAGTCCCTTACAGTTAAATTTTACCGTTGTGGTTGCCGAGTGCAAGATTCAGTAATGGCATAACAAATAATAAGTATCCTGTTAAAAATTAATTTAATTAGAATTAATATAATCTTTCAATAAAAATGTAAATTGCTATTCATTAAGCATTGGAAACTAAAATAATCGCGTGCCGTTGGCCTTCACAAAGTTGGGACCTGAATGGCCGAGTGTCTAGCGCTCTGGCGCTCGGTGCCAAAGGTTTCGGTTTCGAGTCCTGGTGGGACCATGGATGTTTGTATTGCTTCGGAATCCACTTTAAGCCGTAGGTCCTGGTCTCCTATGACTAAGAGCTTGCCGGAGCAGAAGTCAGACTTCTACCTACGGGTGCTCCATCAGAACAGAAGCTGCACCCCTCTCCCCTGCTTCCTTCAGAGACACGACAACAACAACAACGAAAATAATAATAAATAGATAAAAAGTTCAAAAATGTGTCCTCTGGATAATGCAAATTCACAAATTTGGGACCTGAATGGCCTAGTGTCTGGCGCCAGGTTTCGGGTTCGAGTTCCGGCGGTTCCATGGATGTTCGTAGTGGCTCGGAATGCACTTTAAGCCGTAGGTCCCGTCACGGACCCAAAGTCAGACTTCTAACTACGGGTGCGCCATCAGAACAGAAGCTGCACCCATCCTCCCTCCTTCCATGAGGGACACGACAACAACAAATGCATTGGAAAAAAAAATAATGCATATAAAAATGACAAGTAACAATAAGAAGGAAACATTATTGGCTTTACTGTATGTCTGTGTATACCGAGAACAAGGTAGTTATATCCATAAAAGAGCAGCAATTACTCGTAAAGTCTTGTGTTACAGCAATTACTGTGACTTTAACGCATTTTTTTTGTTCTAATACAGCTGGCAATAGAGAGACAGTTCATCTTCATGCCCTAAGCAAGAGTTGCACCGACGTTACTCACTTAACACTACCCAGAAGGTGCATGTAGCTTGAAAATGAGCTACGGACGCGGAGTAACACTACACTCAAGACGCTCTAAGATCAAGTTAGACCTGGACCTACGGTTTAAAGTGGATTCCGAACCACTCCAATCAGAAAGGGCACCGCCAGGATTCGAACCCAAATCCTGTGGTCCACTCGACCATTCAGGCCACATCTCATAAAAGATCATCTATGCCTTTTTAAGTATGTTATGCATGCATGAAACTAAAAGGTTTTAAATAGATTCATTGACAGTTGAGTTATTGAAAGTTTTATAATTAAAAAAAAAATATTACTTTTTTTCTTGTATCTTTCTTATCAACGGAGAATAGACTCGCCGGATTCCGTGAAAGAATTCAAAACTTTTGATTGCTCTGTTTATTTACATAATACATATTTATTCAGGCCCCCACTTTAACACAAGATTCTTATAAAAATGTTAGTAGTAAGTAGATAATTTTTATAGAAATTATGAGTAATAATAAAACGGATACATTATTATGTTTATGTATGCCTGTGTTAAACCAGAATCAAATGTCTTATCTTTACAAACACATAGCAGAAGCCCAGGTCAGTGAAAGTGTCTTTAAAAGTTAAAACCTACGACTTTTCTTCAAAATGAAAATGACTGATTTTTTCGCCAAAAATAAACCCATACCGTTCCACAACTACCGTATCCACACCGTGCGACTTCTGGCTATTCCCTAAATCAAAAGACCCCTCCGGGGACATCGTTTTGAGTCGATTCAAGAGATTCAACGTGAATCGACGCGCGCTTTGAAGGCCATTCCGGGCGATAAGTTTTTAGCATACATTGTTGATTGGAAAAAAAGTTGGCATAAGTGAATTGTGTCCAGAGAGAATTACTTTGAAGGCCATTAAATAAATTTGGAAGAACAAATAAAGAGTTTTCGAAAAAAAAAAAAGAATTGGTCTTAATAATCTTTTTTGGGCATAGTAGTATGCCTATGTATAATGAAAACGAATGACTTATCGCCATAAACAAGCAGCAATTGCATGTATAGTATTGTCTGTGACTTTAACACAAGATTCTTATAAAAATGTTAGTAGTAAGTAGATAATTTTTATAGAAATTATGAGTAATAATAAAACGGATACATTATCAGGTTTATGTATACCTGTGATAAACCAGAACCAAATGTCTTGTATCTCCATAAACACAAATCAGAAGCCCAGGTGAGTGAACATACCACACAACGCCAAGGTGTCTTTAAAAATTAAAACCGAAGACTCCAATTTTTCGCCAAAATGAAAACGACTGCGACTCTTTCGCCAAAATTGAAACCACTATCGTTCCACAACCACCACATTCACGCCATGCGACTTCTGGCTATTCCCTAAACTCAACAGACCGCTCCAGGGTTACCGTTTTGAGTCGATTGAAAAGATTTGAAGGCCATCGCTGCCGATGAGGATTGGAAATAAATTTGGCATAAAGGATCGTTCCCATCAAGGCGTGAGGCATTTAAGCGTGAAGCGTTGACCAATCACTAGCCTCCCCACGTTCACCTGAAACCGGTTTGAAATCCACCGCTTCGAGTTGACCCACTTTCAACTCGAAACGGAACTTCAATTCTATTTCTGACGTTTCGCTGTGAAGGGGTCGAAAAAATTGTCTTGCCTGCCGCATGAATCTTCAACGCTTCACTCCTCGGTGGGAATGAGACTTAAGTGCATTGTGTCCGGAGGGGATGACTTTGAAGGCGATGAAATAAACTTGGAAGAATAAATAAAGAGTTTTGGAAAAAAATAATAATTGGTCTTACTTTTTGGACACAGTAGTATAATCCAAATAAACAGCATAATTCTGGGTAATAGAAACACTAATTGACTCATTATATAAAAATTATTAACTTCTAATTTTAACTAATTATATAACATTCATTAACTAATTTTAATTTATGTAACAGTGATTTAATTTATGTCACATAAAATATAAGTTTTCCACAATTTTTTTTTAGATATTCTTACAAATTCAAATAGAGTCCAAAGAAACGGCGGATTATTTTTAAATTTGCAAGCCAAACATCGCCAAGGCAGCGAAATCCGATTTTAAAAGATCATGAGACCAAACGATCATTACACGTTGTCAAAATACGCAGCTCGATTAAAAGTGTTAGAAGAAAGTCGTTTGTACAAGTGCATTGTGTCCCGGGGGGAGGGGGGTCACTTTGAAGGCGTTGAAATAAATGTGGAAGAATAAATAAAGAATTTTTGAAAAAAAGATTAATTGGCTTTACTTTTTGGTGACATTATATAAGTACATAAGTTTTATATAAATCATGAGTAATAACAAAATGAATACATTGTTAGGTTTAATACCTGTGTTAAGCCAGAATCAAATGTCTTATATCTCCATGAACAAAAAGCAGGATCCCAGGTGAGTCAAGATTCCAACACAATGCTGGGGTGTCTTTAAAAATTAAAACCGACGACTCTGATCTGTCTCTAGTGGCTCCAGAAATTAAAATTTTCATTCCAAATATCGCGAGTCAGTGCATACCGCACAACTTGGCAGTGGGCCTGTTTAACGATACGTTAATTATAATTACAAATATTTTAATCCAAATTCAAATTTATCTGTTATACGTGCAAGCCGTTAAATTAAAATTTTAATTAAAATGTCTACCTGTTCAGCCTTTCCTTTTATCTGATTAACTGCCCAGATTAAAATTAACTTTCTGGGGGAACGTGCGCAAATTTAATACATTAATTCAAAGGTACTCGATTTTGTTAAACAAAAGATGTATCGAATTTTATGGGATATAATTATTAACTGTTATCGATATATTGACTTCAACGGTAATATACATAAATTACCGTTAAAGCTTGGAATCCGTTATTTAATGGAATAACTAATGAAATCAGTTAAAGTGTATAAAGTTATTAGATTCTAATATTTTTTTGTTCTAATGCAGCTGGCACACACTTAGACAGTTGTCTTGGTGTCAATACACGAGACGTGCGTGTAGCTTGAAGATAAGCGACGGACGCGGGGTAACGCAACCCCCGCAACGTTTTACGATACTGTTAGACAGGGACCTACGGCTTAAAGTGGATTCCGAACCACTCCAAACATGCATGGCACCTTCGAACCCGAAACATGTGGCACCAGACCGCCAGCCACTCGGCTATCAGTCCCCGAACATTGAACACTACAATTGGTTTAAAGTGCAAATCATATAAAATGCGTTGTCAGTTCGATTCAAACTATCTCTGGCAGCCGAATTCACTTTCTTTAGGCCAATTACAGCGTACTCTATTAATACACTGTGTAATGATACCTCTGTAACGAGTATTCAAATGTATTCGATTTTGTTAAACAATAGATTACAAGGGAGGGCCTGACACTCGAATGGCTAGCGCTCTAGCGCTCGGTACCACGGGGTTTGGGTTCGAGTCCCAGCGGTGCCATGGATGTTTATGAGTGGTTCGGAATCCACTTTAAACAGTCCCTGTCTAACACGATCGTAGAGCATTGTGGAGAGTGACGTATTAAATAGGGAAAACGAAATATTTCTATATAGTGATTAGTGGATTATAGTCCTTACTTAGGAGCTTAGCAAATACCCAAACTGAGATCGATTTCCAAACGCGAAAGAGTGGAGAAACACATATCGCACTCGTCAAATAAATACTTTTAATGATTTCCCTTTTTTATATTTCTTTAATTTTTATATATTTCATTTTGAGTGTTACATATTTCTTTACAATTTACTTTGAGTTTCATTATTATAGTGTCCATGTTTACACATAAAAATAATAGTTAACAGAAAAATGCATTATGTTTCAATTGCTCTCTCCAAAAAAAGTGAATAGAGGGTCCAAATCTAATATGGTCTATTACTGGCATGGACTACAAATTGTTGCCTGATCAGCAACAGTTTCAATTCGCAAGCAACACAATTCAGAAAGACACATTAAACTAACTGCGATGACATCAAGATGAAACAAATAAAACGGAGAATGTTCGAGACAAAAAAACAACAACACAACAAAAGAGAAAATTTTCGAAAAAAGAAAAAAATCTTTCAATTTTTAGACAAACACCGAGATAAAACCAATATTCTAGAGCGCAAAAACCAAAAAAACATGCCTTTATTATGAACAAACACAAACAACTCATTCAATAAAGTAGCTACAGAAACTTTTCCCAAACACTTTGTTTACCTTCTTCAGTGCCAAGAAGCAGGAGTTGCACAAAGGGAAAAAGCACCCGCCATTTCCCTTTTGCCACCTTGCAGTCAGGGAAAAACACATAATAGGCAACAGAAAATTGTTCCCCGCGGGTCTGGAAGTCGCTGGCATTATTCAAATAACCTTGTCTTTCGTGGAGTAGGGTGCTTTAAAAATGGCTATAGGGCGTATTTGTAGCGTTGCTGTTTCTCTTCATAAAGGAGTGATTGTTGTGTGCTGTTTTATAGGTTCCTGTTACGAAGGTGCTATTCTTGTAGGTGCTAAAAAGATTGATATTACATGAATTGAAATAGAAGGGGAAAAAATCTAATGGTTGCGGAATATGAGTTCTGGTTTCTGAACTGATGTCTTCATTGTTTGCGAGGTAAGAGTTCAAAATAATGAAAATAATGGTTAAAACAATGGCTAACAACTAATGACTTTCAATTTTTTTTCCTTTTGTCCACAAGAAAAAAAAGACTGCTGTGCCCTCTATTATTTTTGAAATGAAATTAAATATTTTAGTCAGTTTTATATTTATTAGGACCTCATGACCGAATGGCTAGCGCTCTGGTCCTCGGTACCACAGATTTCGGGTTGGAGTCCCGGCGGTACCATGAATGCTTGTAGTGGTTCGGAATCCACTTTAAACCTAGATCCCTGTCTAACAGGTTCGTAGAGTGCTGAGGGGGTAGTGTTACTCTCATCCGTAGCCTATCTTCAAGCTACACGTTCCTCTTTGGTAGTGCTAAGTGAGTAACGTCGGTGCAGCGTTTGCCTTAAAGCATCCAAAACAACTGTCCAAGTATTTGCAAGCCTATCAAATTAAAAAAAGTTCTAATATTGGCTTAATATTGTATTTCGACTACAAAATCAACATTAATATTAGATTTAGGCTACAAAATGTTGCTTGATCAGCAACAGTTTCAATTCGCAAGCAACACAATTCAAGAAGAATACATTAAACTAAATACGATGACATCAAGATAAAATGCAAAATAAAACTAAAAACAAACAAAACGAAGAATGCTCGAGACAGAAAACAGCAACATGTAAAAGAGAAGAAACAAGAATTTTTGAAAAAAAAGCAAGTTTTCAATTTTTATAACACACACAGAGATAAAACCCAATATTCTTGAGCACAAAACCCCCCAAAAAAAACATGGCTTTATTATGAACAAACACCAAACAACTCATTCAATAAAGCAGCGAAAAGGAAAGTTTTCCCATACACTTTGTTTACCTTCTTCAATTCAGAGAGTCGAGTGCCTAGAAGCAGGAGTTGCACAAAGGGAAAAAGTACCAGCCATTTCCCTTTTGCCACCTTGCAGTTAGGGAAAACGCATAATAGGCAACAGAAAATTGTTCCCCGCGGGTCTGCCATGACATTATTCAAATTGCCTTGTCTTCGCAGGAGTAGGGTTCTTTTAAAACAGCTATAGGGTGTGTTTGTAGGGTTGCTGTTTATCTACCATAAAGAAGTGATTGTTGTGTGTTGTTTTATAGGTTCCTGTTATGAGGGTGCTATTCTTGTAGGTGCTTAAAAGATTGATATTACATGAATTGAAATAGAAGGGGAAAAAACTATAATGGTTGCGGAATATGAGTTCTGGTTTCTGAACTGATGTCTTCAATGTTAGCGAGGTAAGAGTTCAAAATAATGAAAATGATAACGGTTAAAACAATGGCTAACAACTAACGGCTTTCATTTTTTTTTTTTTAAATGCTGTTATTATTTTATGCTGTTATTATTACTTTATTATTTTTAAATTGAAGCTAAATATTTTAGTCAGTTTTATATTTTATTTATTAGGGCCTAAATGAAAGAGTGGCTAGCGCTCTGGCGCTCGGTACCACAGGTTTCGAGTTCGAGTTCCGGCGGTGGCAAGGAAGTTTGTTGTGGTTCGGAATCCCCTTTACATCGTAGGTCCCGGATTAACAGAATCAAAGAATGCTACGGGAATAGTGTTGCTCAGCGTCCGTAGCTTAATTTCTAGCTCCACGCACCTCCTGGGTAGTACTAAGTGAGTAACGTCAGTGCAGCGCTTGATTTAAGGTATCCAAGACAACTGTCTAAAATCATTCTAATAATGGCTTAATATTGGATTTAGACTACAAAATCAACATTAATATTGGATTTAGAGTACAAAATGTTGCTCGATCATCAATAATTTCAATTAACAAGCACCACAATTCAAGGAAAAACATTAAACTAAATGCGATGACATCAAGATGAAACGATAAATAAAAAATGAACAAATATAAACGAAGTACGTACGAGACAGAAAACAACAACATGCAAAAGAGAGAGAAAGAGAATTTTTGAAAAAAAGGAAAAGTTTTCAATTTTTATAACAAACACCGAGATGAAACCAATATTCTGGTGCACAAAAACCAAAAAAACACGGCTTTATTATGAACAAACACAGCTCATTGAATAAAGTAGCGAAAAGGAAAGTTTTCCCATACACTTTGTTTACCTTCTTCAATTCCAAGCGAGTGCCTAGAAGCAGGACTTGCACAAAGTGAAAAAGCACCAGCCATTTCCCTTTTGCCACCTTGCAGTTAGGGAAAACACATAATAGACAGCAGAAAATTGCTCCCCGAGGGGCTCTGCCATGGCATTATTCAAATAGCCTTGTCTTCGCAGGAGTAGGGATCGTTAAAAACAGCTGTAGGGTGTATTTGTAGGGTTGTTGTTTCTCTCCATAAAGGAGTGATTTTTGTGTTGTTTTATAGGTTCCTGTTATGAGGGTGTGATTCTTGGAAGTATTCAAAGTGCTTAAAAGATGTATGTTACATGAATTGAAAAAAAGGAAAAATTCTAATGGTTGCGGAATATGGGTTCTGGATTTCGAACTGGTGTCTGCAATGTTTGTTCAAAATAGTGAAAATGATTATGGTTAGAACGCTAGCTCTCAATTTTTTTTCCCTTTGTCTACAAGAAAAAGACCAAGTAATATAAAAACATTTTAAAGTCAATTCCTACGTTTTTTTCACTACATTGCAGAAAGTCCTTAAAAAAAATGAATGACAATTATTTATAAAGTGTTTCATTTCCCATTTTGTTCCTTCCTGTACTCAGACTAGAACCCAGAATGAGAAAAGAATCTGAAAAAAGAAAATTTTTTTTCCACGCTTCGCCACTGACGGTATTGATTCCTAAATTTATATCCTGCTAAATATCTCGTATAAGAGAATTTTTTTTCCGATATAAAACTAGAATTAATTAAATTTAATGAATACATTAGTATTTGAAAAAACTGTATTAACATCAAGTGCCATCCACCACAAGTTAAAAAAATATATTTGAACTTGAATGGATGAATAAAAGTATTTCATGAACGATTGAAAATGTGAACAAGATATATATAGGGAGCGTGTGAACTAATAGAAGGAATTGAAAAAAACCATTATCAAATTTAAAAAAATAATTCTAAATTCAATAGTAAGCCAGTACTAGACTACAAAATCAACATTAATATTGGATTTAGACTACAAAATGTTGCTTGAACAGCAACTGTTTCAATTCGCAAGTCACAAAATTGAGGAAGAACATATTAAATTAAATGGAATGATGGAATGAGAAAAAAGATGGAATGAGAAAAAAAAAAGAATGCTCGAGACAGAAAACAACACCACAACAAAAGAGAAGAAAGAGAATTGCTGAAAAAAAAGTTTTTATTTACAAAACACATTTTAAATTTTAATAACAAAACACAGAGATAAAAACCAATATTCTTGGCGCACAAAAACCTGGCTTTATTATGAACAAGCAAACAACTCAGTCAATAAAGTAGCCTAAACGAAACTTTTCCCATATACTTTGTTTACCTTCTTCAGTTCAGTGCCTAGAAGCAGGAGTTGGACAAAGGGAAAAAGCACCAGCGATTTCCCTTTTGCCACCTTGCAGTTAGGGAAAACACATAATGGGCAACAGAAAATTGTTCCCCGCGGGTCTGCCATGGAAGTCGCTGGCATTATTCAAATAGCCTTGTCTTTCGCGGAGTAGGGTTCTTTAAAAACAGCTGTAGTGGGTAATGGTAGGTTTGCTGTTTCTCTCCATGAAGGAGTGATTCTTGTGTTCTTTATAGGTTCCTGTTATAAAGGTGCTATTCTTGTTAATGCTTAAAAGATGGATATTACATGACTTGAAAAAAGGGAAAAAAGCACTACTGGTTAGGGAATATGAGTTATGTATTTCAAACTGATGTCTTCAATGTTTACGAGGTAAGAGTTCAAAATATTGGAAATGATAATGGTTAAAGCAATGGCTAAAAACTAATGACTTTCAACTTTCTTTTTTCTTTTGTCCACAAACAAGTCATATAAAAACAATGTTTTAAAAGTCAATTCCTACTTCTTTTTTTCACTCTATTGCAAAAAGTCCTATATAAATAATTTTCATTCTTTTTCTGAAGTTTTTCTGGCGCCATCTATGGGTAGATATATGCAACTTAAATCTAAAAAAAACTAAAATTAATTAAATTTAATTACTGAATTAATATTTGAAAAAAACTGTATTAGCATCCATGTGTCATCCACTACAAGTTCGAAAAAAATGCATTTGAACTCGAGTGGATGAGTAAAAAGTAGTTTATGAATGATTGAAAATGTGAGCAAGATATATATAGGGAGAGTGTGAGCTAATAGAAAGAAGGGAAAAAAACCTAATGGTTGAGGAATATGAGTTCTGGATATCAAACTGATGTCTTCAATGTTTGTGAGGCAATTCAAAATAATGAACATAAAAATGGTTCAAACATTAACTCTCAATTTTTTTTCGCTCTTTGTCCATAAGAAAATCCAGTAACATAAAAAAAAATTATAAAGTCAATTCCTACTTTTTTTTTCACTCTATTGCAGAAAGTCCTTTATAAATAATATTCATTAATTTTTTTAGGTTAGAAAAAATTCTCTCTCTCTCACTCATTTATTCACATGTTTCATTTTCCATTTTGTTCCCTGCTTGACTCAGACTACAACCCACAATGAAAAAAGGATATTTTTTCCACCGATCAACACGTAATGCCACTGACGGTATTTATCCCTAAATTTATATCTTGTTAAATATCTTATAGCAGAAAAAAAAGAATTTTCTCCCATATAAAACTAAAATTACTTAATTAAATTTAATTAATGAATTAATATTTGAAAAATCTGTATTAACTGCGTCTATTAACAGTGTCATCCACTGCAAGTTCAAAAAAATGTATTTGAACTTGATTGGATGAATAAAAAGTATTTTATGAATGATTGAAAATTTAAACAAGATATATATAGGGAGAGTGTGAGCTAATAGAAGGAACAGGGAGAAAAAAAAAAAGCTGATGTGCCTTTTATTATTTTTGAAATGAAACTTCCTTAATCAGTTTTATATTTTATTTATTTTTAATGGTATTAAATAAATGGTATTTTTTTTTTTAAGAAATAAAATATTACTCTTCAAAAAGACTAGATTTTTGATTAATAAATATGAATTTTAATTAGTACATAAAGAGTTAAATCACAAAGATTGATTACAACAATCGCGTAAGCATTACCACCAATTAGGAGGAAACATTCTGGAAGGACAATAATTTTTTTGGGGGGAGGGGTCATTAAATAAAAATAATGGTGTGGTGAAGGATAACAAAGGAAAAAAGTGAGGATAATAATAATCACATTCCTTGTATATATTTATTGGAATGTGGGTTTAGCTCGGTCACCGATTTGTTGACAATAGAAAAAAGAAATAAACCAACTGCCAATACTTAACTGCTGTGATTTAAAAATTCTGATGACAGAACGAACCCAAGGCTTTATGCGTGGATAACAGATAAATTCCTGATCCTACTGTGAAGGCTGTAATTCATCATTTTCATTTAAATATTACCTTTCCTGTGTAATGCATATTTTAATATCATAGATTTTAATAAATGACATTAAAATCTCAAGCGAGGACAGATGGCCGAGTGGCTAGCACGCTGGTACCACAGGTTTGGAATTAGAGTCCCGGCGATGCCATGGGAGTTTTTAGAGGTTCGGAATCCACTTTAAGCCGTAATTAATTTTTCACTTATATATTTTTGATAAAACACATCTATTTTTCATTCTATTTTCTAACATCATTCTATTTTTCTTGACATTTTTTTTATATCTATGATTATAATATTCGATTTAAAATTTCAACAGAATAACACAAACCCACACATTATATATTAGTTACTAAAAAATGAAACGCCCGCCCCCACGGCTAATGGAAAATGGGAGAGACTCAACAAATGCTCTCGTAAGAAATTTAGCGACTCCATGCGTTCGCCAAGTCGTGTTCGGAGAACAGAGCTCGTGTCTTTTGGAAGCATTAAACTTTCAGAAAGATAAAATTCCACTTAAATATTTAACTTGACTTGGAGGAGAGCTGTACGAGACTCGTCTTAATGCGATCCTGCAAGTTTATACTTATCAAATAACATTTAATATTTCTTTCTTTTTTTTTTACTTGTAGAACTACGTTTTAAAAATATACAAGAAAGATTTTAAAATCATTTGATGAGTCTTCTGCCGCATAGACGACGATTAACAAAATGTGATGCGACGTTTTATTATTTTTTTTTCTAATGCAGCTGGCAAACAAACGGTTAAGGCAAGTGCCGCGCAGACGTACTCACTTAGCACTACCCAGACCCTACGGACGCGGAGTAATACTACCCCCCTCCCCCGACGCTATACAATCCTATTAGACCAGGACCTACGGTTTAAAGTGGATTCCGAATCACTATTAGATCACTAATCCGGTTATTAAAATTTTAGTAAAATGCCAATAATATTTTACTAAGCCAAAATGCGTAAATGAATACTTCAAACACAAATGCATTGTTATTAAAAATATCTTTTTAAGGGATTAGTTTGATATCTTATTAATTCTAGGGCAATTTCCAATTTAACTTAAAATATTAATAAAGAATTATCATTACTTTTATTAAAATTTCAGCAAAAATCTGAAAAAATCATTAAATTAATCTTTGACCTGACAATACTAAATTGAAAGCAATTTTTATACTCTTTAAATAAACTGATATTTTATTAATTCTGTTAATATCCAACGCAAATCGCAATATTACTTTTCCCTTTTATAAAACGAGCTCAAAATTCAACTATCTGAAGATGATCTGGATTAAAAGAAATTATGAGACTTTTCCGTTAATTAATTGAGATACATAGATAAACGTTAAATCAAATCTAAAAATAGCATTTATTTTTAAAAACTTATTAATAAAAATATCATATTTTGTACGTTATTATCAGTTCGGATTATAAATATTCATTATAATCCGGTTATTAAGATTTCAGTAAAATACAACTATTCACTTAAATTACAAATCGTAGATCAAAGTAAATGCAATTCATTCAAGATAGAAGCAGATTTATTTTTAAAGTGAAATTTACGTTCTTAAGTTTCGCAATTGGACATTTTTTTAATGCCCAATGCATTGTATAAATAATTAGTAATTCTTATTATATAACTTCTGTAAATAATACTTGAAATAAAGTATAAATAAACTGCGAGTCAAAATACAGATAGAACTAAACTGATTTTCTATTCTTACAAAACATTAAAAAGAAATTCAGAATATGTCATTTTATTAGTTCTTTTTTATTTATATCCACTAGAACTATAAATAATATAGAATTACTCTACTTATTATATTTAAATAAAAATACATAACTGAAAGTAAATTCCATGAATTCTTGCAATAAAATAGAGTTGAAAGAATTTTTATACTGACACAGATACTTTTTTTTATATTGATACTGACTTTATATTATGAAATAAATTGTTTCTTTGGTTTATAAATTCAATTCTTTTAAATATTTAATGCAACCCCAAAATATTATTTTCCGGTTTTGCTTCCTCAAAATGCAAATATTTATTCAAGACGAACTGCACGGAAGAAAATATGCGAATATTCCATTATTTGAGTTAAAATGCATAGATTCAGTTATTATTTCAAAACTATATATATGAAATATCTTTTTTTTTTTTAAATACGGAATATAATACTTATAATAAGTATTATATTCTGGTTTAAGATATTTTAAAAGAAAGAGTTATTTTTAAAATACTAGTTATACATTTTAAATCACATTTTACCAATAACACCCGTAAGAAAAACTCAATTGAGATGGTATGATGATTTCAAGTTTCGTTTAATTTATGTAAAATACAACTATTCACTTAAATTACTAATCGTAGATCGAAATAAATACAATTCATTCAAGATTCTAGCAGATTTATATTTAAAGTGAACTTTACGTTCTTAAATTTCAGAAACATTTTATTATTCTTATAGTTTTCAGAATTATTCTATTGCCTCAACAACCATTTTATTATTTTTGTTAATGTAAAAAACAAGTAAAAATAATTAATATTATATATTATATTCTAATTATTAATAATATTATTTGCAGAAATAATATAATTATTCTTATTTAATTTCTGTAAATAATACTTAAACTAAAGTGCAAATAAACGACATGTATAGGAATATATATATATGTATGTATGTTTAGAGTATATACATGTATATACTAATAATTATTTTATAATTATTAACGACATGTATAGAGTATATATATTTATGTATGCAAAATAATCAGATCGAAGTAAATTGATTTTCTATTCTTACAAAACATTAAAGAGAATTTCTGAATATTTCATTTTATTAGTTTATTTTTGTTAATATACAATAGAACTTTAAATTATATAGAATGACCCTATTTATTTTATTTAAGTAAAAATACATAAAAATTCATGGAATTCATTTTCATTTGAAATAAAATAGAGTTGAAAGAATTTTTATACTGATAGAGATAATTTTTTTATATTGCTACTAACTTTATATTATGAAATAAATGATTTCTTTTTTCATAAATTCAATTTTTTTTCATATTTAATGCAACCCAAAATATTATTTTCCTGTTTCACTTCCTCAAAATGCAAATATTTATTCAAGACGAACTGCACGAAAGAAAATATGCGAATATTCCATTATTTAAGTTAAAATGCATAGATTCAGTTATATTTTAGATGTATAGTTTGTAAATAAATATTTTTTTAAATCCAGAATATAATACTCATAATAAGTGATATATTCTGAATTAGGCACTTTTAAAAGAAAGTTATTCTTAAAATACTAGTTATACATTTTCAATCACATTTTACTAATAACATCTGCAAGAAAAACTCAATTGAGATGGTTTGAAGTTTCATTTAAATGCAAGATGAAGTAAAGTCATTTAATAAAATCCTTACATCGTCATACAATTAGTTTCATTTAATTGTATTGAAGTTCTAGGGATTTTATTAATAACCAATGGAATTATAAATAATAAATAATTGCTTTTTCTAGTAAAATGCTAGAATTAAGTCAAAATGCATAGATGGAAGTGAATTAAATTAATCCTTCATATAACAAGAGTTTATTGAAAGTATGTTTTAAAATCTTGAAAAAAAAAAAAAAAAAAAATAGGTACTGTATTAATTTAATTTTTTTAAATCCAATGGAATTCAAAATTTAATTTTCCTGTTATTCAACTTCCTCAAGCAAATATTTATTCAATACGAACTGCAGGGATGAAAATATGGGAATTTTCTATTATTTAAATCAAAATGCATAGATTCAATTACTATTTCCAAACCATACTTATATCTAAAATATGTCATTTTTTAAATACAAAATATAATAGTTATTATATTTTATTAATAACCAATAGAATTATAAGTAATAAATAATTATAATTTCAAGTAAAATACTAGAATTAAGTCGAAACGCATAGATAAAAGTGAATAAAATAAATCCTTCATACGACAACAGCTTATTGAATGTACGTTTTATTCTATTCTTACAAAATATCAAAGAGAATTTGATAATGTGTTATTTTATTAGTTTATTTTTGTTAATATACAATACAATTATAAATAATATAGAATTACCCTATTATTATATTTAATTAAAAATACATAAATGAAAGTAAATTCCTTCAATCCTTATAACAAAAGAGAAATTGAGAGAATTTTTTATACTCTTGAAATAAATTGTTTTCTTTTATAAATTCAATTTTTTTTTAATATTTAATGCAACCCAAAATATTATTTCTCTCTTTTTAAACTTCCTCAAAATGCAAATAGTTATTGAAGACGAACTGCACGGATAAAAATATACGAAATGATAATATAAGAAAATAACTGAATCTAGACATTTTATTTAAGTCAAAATCCCTATATGCAGTTATATCTAAAATATATCTTTTAAATATAGTTTTGAAATAATATCTTTTTTAAAATACAGAATATAATACTTAAATTTTATTAATAACCAATGGAATTGTAAGTAATAAATAATTATAATTTCAAGTAAAATGCTAGAATTAAGTCAAAATGCGGAGATGAAAGATTTTATTGAAAGTATGCTTTATAGTCTTGAAATTAATAGGTATTGTATTAATTTAATTTTTTTAAAAACCAATGAAATTCAACGTTTTATTTTTCCTTTTATTAAACTTTTTCAAAATGTAAATATTTACTCAGAAGCATTGCATGGATGAAAATATGAGAATTTTCTATCATTTTACTCAAAATTGCATAGATTCAGTTGTTATTATTTCAAAACCGAATATTTATATCTAAAACATACAGGTTTTTAAATTACAGAATATAATACATATTTTATTAATAACCAATAGAATTATAAATAATAAATAATTATGATTTCCAGCAAAATGCTAGAATTAAGTCAAAATGCGTAGAAAGTCAATTAAATGAATCGCATTTATTCTAAAACATATGTTTTTAATGTACTAAATATAATGATATTTTTAATAACCAATCAAATTATAAATCCAGTTATAATAATATAATTCTATTATAATAATATACTATGGTTATTAAAATATAATCTGGTTGTAATAATCTATTCGATTATTATAATAATAATATAGTTCTTAAAATTTCAGTAAAATGACAATATTCTATTAAACCAAATTGCAATAAATGAATACTTTAAACACAAATACATATTAAAAAATATATTTTTAAGGCACAGAGTTTGATATTTTATTAATTTTGTGATAACTTACAATTTAACTATAAATATTAATAAGGAATTATATTTATCTTAATAAAATTTCAGCAAAATTCCGGAAAAACCCTTACATTAATCTTTAACCCAATGAAACTAAATTGAAAGTAATGTTTATACTCTTTAAAATAAACTGATATTTATTAAATTTGTTAGTATCCAACGCAAATACGATATTAATTTTCCTTTTATTAAACGTTCTCAAAATGCAACTATCTGAAGAAGATCTGGATTAAAAGCAATTCTGTGATTTTCCGTTATTTATTTAAAATACATAGATAAAAGTTACATCAAGTTACACCAAAATCACATTTATTTTTAAAAAACTATGCTTTTTAAAGTACAAAATATGATAATATTTTTAATAACCAATCGAATAATAAATATACATTATAACCAGTTATTAAAATTTCAGTAAAATGCCAATATTTTTTAAGTCAAAATGCATAAATGAATATTCTCAAACACAAATACATTCTTATAAAAAAATATCATTTTATGGTGCTGAGTTCAATATTTTATTAATTATACGGTAACTTCCAGTTTAACTTATATTAATAGAGAACTATAATGACCAACTAAAATTTCAGCAAAATCCTGGAAAAATCATTAAATTAATCTTTTACCCGACATGACTAAACTGAAAGTAATTTTTATACATAGATAATCGTTAAATCAAGTGTTACATGAAAATCACATTTATTTTTAAAAACTCTATTTTTAAAGTACAAAAATGATAATATTGTTAATAATCAATTGAATTATAAATAGTCATTATAAACCGGCTATTAAAATTTCAATAATATTTTCTTAAGCCAAAATGTGTAAATGAATACTTCAAACACAAATACATTGTTATTAAAAATATCTTTTTAAGGGGATTAATTTCATATTTTATTAACTTACAATTTAAGTGTAAATATTAATAAAGAATTATAATTACTCTTATTAAAATTTCAACAAAATACTGGAAAAATCATTAAATTGATCTTTGATCCAACAAGACTAAACTGAAAGTAATTTTTATACTCGTTAAATAAATTGACATTTTATTAATTTAGTTGATATCCAAAGCAAATCAGAATATTAACTTTCCTTTTATTAAACGTTCTTAAAATGCAACTATCTGTAGACCAGGGGTCTCCAAACTATGGCCCGCGGGCCAAATCGGACCGCCAGTGTCATCCATCTGGCCCGCGACAGCTTAGTATTGCTGTAATAAGTTGCATAAAAAACACAAATTGATAATAACTCGGTTTTATTGACTTGCTGGGTAAAGCTTAATGACAAGCATAATGCACAGAAAATTTAACTTAAGCATAACAACTAACAATTGAAATGAATCCCACTAACATTGTAAACTAGTGAACATTCCGCGGTTACCCTCGGTAGTTATGTTGGGGTAAAGATGTATGTATATCGATGTTTGGAATGTATGTATCATGAATCAAACATATGATTTTTATTCTGAAAATCCCTCAGGAACGGAAAATCTAAATGAACGCGAATGAAACCGCGGGGTATCCATTTGTAAAAAAAATACTAATGAGATTTATGTAATGTGATTTTTCACTGACAATAGTTTGTAGTTGTGGATCAATTTCACTTGTACCAATTATCAAAAGAGATTTAAGACGCACATCGGTTAACTTAGATCTGTAAACATTCTTTGTGTACTTCATTTTGGAGAATGTTTTCGCACACAAGTAAATAATAGTGCCAAAAACAGAAAACAGCCCACGAGCAAATTTCTGTAAATTATTAAATTGTTACAGTGGAAGATTCTTATAAAACTCCAACAAAGTTTTGGCCCTTGGTACTTACTGGAGTAATCAGTACGGCCCGAAGGCTGACGATCCGGAATCCGGACCGGACCGGACGATCCTATTGTAAATAACCAATCTAATTATATCTATTCATTATAATCCGCTTATTAAAATTTCAGTTTAATTCATATTTTATTAAGTTAAAATGCGTAAATGAATTCTTTAAACACAAATACATTATTATTAAAAAAAATATCTTTTTAAGGTGTAGATTTGGATATTTTATTCATTCTATGGTAGCTTCCAATTTAACTGTAAATATTGATAAAGAATTATAACAACTCCTAATAAAATATCAGCAAAAATCCTTAAATTAATCTTTGATACAAGAAAACTAAATTGAAAGTGATTTTTATACTCTTTAAATAAATTGATATGTTATTTATATTTTTTAAATTCAACGAAATTCTAAATTTTATTTTTTCCATTTATTAAACTATGTGAAGACAATCCGGATTAAAAAAAAATTATGTTACATTTCTATTATTATTTGGAATGTATAGATAAAGAGTAAATCCACCATTATATCAAAATCATATTTATTATTTAAAAAACTATGTTTTTATAGCAAACAATATGATAATATTGTTAATAACCAATCAAATTATAAATATTCATTATAATATGGTTATTAAAATTTCAGTAAAAGGTCAATATTATATTAAGCCAAATTGTGTAAATGAATACTTCAAACACAAATACATTCTTATTAAAAACTTTCTCTTTAAGGTGCAGAATTTGATATTTTATTAATTCTATGGTAACTTGCAATTTAGCCATAAATATTAATAAAGAATTATAATTACTCTTACTAAAATTTCTGCAAAATCATGGAAAAATCATTAAATTAATCTTTGGCCCAAAAAGACTAAACTGGAAGTAATTTTTACACTCTTTAAATAAATTGATATTTTATTAATTTTGTTGACATACAATATTAATAAGATATCACAATATTAATACATAAATAAGATAGAATCACCCTATTTTTTTATATTTGCATAAAAATACATAAATGGAAAAATTCCATGAATCTTTGCAACAAAACAGAGTTGAGAGCATTTTTATACTGTTGAAATATTTATTTTTATATAAATTCAATTTTGTCAATATTTAATGCAACCCAAAATAATATTTTCCTTGTTATTCAGCTTCCTCAAAACCCAAATATTTATTCAAGAACTGTATGGAGGAAAATGTGCGAATTTTCTATCATTTATGTCGAAATGCATAGATTCTGTTATTATTTCAAAAACCATATTTTATATCTAAAATAAGTCTTCTTTCTAAATAAAAAATATAATACTTATAACTCCATTGGTTATTAATAAAATAATAAGTAAAAAATACTTATAATTTCAAGTAAAATGCTAGAATTACGTCAAAATGATAGATGAAAGCAAATTAAATGAATCCTTCATACAAAATGAGTTGATTGAAAGTACGTTTTATATTCTTGAAAAAATAGATATTGTATTAATTTAATTTTTTTTTAAATCCAACGAAATTCAAACTTTTATTTTTCCTTTTATTAAAATGCTACAAGACGAACTGGATTAAAAAGAAATTATGTGACTTTTCAGTTAATTCTTCGAAATACATAAAGTTAACTTTCAAAATTATTATAATTTAAAAAGTTATGTTTTAAAAGTACAAATTATGATACTATTTTTAATAACCAATCAAATTATAAATCCGGTTATTAAAATATAATCTATTTGTAATAATCTATCCGGTTATAATAATAATCCAGTTATTAAAATTTCAGTAAAAGGACAATATTCTATTAAGTCAAAAAGCGTAAATGAATACTTCAAACACAAATACATTCTTATTAACAAATTTCTCTTTAAGGTGCAGAATTTGATATTTTATTAATTCTATGATAACTTCCAATTTAACTATTAATCTTAATAAATAATTATAATTACTCTTATTAAAATTTCAGCAAAAATCTGAAAAAATCGTTAAATTAGTCTTTGACTCAACAATACTAAACTGAAATTAATTTTTATACATAAATAAACGTTAAATCAAATGGTACATCAATTAAATATTACATTTACTTTAAAAAACTATATTTTTGAAGTAGAAAATAGGATAATATTTATAATAACCAATCGAATTATAAATATTCATTATAATCCGGTTATTAAAATTTCAGTAAAATCCCAATATTTTATTAAGCCAAAACGCATAAATGAATACTTCAAATACAAATACATTCTTATTAAAAATATCTTTTTAAGATGCTGAATTGGATATTTTACGGTAACTTACAGTTTAACTACAAGTATTAATAAAAAATTATAATTACTTTTATTAAAATCACAGCAAAATCCTGTAGAAATCATAAAATTAATCTTTTACACAACAAAATTAAACTGATAGTGATTTTCATTCTCTTTAAATAAACTGATATTTTATTAATTCTGTTGATATTCAACGCAAATCACAATATTACTTTTCCTGTTATTAAATTTGTTAAAACTTTAATTCAAACCGAAAGACATAGATCAAAATAAGTGAAATTTCAGTTACAAGTCAAATTAGATAGGCCATTTACAACTTTAAAAAAACTACATTTATATTAATAAACACTATTATATTAATATATGATGTTTTATTAATGTGCAATAAAACCATAAATACTCAATAATTCAATTTCCTAATATTTATTTCAATAAAATTCTAGTATTTATTTAAGTTCAAAATGCCTAAATCAAAATGTAGTCAATTATTACTTCAGCGGCAAACACTTATATTTAAAATTCATTTTAAATATAATGTACAAAATATGACATTTCATTGCAATTTTTTTTTTGTTTTGTTTCTTCAATATCCAATAGAACTAGAAATAAGAAGGAATTAAAGTAAACGTGCATAAATGAAAGTAAATTCAACTAATCCTTATTCAAATAAAATATTAATGGAAATAACTTTAATTCCTTTTAAATTTAATTAACTTTTTTTAATATGCAGTGCCGTTTTTAGTATGCATTTTTTTAATACTGCCATTTCGATAAAAAAGTCAGTATTTTTTTAAGTCAAAATGCATACATTAAAACAAATTTAATTATTATTTCAGTGGCAAACATTTAAATTTAAAATTCATTTTATATTTCAATTTACTAAATAGGATATTTCATTGTAATTTTTTTAGTTTTGTTTCATCAATATCCAACATAACTATAAGAAAGAAGGAATTAAAGTAAACGTGCGTAAATGAAAGTAGATTCAACTAATTTTATTCCAGTACAATATTACAGAAAGGAACTTTAATTCTTTTGAAATAAACTTAAAGTTAATTTAGTTTTTTTAATTTACAGTACAACACAAAATATTGCTTTTTCCCAAAATACCCTATTTAATCAAAATGAGCGATACAGAGCAACGATAGCTTTTAAGGTTAATTCAATTATTACTTTAAAACCCCGTTTATATTTTTTTAAAATATGTTTTCAAAGTACTAATAGGATGTGTTTTAGTGATAATCAATCGCATTATAAATTATAACTTCAGCAAATATTATCATTTTTGATTACTGGCATTTCAGTAAAAAAACAGTATTTTTTAAGTCAAAACGCATACATAAAAATAAATTCAATTATTACTTCAGCGTCAAACTATAATTAAAAACAATTTTTTTAATGTACAAAATGATATTTCATTAGAATTTTTTTTGTTTTGTTTCTTCAATATCCAATGGAACTACATACAAGAAGAAATTAAAGTAAAATGTAAAGTATTATGTACAGTATGTCAAGTAAACGCGCGTAAATGAAAGTAAGCTCAACTAATCCATATTCCAATAAAATATTAAAGGAAGGATATTTAATTCTTTTGAAATACAAAAACATCATATTAATAAACACCATTACATTAATATAGGATGTTTTATTAATTTATTAACGTGTAATAAAACCATAAATACTCAATAATTCAATTTCCTATTATTTATTTCAATAAAATTCCAGTATTTATTTAGGTCATAACGCTCAAATGGAAATAAATTCAATTATTACTTCAGCGTCAAACATTTATATTTAAAATGTATTACATTTTTTAATGTACAAAATATATTATAATTTTTTTTTTGTTTCTTCAATATCTAATAGAACAACAAATAAGAAGGAATTGAAGTGAACGTACATAAATGAAAGTAAATTCAACTAATATTTATTCCAGTAAAATATGAATGGATGGAACTTTAATTCTTTTGAAATAAATTTAATTTAGTTTTATTAATTTAAAGTGCAACCCAAAATGATGCTTTTTCCCAAAATGCCACTATTTAATCGAGATGAACCGCACAGCTCAATGTTAGCGTATTTCGCGTTAATTTTCATAGATTAAAGTTAATTCAATTATTACTTTAAAACCACAATTATATTTAAAAAATATATGTTTTCAAAGTACTGAATAGGATATATTTTGTTAATAATCAATAGAATTATAAATCATTATAACTTCGGTAGAAATTATAATTTTTGATTACTGGCATTTCAGTAAAAAACCAGTATTTTTCAAAGTCAAAATACATACGGAAAATAAATTTAATTATCACTTCAGAGCCAAACAATTAAGTTTAAAATTCATTTTACTTTTTAATTTACTAAAGAGGATATTTCATTAGAATTTTTTTTGTTTTGTTTTGTGTCATCAATATCCCATAGAACTATAATTAAGAAGAAATTAAAGTAAACGTGTATAAATGAAAATAAATTCAACTAACCCTTATATCAGTGGAATATTACTGAATAGAACTTTAATTCTTTTGAAATAAATTTAAATTTAATTAATTTAGTTTTTTTAATATGATGTGCAACACAAAATCTTGCTTTTTCCCAAAATGCCCCTATTTAATCGAGACGAATAAATGTTAGCGAATTTTCCGTTAGCTTTAGGAGATCAAGGTTAATCCCGTTATTACTCTAAAACAACGTTTATATTTAAAAAATTTTTTCAAAGTACTGAATAGGATGTGTTTTGTTAATAATCAATTGAATTTGAATTATAAATAGCTATAATTTCGACGAAATTTATAATTTTTGATTATCGGCATTTCAATAAAAAGCCAGAATTTTTTAAGTCAAAATGCTTGCATGAAAGTAAATTTAATTAATACATCAAACAAAAATAATTTCCTATTATAAAAATTATGCTTTTAAAGTAAAGTGTCGGACAGGGGTGGCCAAACCGCTATTCGCCTTGAATATTTTTCCTGCCCGTGAAATTTATCACACTTTTACGAATTACTTTTATTTCATAATGGCCAAAGCAGTGAAAGCCTATGTATTAATGCGTACAATGTATTAATAAGTAATGCATTATTTATACATCCATATATTCAAAAATTAACTGTCAAAATTTTGAAAAAAATCAACTTTGATTTTAAAATAATATTCTTGCGAATTTAGGACATATAGTGCCAGTTTTATATACGAGTTCACAGAAGAATTAAATTATATTCTGCGAACTCATGAGCGCGTATCTTGGCGCATCTAATATAACAGGTTGTAATATGAATATAAAAATGCCTACAGTGGGTCTAAATGTAATAGGGGGACATATAATTTTATATGGGAGCGGAGTTAGGACGCATTTTCAAAGTGGCGGCAAAATCATTTGGGTTGGCCACCCCTGGTGTAGGATATTTTATTAATTATTTGGTAATTCCAATAGAACTGTAACTCACAATAAGTTCCTGTTATTAAAACTGGATTAAAATGCCTGAATTAAAATTAACAATTTCCTATTATAAAAATTATGCTTTTAAAGAACAGTGTAGGATATCTTATTAATTCTTTGGTAACTTCAAATAGAGCTGTAAATCACAATAAATAATTAAAGTTCCTGTTATTAAAATTACTCAAAAATGTCTAAATTAAAATTACGTCATAGCATAGATGAAAATAAGTGGAAATAAATTTCTGCCTCAACATGCCATAACTGAAAGTAGCCACTTGATATTGTATTAATTTCAACTTTTCATTGTTCATCGCAAGTCAAAATGTTACTTTAATTGTAATTAAAATTGTCCAAAATGCAAGTATTTACTCAAGAATAACCAACTGGTAACTTCAAATAGAAATCATAATAGAAAGTAGTCAATTTATATTTCATTTTGTTTATTTTCCAGCGCAAGTCAAAATGTTACTTTATTTGTTATTAAATTTCCCTAAATGCAAGTATTTACATAAGACCTAAATAAATTAAAAAATAAATTAAATTTTTAAATATAAAAATATTTATCAGACCCAAATAAATACAACTTATCTAAGTCTTATGTTTTTATAATTTGTCTAAATTTTTTTTAATTGTCCAGCGCGAGTCAAAATGTTATTTTATTCGTTATTAAATTTTCCCAAAAAAAGCAAGTATTTACTCAAGAAGAACCCAAATAAACACAATTAGTCTAATCTCATATTTTACTGTCCATCGCAAGTCAAAATGTTACTTTAATTGTAATTAAAATTTCCCAAATTGCAAGTATTTACTCAAGAATAACTGGTAACTTCAAATAGAACTTAAATCATAATAAATAATTATAGTTCCTGTTATTAAAATTTCATTAAAATGTCGAAATTAAAATTAAGTCAAAAGTCATATATGAAAATAAGTGGAAATAAATATCTACCCCAACAAACCATAACTGAAAGTAGCTAATTGATATTGTATTAATTTCATTTTTTAAAAAAAGGTTAAAATATCAAGTAAAAATGTTACTTTATTTGTTATTAAATGCAAGTATTTACTCAAAATAATCTGTACAGAACCAAATAAAAGCAATTAATCTAATTTAATTTTTTATTGTCCAACGGAATTCAAAATGTTACTTTATTCGTTATTAAATTTTCCCCAAAACGCAAGTATTTACACAAGACAGGGCCCAAATAAACGCAATTAGTCCCCGAGACCATTAAAAAGCCATCTATTTGACACGCGAGCATTGCATTACGAAGAGGCTTTTTAAAACATGTATCTCAAACACATTAAAAAGGTACAACAACAAAAACAAATAAAAAGCAAATTTAAATGGTGCTTCGACTTACCCCGTGCTGCGAAGAGAGCTGCAATCAGCAAATAGATCACACACATAATGATTCCCAGCAGTCACAGTAGGGCTATTCAGTGCCTGGAGCCAAGGCTCACGAAAGGAACAATGGCACGGATCAAATCAAACACTGATGTGTAATAGTCGATTCTGGTCGTAGTCACGATAGGGTCTTAATTAATGGACACGCAATAGTCGCTGTTTTTTTCAGTTGCACATTATCACAAAGCACTGCTTCAAAATTCAAGTGTTGTCATATGACTATGAAAACATCAAATGCTAGGTAATGGATCAGTTCAAGGTGCAGTTACATGTCCAAGTCGTTAGAAAAGAAGCATTAAAAATGTAAAAAACTTCTCTTATAGCAGATTGTAAGTTGTTTTATCGGTTTATTTGATGATTGTGTCACTTTTTAAACGTTCAGTTCGTCGCCATTTAAATCATAGTTTGGTTTTTCTTTCGTTATTTTGAACCAGTGATGTTTAATCTGTCACTTTGAGTTCGTTAATCACAATTCATTCGATATTCGAATCACTATTCATTCGATTCTGAATCACAATTAACTGGATATTTTAAACCATCTATCACTTTGAGTTCTTTGCGAGAATTGTAAGATGTCGATTGGGTTATTTTTTTCACATTACTTTAAACTGTCGCCAAAATATCTGATCGTAAGAATGAATCCGTATTTCTTACTATAGTAAAAACAACTATGTTTCTTAACTTCTAATAATATGCCTTCCTGGTTTTCAAGTCAACGTTCATTTTAATGGAACATTGCTAGGAATTCCTCACTTAAATCAAAAACTTCTAAAGATAATCCCTTATTAGGGTCCAATACAAGAACTATAGTACGGCACAGCAGTTGTTAGTCAGTGAATACTAATAATCACAAGAAGCATAACTAATAATCAAAATCCAAGAACTTGCAGACAATTGAAATGACAGTGCTGGATTATGTAGCTATAATGTATCACCAATTCCAATGTGCTACAAAGTAGTTCAATGAGTACTATAGTACAGCACAGTACAGCAGTTGTTAATTAGTGAATACCAATAATCACAAGAAACATAACTAATAATCAAAATCAAAGTATTTTCAGATAATTGAACTGACAATACTGGATTATGTAGCTATAATGTAATATCCAAATCCAATATTCAAATACGCTACAAACAGTTCAATGTATTCATATTCATAAAACCATTCGAAAACAATCTCACTGTCAAAGTAATTATAAAACCACTAATTAACAATTAAACAGTTTTCTTATAATATAATTCTTAGAAGTATCACCAAAACCGTCATTCAAACCAGCCAATATCTTAAAAAGCACAACACACGTCTTACAAAGCGCGCGCGAAACGTGGGCACAGAACGCGGACTGTACCACGTGGGAAATGTTCCCGGAATTTTTCCCGGAACAGAAAACGGGAGCGGGCTCTTTTCCCGTTCGACTTCCGAACACGCTCTGAGGAAAGCGGATCGGCGGAGTTGGCTTTTGGGACGGAAAACGCGTCCCTGCGCACGTTGCTCGGCGCAGCTTCGATTGAAGGGCCAACCAATAATTTGAAGGAAAAGCAATCTAATTGGATGCCACGGGACATCAGAACATTCCTTGTTAAAATAGCGAGTACTTTTAAGCCACCACCCTCCCCCCAACCCCTAACGAAACAAATAAAAAAAAATTATTCAGAATCCATCTGGAAAATTAACTTCTTTAAGTAAAAAAAAATCAGAAATGTATAGTAAAAGTGTCCCGGTGGTGCCATGAATGTTTGCATTTGTTCGGAATCTACTTTAAGCTTTAAGTCGTGATCTAATATGGCTGATGGTCATAGGGCTGACAACCTTACCTAGTAAAAAGGAAATCATCGGACACCATGGGGTTCTTGCGCCATTGATGATGATATATCTATTCACGTCTTAACATGTAGAAGATAAAGATGTTATAAATATTGAAGAAATAATAATGTTAAATATTATTATAGATAAATGTTAAATTACATAATAATGTTAATTATAAATGTTAAATATTGAAACTATTCAAAGTTTAAATGGGGTCCTGATGGCTAAGGGAATAGCTCTCTAGCCCTTGATTCCGCAGGGTTTCGTGTTCGCGTTCCGGTGGTGCAGTGGATGTTTGTAGTGGTTCGGAATGGTAATTATCAGTTTTTATTTCAGTACTGCGTATAACTCAAGATTTCTTTCGATTTGTGTTTAATTTGTAGCTTGGTTTGATTTTATTTATCGCTCTACAGTCACTTTGTGCTAATTAGACTGGGACCTTCAGTTTCACGCGGATTCCGAATCACTCAGAAACATCCATGCCGTCGTCAGGATTCGAACCCGAAGCCAGATCGCTATCCACCTGGTCATCAGGACAATAGGGATTGTCCTGATGGCCAGGTGGATGTCCTGACGGAGGGATTTCTAATTGAAAGCGTTCCGAGTCCCCAAGTTTTATTATTTATTTATTTATTATTATTATTAGTAGTAGTATTATATTTTGCGCAACCGAAACAAACTGAACAAACTAGTCTTACAAAGACGTGCCATTTTGTGTAAAAAAAAATGCACGTGAGCTTTATGACAAAAAAAACCACTCCAATTTATGGCTAAATATTAAAATTGTTCCTTTCCATAAAATTGTTTACTTATAAAAACGTCAATTTTTTATGATAAAAATACTTTGTTATACTATTTTTTCCAAAATGCAATGTAGAGCGATCTGTTTAGATTGCTAAAGATTTTGAGTGGGAAATGACGTCAATGCTCTTTACATGTTCAAAATTCATTATTCACTTTCAATTTTTTTTTACATTAATACTGCCCTTTTTGTACATTGCTATAATATATATAGCTATAATATATAATATAAAATATATGCTATAATATATAATATATATAGTCCTTTACAAATAAATTTGAAATTTTCTTCTTACATGCAACTGAAATCTAAAAAAAACAAACTAAAATGAATGAATGAATATTTGAAGAAAATGCATTAACATCCAGCGTCATCCACTACAAGTTCAAAAAAATTGTATTTGAACTCGAGTGGAGGAATAAAAGTTATTCTATGAACGTTTGAAAATTTGAACACGATATATATAGGGGGAGTGTGAACTAATAGAAGGAATTGAAAAATCACTCCAATTTATGGTAAATATTAAAATTGTTCATTTCCATAAAGATGTTTACCTATAAAAACGTCAGTTTTTATAATAAAAGTAATCAATTATACTATTTTTTTCCAATATACAATGTAGATCGATCTGTTTAGTCTGATAAAGATTTTGATCCTTTTTAATAATACTTCTGCCCTTTCTGTATATAGGTATAATGGCATATGTATTTACTTATTTAATATATATATTGAAGAGTAACCTTAAATGGAATGCACATGAATTGGCCAATTATAGGAATATTATGGGATAGTGTGAACAAATAGTAGGAATTGAATGAAAAAAAAAGGTTTTCATTTCAAGTTGAATTTTTCCTTTTACATCTGGCGCCATCTATTGTTAGATAAATGCAACTTAAATCTAAAAAAATTAAAATTAATGTATTAAATTTAATGAATGAATTAATATTTGAAAAAACTGTATTAACATCCAGTGTCATCCACTTCAAGTTTAAAAAAGTGTATTTGAACTAGAGTGAAGGAATAAAAAGTATTTTATGAAAGATTGAAAATTTATATAGCGAGTGTGTGACCTAATAGTAGGAATTGAAAAATCCTTCCAATTTATGGTATATATTAAAATTGTTCATTTCCATAAAGTGGTTTACTCGTAGAAAGATAATTTTTTTTATAATAAAAGTAATCTATTATACTATTTTTTCCAATATGCAATGTAGATCGATCTGTTTAGTCTGCTAAAGATGCAGCTAAAGATGCTACATGTTCCAAATTCATTATTCACATTTTAATTCTTTTTTACTTTAATTCTGACCTTTATGTACATAAGTATAATGGCATATGTATTTACTTATTTAATATATATATTGAAGAGTAGACTTAAATGGAACACACATGAATTAGCCAATTGCAAATCAAGATTGAAAATAATTTAATAAAATAACATCTTAGAAAGTGAATTGCTTAAAACAGGTTTCACCAATACGCAAGTTATACTGATTGATATTGAAAACGTTTACTTTCATAAAATACTGAATTATTTATGTAATTATTACATTTATATATTGAAATTCTATTTGTCAAAATTCATTATTCACATTTTAATCATTTTTTACTTTAATTCTTCCTTTTATTTACATATGGTGCCATCTATTATTAGATACATACAACTTAAATCTAAAAAAACAACTAAAATGAATGAATTAAATTTAATGAATGAATTAATATTTGAAAAACTGTATTCACACCCAGTGTCATTCACTGCAAGTTAAAAAAATTGTATTTGAACTGGAATGGATGAATAAAAAGGATTTTATTAATGATTGAAAATTTGAACGATATATATATAGCGAGTATGTGACCTAATAGTAGGAATTGAAAAACTACTCCAATATATGGTAAATATTAAAATTGTTCATTTCCATAAAGATGTTTACCTATAAAAACGTCAGTTTTTATAATAAGAGTAATCTATTATACTACTTTTTCCCATATGATCGATCTGTTTAGTCTACTGAAGATTTTGAATGGAAAATGACGTCATCTTTGCATGTTCAAAATTTCATTATTCACATTTTAATTCTTTTCTACTTTAATTCTGCTCTTTTTGTATATTGTATGTGCATTTAGTTATTTAATTTATATATTGAAAAGTATCGTTAAATGGAACACACATGAAATGGCCAAATGAAAATCAATAACCGAAAATAAATTAACAAGTAACAAAAAAAATTTTTTTTTTAATTCGATTAATACTTTTTTTCCACTTTATTGCAGAAAATTCCTTTACAAATAAAGTTGAAATTTTCCACTTACATGTGGCGCCATCTATTGGTAGATACATGCATCTTAAATCTAAAAAAAAATCTAAAATGAATTCATTTAATTTAATTAATGAAAGAGTATTTAAAAAAACTGCATTAACATCCAGTGTCATCCATTACAATTTCAAAAAAAAAATGTATTTGAACTCGAGTGGATGAATAAAAAGTATTTATGAACGATTGAAAATTTGAACAAGATAGATATAGGGAGAGTGTGAACTAATAGTAGGAATTGAAAAATCATTCCAATTTATGGTAAATATTAAAAGCGTTCCTTTCCATAAAGTTGTTTACTTATAAAAGCGGTCAGTTTTTTTAATAAAAGTAATCTATTATGCTATTTTTTCCAATAGGCCATTTAGATCGATCTGTTTAGTCTGCTAAAGATTTTGAGTGGTATATGACGTCAATACTCTTTACATGTTCAAAATTTATTATTCGCATTTTAATTCTTTTTTTTACTTTAATTCTGGGATAATGGGATATGTATTTACTTATTTAATATATGTATTGAAGAGTAGCCTTAAATGACATGGTCAATTGCAAATCAATATCAGAAAATAATGTAATGAAATAATATCTCTTAAAGTGAATAGTTTAAAGCAGGTTTGACCAACACGCATGTTATTGCAGATCGATATTGAAAGCGTATATTTTCGTAAAATATTGAATTATTTATGTAATTATTATATTCATATTTTGAAATTGTAATGACGACAAATAATGCTTGAAAAAACAATGAAATGGGGGAATTTATTATTTTATTTACAATACAAATTAGATTCTCAATTTTAATTTGTTACATATTTTAGTTATTAGCATACGAAGAAAAAATCTCGGATTTCTGTTTGATCCAAAATATTCATAATCCTTAATTTTTATTGATTTGTTTATTCATTTAATTATTGAGTTTTTAATTATCTTGTTTCCACTGTGTTTTGTAATATAATAAAATAACCTTCTAACAATTATTATTTTATACTTTCCAGATGTAGTTTCATTAGAAAAAAACAATTTTCTAAAGAATATTTCAAGTATAATATGTATTTACTTATTATGGAATATGCCAGGGATATCCAGTCCGCAACCAGCCTTGACTATTTTTCCGGCTAGTGAGATGTAACACACTTTTAAAAAATATATTTATTGCATAATGACCAATGCGTTTACAGTTATGAGTTGACATAATAATTAAATTATATTTTGCTAATTCATGATGCACAACATCTTGAAACATCTCATATAACAGGTTCTATGTTTCATTTTAAGTGACATCAGTGACCATGCCTAGATACGCACAATTGATTGTTGATAGCAGAGCAACCAGACTCTTAGTTGAAGTTGTTAGCGCTTTGGGTTCAACTTACACCTGCAAATCGCTGCGGACACAAAACATGTTCAAACATAACAGACGCTAATTTGCAGCATCCAAAACGATTTGCAAAAGCTAAGTGAAAGAGTGGAGAAAAACATCTCACTAGTCAAATAAATATTTTTTTAATTATTTCCCTTTTTTATTTCATTTATATTTATATTTCATTGTGATATATATTTCTTTACAATGTGCGTTTAGTATCATTATTGTTATGTTATCCATGTTTACACATTAGAGTAATGGTAAACACAATACTAATATTTCATTATATTTCAATTTTTCACTCTAAAAAATGTCTATAGTGGGTCCAAATTTAATATGGGTATATATAATTTTATTGGCGGCACGCGGAGTTAGGGTGCCTTTCCGAAGTGGTCCGCAAGATCATTTGGGTTGGCCACCCCTGGAATATGAAGTTTTGTGCGTATTTTTTAAAGTTCACTGTAAAAATTATAGGTATAGATAAACAAAATAATTTTTATTGAAAATATAGCTGAAGAAATTTATTGTATAGTAATTCTTTTACTTTAATATATTCTATGCATAAACTAAAGTAGCAGTAATCGTACTACTGTGTCCAAAAAATAAGAATTTCAAAAATCGCCGGAATCAGTTTTAGTATATCACTAAACCAAGCGTAATTCAGGCACTAATGAAAATTTTTTAGTAAAATTTCACACAGATGTCAAGGACAGTGCCAGCAACCTAAAAAAGAAGAAAAAATTTAAATTCCATAAGTCCCAGGAATTTTAAATTGAAAATGGGTCTTACTTTTTGGACACAATAGTTTAAAATGTTGTGTGCATTTTTTAAAGTCCACTGTAAAAACTATAGGTATAAACAAAATAATTTTTACTCAAAATAAAGCTAAACAATTTTATTGTATAATAATTCTTTTACTTTAATTTATTCCATATATAAACTAATACACCAGCAATCGTATATGTTATTACCATTCAATAATTATCTACAAATTTTAATTACATTGGGAATTGAAGATCATTATATATGATCTTCACTACAGCAGAGCAATTATATCCAATTAAATATGACACTTGTAAAAGTAATCATTCACAATCGACGAAAATTACGAGATAATTAGCTTTGTAACCAACTATTCAAATGCGAATTATTAATGTACTCGTGAAAATATAATGAGAAATTACAATTTTAATCCGCGAACCATGGTATTGCATTTATTCAATTGTATTTGGATAGAAAAGACATTGTTTTTTCAATTCCTTCTATTAGTTCACATTCTCCCGATATATATCTTGTTCAACTTTTCAATCGTTCATAAAACACTTTTTATGCCTCCACTCGAGTTCAAATACAGTTTTTTTTAACTTGTAGTGGATGAACATTGGATGTGAATACAGTTTTTTCAAATATTAATTCAATAATTAAATTTATTTCTTTCATTTTAGTTTTTTTTTACATTTAAGTTGCATATATCTACCAATAGATGGCGCCAGATGTAAGAGGAGAATTTCAACTTTATTTGTAAAGGACTTTTCTGCAATACAGTGAAAAAAAAGTAGGAACTGACTAAAATAAAAATTTCTTTTATATTATTTGTTTTCAACTTATGTCAATAATTTCGCATTGCTATAGTACAGAGCGGAATTTACCTGTACACTGGTGGCGGCCCCTAAGATCAGCCTGACGGACTGCGCCACCAGGGAGATCATAACGGACCAGTACACGATGCTGCAGTAGATCAAATTCGAATTATTAATGCACTCGTGAAAACGTAATGAGAAATTGGAATTTTAATCCGTGAAGCATGAGATTAACATTTATTCAATTGTACGATTGTTTTGGATCGAAAAGAAATGTTTTTTGCGAACATAATTGGACAAATGAAACGGAAGAATTTGAATTCAAACCATTTTAATGTATAACTCACTCATTCAATGGTGACATACTCTAATAATAGAGAGTTTTTGCATAACGTTTTTTTATCGTCGGGTATTTTTTTCTCCCTAGCGCGCATGCTCATAGGAAACATTGTACTATTGCGTATGCATATCTGCACTATTGCACTACTGCGCATGCGATTTGAAAGCATTTCTAATAAACAAACATGGCTGCCAACTGATGAATAGATGAAGAATTGACTAACTGTGAAACACGGAAAGCAGAAATTAAACGCTACAAACTTAATTAGAATAAATTAAAATATTTTTTAGATTAGTCCAGGATCTTGTACAAAGAAAAAATGTGAAATATGCGAACAATTAATCTTAAATAAAAATATTTTTTTTTTACTAATCAGCTGACTCATCAACGAGGATGCAACGAAGACACATATACGATCTTCTACGAATCACGAAAGTAGGTTTTCCAGTTCATTTTTTATATTAAAAATATTCTATTGAACTTTTATTATCTATGGAGTTTTTAATCGTCTAATTACAATGAAAATCTAAGATGAAATCAAAATCAAATGAAAATCAAAAATCAACAAACACAAACGCCTTTGTAATTAGAGCTAAAAATAACTTTTGTGCAAAGTCTTTTCATTTAATTAAATTAATGCGGGAATTGTAGAAGTTATTTTGTCACCATAATTAAAGATCTCAGATTAGAAAAATAAATACTCTAATGCGTCCTCCCTCAAACAAACTGTATTTATCCTTCTTCAAATGATTAAACTAAATGCAAATAGTTGGTAACAAATCCTGTTTACATTTAAAACAAGTTCATCCTTTTTTTGAAAAAAATCACCATGGTATTACAAACGTTTTCCAAAATCAGAAATATATATATATATCTATACATATACAAAACAAGTAATACGAAAAATTTGTTTTTAAAGTCAATTTCTACTTTTTTTCACTACATTGCAGAAAAGCCCTTTATAAATAAAGTTGAAATTTTTCTCTTGCATCTGGCGCCATCTATTGGTAGATACACGAAACTTAAATGTAAAAAATATCGAAAATTAATTAATTAAATGTAATGAATGTATTAATCTGTGTGTGTCATCCACTACAAGTTCAAAAAAATGTGTTTGGACTTGAGTGGATGAATGAAAAGTATTTTATGAACGATTGAAAATTTGAACAAGATATATATAGGGAGAGTGTGAACTAGTAGTAGGAATTAAAAAACAATTTAACTTTAATAGAAGATTTTATCTTTGTAATTAGTATTAAATGTAACTTTTTTGCGAGTCTTTTCATTTAATTAAATTAAGGAGGGAATTACAGAAGCTGTTTTGTTACAATAATTGAAGATCTCAGACCAGAAAAATAAACACTCTCAAACAAACACTCCTCTCTCAAACACATCTGTATTTATCCGTCTTCAAAATTATTAAAAGAAATGCAAATACTTGGAAATAAATCTTGTCAACATTTAAAACAACTTCATCGTATTTTGGAAAAAACTCACCATGGTATTTCAAACATTCTCTAAAATCAAAAATAGATATATACACAAAAAATAACAACAAAAAAATTTCAAACCATTAAATATATTTGCTAACAAGATTCTACCAGAAGATCAAACCTTCCAAAAAATTCTTTCTTCATGCCTTCGCAGTAACAAGTGGTTAGAAATGCGAGTTTCATTAAAATTTTAAAAACAAAAGAAAATTGCGAATTCCCTTTTAAGAGCAAATAAAAGAATCCCAACTCATTAAAACAAAGTTTTCCAACTGAGCATCCGTTTCCCTTCGTCAAGGCGGTTACAGTTAATCTTTAATGAAGGCAAAATAAAAATAACTTCCACCTGCTATTTCTCGGACGACTTCATTGCTCTAGTGCGACAAAACACCCAATTTTTATATTTGAAGCGAAAAACCTTTCACTTCCTTTTGGGGATTATGAAGGTAAATATCAACATATTTAGTACTTCTGCTTTGGCATCGAGAGCATGATTTTTTTCCTTCTTTTTAATAAACAGTATTTTATTTATATCTTTCGGAACTGTAATGTGGCTTGTTTACGAGTAATTGATAGGAGTTGCGGTTGAATAAAATCTCGCTTGACTATTTTCGCAATTTGATAGTGTTTTAGGTATTTCTGGTCGTATAATTTCTACAGTTTTTTTAGATTTGGTCTTCAATACAGGTAAGCCATCTATATACCTATATATTTCTCTCACTCTCTCTTCTATTGAATTCTAATTTATCACAATTTGTTAGTTTTTGTTTATTATGCAGAGAATATCAGATATATCTTGAATTTTGAATTGTAGTCGCAGTCTTATAACCGTAGTCGCAGTCGTAGTCTACAATCTACTACAATAAAATTTTTATTTACAGTCGTCTTGCAATTGCAATCACAATCTACTACAGTAATATTTTGATTTACAGTCGTAGTCTTGCAATTGCAGTCGTAGTCTACAATTTACTACAGTAACATTTTGATTTACAGACGCAGTCTTAAAATCGCAATCACAATCTACAATCTACTACAGTAACATTTTATTTACAGTTGCCGTTTTACAATCGCAATCGTAGTACAATAACATTTTATTTACAGTTGCCGTTTTACAATCGCAATCGTAGTCTACAATTTACTACAATAACATTTTGATTTACAGTTGCCGTTTTACAATCGCAAGCGTAGTCTACAATTTACTACAATAACATTTTGATTTACAGTCGCAGTTTTGCAATCGCAGTATTAGTCTACTAACTACTACAGTTACATTTTTTATTCACAGTTGCAGTCTTACAATCGCAGCCTACAATCTACTACAGTAACATTTTGAGTTACAGTCTCAGTCTTACAATCGTAGTTGGAGTCGTAGTCTACAATCTACTACAGTAACATTTTGATTTGCAGTCGCGGTCTTACAATCGCAGTTGTAGTCTACAATCTACTGCAGTAACATTTTGATTTACATTCGCTTTCCTTATCAATTTCAATTTTGTATTGTGATCTAGCCTATCAATATCTCAATTTATTGTAATTTTTTTATTTATTTAGTTAGGGTATTATTTTAAAATGGGTATTAATATTTATTTAATTAGGTAATTATTTATTTAGGGTATTTATTTTTGCATTTTTTTTTGTTCGTCAGTATTAGCATGCAATATATCATTCCATTGCAAATCCATCAGTTTCTAAAGACTATCATGGATTATTGAATTTTGGGCTTCATACTCGTACTGTGTTTGTTATGATTGTTAGATTGTCATCAGAGTGTGCCTTTTAAAGTAAATGGTTGTATTTGGATAAACTGAGATACAGAAGCTTCTAATTCAACATAGTTTGTTAGTTTTTGTGTATTTTCAAAGAAAATCAGAGATATCTTACATTTTGAACTAAAGTCGCAGTCTTACAATCTCAGTCGTAGTCTACATTCTATTACCTTAACATTTTGATTTACAGTCGCATTAATTATAATTGTTGCAATTTTGTATTGTGATTTAGTCCTTTTAATATCTTCATCAATTCATTTCAAATTTACAACTTGAAGAAAAACGCATGGCCACTGGACCACAGTTAGAACACTTTAAATAATTACCAAATAAAAAAATTCGTACTAAGAAATCAGAATATCATGCAGGTAAAATAATGATATAAACAGTGAAAAAATGTTTTAAAAAAGTAAATTATACCAAGTAGGAGATATATTTACTGATACGAATGTACTTAATATGTAACCTTAACAAAACGTACCACTAGAATTCTGTATTTTTACTTAAAAGTGGGTAAACTTTTATCTGTGGAAGTTTTAATTGTCTATTTACATTGAAAAACCTAAGAAATTTATGCCACTACCAAACATCAAAAAACAAACACAAACACCTATGTAATTAGTACTAAAGGTAACTTTTGTGTAAAATCTTCTCATTTAATTAAATTAATGCGGGAATTGCAGAAGCTATTTGTCACCATAATTAAAGATCTCAGATTAGAAAAAAATAAATACTCTAATGTGACCTCTCTCAAACAACCTGCATTTATTCATCTTCAAAATGATTAAAAGAAATGCAAATAGTTGATAACAAATCCTATCAACTTTTAAAACAAGTTCCTCGCTTTTTCGAAAAAAAAACACACCCTGTTATTCCAAACATTCTCTGAAATCAGAAATATATAAATATATATATATACATATACAAAACAAGTAATTAAAAAACATTTTTTTAAAGTCACTTCATACTTTTTTTTCACTCTATTGCAGAAAAGTCCTCTAGAAATAAAGTTGAAATTTTATTCTTACATCTGGCGCCATCTATTGTTAGATACATGCAACTTAAATCTAATGAAAACTAATATTAATGAATTAAATTTAATAAATGAATGAATATTTGAAAAAACTGTATTAAAATCAAGTGTCATCCGTTACAAGTTTAAAAAAAAATATATTTGTACTTGAGTGGAGGAATAAAAAGTATTTTATGAACGATTGAAAATTTGAACAATATATATAGAGGGAGAGCGTGAACTAGTAGTACGAATTAAAAAAGAATTTAACTTTAATGGAAGACTTTACCTTTGTAATTAGTACTAAAGGTAACTTTTTGCGAGTCTTTTCATTTAATTAAATTAATGAGGGAATTAAAGAATCAATTTTGTTACAATAATTAAAGACTTGTTACAATAATTAAAGATCTCAAATTAGAAAACTAAACAATCTCAAACAACCTGTATTTATCCGTCTTCAAAACGATTAAAAAAATGCAAATAATTAGAAGCAAATCCTGTTTACATTTGAAACAAGTTCCTCGTATATTTTGAAAAAATGTCATGGTATTCCAAACAGTTTCTAAAATCAGAAATATATATAAATGTATACATACAAAATAATAACAACAAAAGGTTTTCAAACCATCCTCCAACCAAAAATATATTTGCCAACAAGAATATCCATCTGAAAGATCAAACCTTCAAAAAATTCTTTCTTTTATGCCATTGCAGTAACAAGTGGCAGAAATGCGAGTTTCATTAAAATTTTAAAAACAAAAGAAAATTGCGAATTCCTTTTTAAGAGCAAATAAAAGAATCCCAACTCATTAAACTAAATTTTCCAAGTGAGCATCCGTTTCCCCTTTTGCCTTCGTCGAGGCGGTTACAGTTAATCTTAAATGAAGACAAAATTAAAAAAAAAAAAAAAAAACTTCCACCAGCATTTCTCGGACGACTTACTTGTTCTAGTGCGACAAAACACCAAATTTTTATATTAGAGGCGAAAAATATTTTTCTTCCTTTGGGGATTATGAAGGTAAATATCAACATATTTAGTACTTCTGCTTTGGCATCGAGAGCATGATTTTTTTTTTCCATCTTTTAAATAAACAGTATTTTATTTATGTCGTTTGGAAGTGGCCTGTGGCAACAACTACGAGTAATTGATAGAAGTTGTGGTTAACCAAAAGCCCGCTTGACTGTTTTATCAATTTGATAGTGTTCACTACAGTGTTTTTTAGATTTTGTCTTCAATAAAGGTAAGTCATCTATATACCTATATATTTTTCACTCTCTATATATATATTTAATTCTAATTTATCACAATTTGTTATTTTTGTTTATTGTTTAAAGAAAATTAGAGACTTTGAACTACATTCGTTGTCTTACATCAGTAATCCCATCAGACAGTCGCAGTTTACAATCTACTAAAGTTACATTTTGATTTACAGTCTCGTTACTTACCATTATTGTAATTTTTGTGATCTAATATATCAATTTGTGATCTTACCACTGTTGTAATTTTTGTGATCTAATATATCAATTTGTGATCTTACCACTGTTGTAATTTTTGTGATCTAATATACAATATCTTCACCTATTCGTTTAATTTTTATATTTATTTAGTTAGGATATTATTTCATAGTAGCATTTGGATAAATTAAGCTAAAGTAGATTCTAGTTTATCACAATTTGTTAGTTTTTGTTTATTCCTTCAAAGAAAATCAAAGATATCTTACATTTTGAACTACAGTCGTAGTCTACAATCTACTACTGTTACATTTTGATTCACTGTCACATTACTTATCATTGTTGCAATTTTGTATTATCAGTTTCTTCATCTATGTGTTTCATTTTTATATTTATTCAGGGGATTTTGTATTTTTTTTTCGCGGTTAGGTAAAAGCCCGCTTGATTGTTTTCTCAATTTGATAGTGTTTCAGGTCATATTTTTTCTGCAGTTTTTTTTAGATTGTGTCTTCAATACGGGTAAGCCATCTATATACCTATATATTTATCATTATGCATATATATATTTAATTCTAATTTATCACAAATTGTTAATTTTTTGTTTAAAGAAAATCGGTGATATCTTACATTTTGAACTACAGTCGCTATGTTACAATCGCAGTCGTAGTCTAGTCTACAACCTTCTACAGTATCATTTTGATTTACAGTCACAGTCTTACAATCGCAATCGCAGTCTACAACCTTCTACAGTATCATTTTGATTTGCAGTCGCAATCGCAGTCTACAATTTACTACAGTAACATTTTGATTTATAGTCGCAGTCTTACAATCACAGTCTCAGTCGTCATTATATTCTGCCAACTCATGATGAGTGGAGAAACAAATATCGCACTCGACAAATAAATATTTCTGAATGATTTCGTTTTTTCATTTCGTTTGCATTTATATATTTTTTATATTTCGTTTTGAGTTTTCTGCATTTCTTTACAATGTGCATTTAATATCATTATAATTATATTATCTATGTTTTCATGTAATAATAATAAAAAGTAAACACAAAAATATTAACTCATCGTGTTTCAATTTTTCACTCCCAAAAAATGTTTATAGTGTGCCTTAATGTAATATGGGGATATATAATTTTATGTGCGACCCGCGGAGTTAGGATGCATTTCGAAAATGACCGGCAAGATCATTTGGGGGTGGCCACCCCTGTTCTGAAGCATCATTGGTTAAAATAGTAGTTTAGCGGAAAATGGTCTTTTCTAGTTGCCAACTTTGCACAAAATAGGCCACGCATGTCTGACTGAAGAACAACCATAGTGAGAGGGAAGCTTGATTTCGGGAATAAGAATTTGAAGGGGAAAAATAGTAATTTATTTAATACAAATGGTTAAAATGAAACATTTAGAAGTGCAATAGAAAAGAGAACTGTGCAAGACATTTCATGGATGGACGCTGAATGACGCGATATGGAATTTGTGTACTTTCTATTCGTTTACGACTAGAATTTCCAAACTATGATGTATTCTTTTGGCTATAGAATGTGATAACTTTTCTTGTAGAATTCATCATTCTTCTTACTTCTGTGTATTCGTTTAGAGATACTTGAACAAATCATTCTTCGTGAAGTTCTTGATCTATTCAACATTGCTGTTGTAACTGGTAATTATCCTGCTGTGTGTGGGTAAGGGGTATTTCCTTTATTTTTTGTATGAATCCAGGATTGGTAGATAACCCCACACGGTCAGGTCCAAAAGAAGGACCCCTTTTTTGGAGTTTTTGCGGGCAGAAAGGAAGACCCCTTGAAAGCAGAGCGAACGTGACAGTGCGTGAGCCTGGTACACAATTTTTTGCTGCGAGAATGGCTACATGCATAATTTATAATTGATATCTATGTCCATCTTTGAATTTCCGGTGAGCATTCTTTTTGTTAAAAGGTTTTGAGGCTACTGGTAAATCACTGCCTACACACTCATGGGAATATTTCATTTGAGGTATGCGTAATATTATGATTGCTTCTCTATAAACATTTTTTTATTTATTCTGTTTTAAGTGCCAATGTAAAAATCCTAAATGTGATTGTAATTGTATATATTAGTATTCATTAAAAGTAAAGGTAAATTAGTTGTTTGTTTCAGTATTAATTTTAATTGTTTTTATATTAATGTTAATTTATTTGGCCGTCCTACGAGTATACGTAGACTAACGGCATCATTTCTATGTCAGTTTTAACAATTGCTTTATATCCATGTGGCTATTGAATTCTTGCAGTATTCCAATCCATTGCTTCATTTATCTCGTGTATTATTAAACACTGGCACATTCCTGAGTTCAATCGTCCGTTCTCCAATGTTCACACGTGATAAGTGCGAGCAGATTTCAGGTGTTTTTTAATTTATTTTACTGCTTCACTTTTCTGGAGCCGCCACGGACCTCTCACCAGGGCAACATCATATTAACACACGATAATACTAAATAAATACATTTTAAGCGACTAATAAATGATGATGATGATGAAGGGAGTGGTATTTGGGGATGTGAAGCAACAAGGACTATAATCTCCTTATCACTATATATATGAACAGTTAGTTTTTCCTTATTTTTTAATATGTCACTCTCCACAACGCTCTACGATCGTGTTAGACCGGGACCTACGGTTTAAAGTGGATTCTGAACCACTACAAACATCCATGGCACCGCTGCGACTCGAACCCGAAACCTGTGGTACCTAGCGCCAGAGCGCTATCCACTCGGTCATTCAGGCCCGACTAATATATGAAGAATAGTAGTTAGAAATTATAAAAATACATACCGGTAGAGAAACGAGTTTCCAGGTGTGGAAATACGGGTTGCCACTTTTGGCCACTGATCGCTCGTCTAACTGTAGGTTTGGTTTGTCGCTCTACTGTCATCTTGTGCAATCAAGGGCTAAACAGACCTGGACCTACAGTTTAACGAGGATTACGAACCACTCACAAACATCCATGTCCCCGGCAGGATTCGACACTGAAGCCTGTGCTACACAACGTCAGAACGTTAGTCAATTGGCCACCAGGCCGTGCATTGGAAAAGGGTGTTGGTAGATGTATAGAGTATATACAGCTGTAAATTGGGATGAGGTAAATATGCATTCTATAATTATTACTCTCTATTTTTTTTTTACCTCCCCATTCTTAATAGGAACATGTGGGCCAAAGCCTTCTGCCTACTAGCAGATTAAGAAACATGAGATGTTTTCTTTTAAGAGATAAGGCCCTGAAAGCTTCAGGTTTGAATCCTGGAGGTGGCATGATTGTTTGTTGGTGGTTTTTAATCCACGTTAAGCTGTAGGTCCCAGTCTATTTAGCCTAATGTGTGCACAAGATAACCGTAGAGCGACAAACCAAACCAAACTAAGAGCTAGGGTTGTCAGAACTATGCCCAACAATAGTACTAGAGGGAAACCGACGGTTTAAAGTGGATTCCGAACCACTATATGGTACCACCGGGACTCGAACCGGAAACCTGTGGTATCGTGCGCCAGAGCGCTAGCTTCTCGGCAATCAGGACCCCTGTCTAAATTTTCTCCAAACTTGTTTGTTCCCTATTTTAGCTCTCACGCTCGGTACCACAGGTTTCGGGTCCGAGTCCCGGCGGTGCCATGCATGTTTGTGAGTAATTCGGAATCCACTTTAAACTATAGGGCCCGGCCTGTTTAGCCAAAAGTATGCATAAGACGACCGTAGAGCGACAATCCAATCCAAACCAAACCTAAACATCTATGACTCATCAATGCAGTAATTTTTTGATTTCAAAAACAACCTCCACGAAATCTTTTAATAAAACCTTTAAAACTATAATCAATACGCAGAAGAAAATTAAAAGAGTTTACTAAGCTTAATTTTCTAAATTTAGAATTATGAAAACAGGAAGAAAAAAAAACCGTTCCATCTTTTTAAATGAGTGGGCACTTGATAATGAGGAAATTTTAATAATCTAAAAAATGTAATTAAGTTTTGTTTATTTCGCATTTCTGAGAAATAAATTGAGACAAACCCATTTTTTTTTTCGATTAAACTTATCATGCAGCTTTCAATTTTCAATTCATTATTTAGAAAATCTTTTTAAAGTGCATTCTCAAAAAATGGTCGGTTTACAAAAACAAGAATCCTTAACGAGTAAACAATATATGTATGAAAGTAAAGAAAATCTATTTTAAAGACATTCTCCGAATAACTAAATTTTATAATTCTGTTATTTATGAATACTATTCCCAAATTTTCTGGAATTTTAAATTTTCTTAATGATTTTATGGGTTCGTCATTCTTAAAGGATTGGTTTGTTTCGTCGCTCTGCGGTCATTTTATACACAATTTAGGCTCATTAGACGGGGACCTACAGTTTAAGGTGGATTCCGAACCACTCACAAACGTCCATGCCACCGCCAAGATTCGAACCTGGAGCAAAAGCTGGAGCCAACCTGTGGTACCAAAGGCCCTAGCGCTAGCCAATTGGCCACCAGGCCATAACAATTCTTAAAGGAAGTCCCACACGTGGTCTAGTGGTAACGTGAAGTAGCTAGCGGGAGGGCTGAGGTTCGAATTCATTGGAGACTTTCGTTGTAGTCACTGCTTTAAGATAGGAGCTGACTCAATGGAAATGGAGGCAATTCGTATAAAATGTCTTGCGTCTTAAGTCCAGATGCCTGGTTCAAGTTTGAGATTTTTCTTATATACTACACTCAAGGAGGGGCAAATAAAAAATCCCCTCATTATCAACGATCAGTGGGCTGTTGCTGGCCTGCATCGGTGGTGCACAGAGCAGACCAAAAGAACAAAAAATAAATGAACAGACAAAAAAGAATCGCTCCCGCTCCAAAAAACTTATCAGTATTTTAAGTGTGTCGCGTTATCTATTATATATATATATTAAGCTAAACAGAGCGGAACCTACAGTTTAAAGTGGATTCGGAACCTCTGCAAACATCCATGGCACCGCCGGGACTCGAACTCGAAACCTGTGGTACCAAGCGCCAGAGCGCCAATCACTCGACCATTCAGGGCCTTTTACAGCAATATAATGTGTTTTATAAACTACATTTTCTTCACGGTAGTTTGAGATCAAACTTGTTTGTTCCTAAACAGCTATCTGTCTGATCATTTTAATAATTTTTGGATTGCAAAACCAATTTCCACGAAATCTTTCAATAAAACCTTTGAAACTATATACAATACGCAGAACAAAAAAAAAATTTACTAAGCTTAATTTTCTAAATGGATGATGGAAATGTTGATGGGCATGTTCACAAAGCACACCTAAAAAACAAAAAAAAACAGACAAAAAAATCGCTCTCGCTCCCAAAAAAACGTATCACTACTTTAGGTGTGTCGCGTTATCTATTATATATATATAGGCTAAACAAATCGGGACCTACAGTTTAAAGTGAATTCCGATCCACTGCAAACATCCACGGCACCGAAGGGAATCGAACCCTGTGGTACAGAGTGCCAGAGCGCTTGCCATTCAGGGCCTTTTTTCAGAAATATGTGTTTTATGAACTATATTTTCTTCACGGTAGTTTGAGAAAATCTGTAAACTTGTCTCAAAACCTGTTTGTTCCTAAACAACTATTTGCCTCATAATTATAATAATTTTTTGAATTTCAACTTCCACGAAATATTTTAATAGAACTTTTGAAACTATATACAATACGCAGAAGAAAAAAGAAGTTATATAAAAAAAAAAATTAAAATCAATTCCTACTTTTTTTTCTCACTATATTGCAGGAAATCCTTTATAAATAATTTTCATTCATTTTTTTTAAGTTACTTAAATCTAAAAAAACTAAGATTAATAAATTAAATTTAATTACTGAATTCATATCTGAAAAAACTGTATTCACATCCAGTGTCATCCACTACCAGTTAAAAAAAATGTATTTGAACTTGAGTGGATGAATCAAAAGTGTTTCATGAACGATTGAAAATTTGAACACGATAGATATAGGGAGAACGTGAGCTAATAGAAGGAATTTAAAAAAATAATTTACTAAGCTTAATTTTCTAAATTTAAAATTATGAAAATAAAAAATAAACCGTTGCATCTTTTTAAATGAGTCGCTACTTCATAATGAGCAAATTTTAATAATCTAAAAAATATAATTAAGTTTTGTTTATTTCGTATTTCTAAGAAATAAATTGAGGCAAACCCTATATTTTTTTCGTAGTAAACTTACCATGCAGTATTCAATTTTTAATTAGTTATTTAATATAATATCTTTTTATAATGTATTCTCAGAAAATGCACGGTTTACAAAAGATTTCAAAAACAAGATATTTAAAGGATAAACAATCTATGTATAAAAGTAAAGAAAATCTATTGAATTATTTTTAAAGACATTCTCCAAATAGTTAATTTTTATAATTCTGTTATTCACAAATATACTATGGCAGATTTACTGGAATTTTATAATTTAAAATTTTTTTAAAGATTTTATTGTTCGCAATTCTTAAAGGATGGGTTTGGTTGGTCGCTCTACAGTTATTTTATGCACGATTCAGGCTAATTATACAGGGACCTACAGTTAAACGTGAATTCCGAACAACTCAAAAACATCCATGTCACCACCAGGATTCGAACCTGGAACCTTTGGTACCAAGGCCAGAGCGCTAGCCTATTGGCCATCCGCCCGCAAAAATTCGTAAAGGAAGACCCACACGGGGTTTTATGGTAATGCGAGAAATCTAGCGGAAGGGCTGAGGTTCTAATTCACTAGAGACTTTCGTTGTAGTCACTACTTCAAGAATTGAGCTGACTCGATGGAAATGGAGACAATTTGCGTAAAATGACTTGAGTCTAAAGTCTAGATGTCTGGTTCGAGTTTTCATAAATTTTGTCTCATACTTAAACTCAAATGAGGGGCATTTGCTCCTTCAAATAATTATTCCATTATTAGCCTTCGGTGTTCTGTTACTAACCTGCATCAGTGGAGCACAAAGCATACCTAAAGAACAAAGCGGATTGACGGCTAACTGGCTAGCGCTCTGACCTTTGGTACCGCAGACTTAAGGTTCGGATCCTGGCGGTGGCATGTATGTTTAGGAGTGGTTCGGAATCCACGTTAAACAGTAGGTCCCGGCCTAATTAGCCTAAAGTGTGCACAAAATGACCGTAGGGCCACAAACCAAACCAAAACCTAACGAACAAAATAAATAAACAGACAAAAAAATCAATTTTCTTAATGCAGCTGGCAAACATTTAGACGGTTGTCTTGAATGCCTTAAGGCAAGCGCTGTACCGACATCACTCGCTTAGCACTACCCAGGAGGTGCGTGTAGCTTGAAGAGAAGCTACGGACGCGGAGTAGCAGTATCCCCCGCAACTATCTTATATTCTGCAGCTATTTTTATTTTCATTGTAGTAATTTTTTGATTTCAAAAATAACTTCCACGAAATCGTTAAATAAAACCTTTGAAACTATGTAAATACAACATGCAGAAGAACGAAAATAAAAAAAAGAATTTACGTAAGCTTAATTTTCTAAATTTAGAATTACGAAAATAAAAAAAAAAGTCTCATCTTTTTAATTGAGTGGCTACTTGATAATGAGCAAAATTTTAATAATCTAAAAAAATGTAATTAAGTTTTGTTTATTTTACATTTCTGAGAAATAAATTGAGGCAAACCCATTTGTTTCTCCTAGTAAAGGTACGATGCATTCTTCAGTTTTTAATTAATTATTTAGAAAATCTTTTTATAATGTATTCTCAGAAAATGCACGGTTTACAAAAGATTTCAAAAACTAGATATTTAAAGGGTAAACAATCTATGTATAAAAGTAAAGAAAATCTATTGAATTATTTTTAACGACACTCTCCGAATAATTAATTTTTAAATCCTGTTATTCATGAATACTACGGCCAAATTTCCTGGAATTCTATAATTTTAAATTTTCTTAAAAATTTTATTGATCGCAATTTATAAAGGAAGATTCAGACGTGGTCTACTATTAATTTGAGGCAGCTAGCGGGAGGGCTGAGGTTCGAATTCATTGGAGACCTTCGTCACTGTTTTAAGTAATGAGCTGACTCGATGGAAATTGAGGCAGTTTGTATTAAATGTCCTGTGCCTAAAGTGCAGATGCCTGGTTCGAATTTTCAGGTTTTTTTCTCGTACTACACTCAAAGGAGGGACAAATAAAAAAATCATCCCATTATTAACCATCAGTGGGCTGTTACTGGCCTGTATCAGTGGAGCACAAAGCACACCTAAAGAACAACAAAAAAATAAAGAATAAAAAAAGAATCGCCCTAGTCCAAAAAACCCCATCAGTATTTTAGGTGTGTCGCGTATATATATATATACTAACCAGGTCGGCACCTATAGTTTAAAGTGGATTCCGAACCACTTCAAATATCCATGGCACTGCCGGGTCTCGAACCCGAAACCTGTGGTACCGAGCGCCAGAGCGCTAGCCACTCGACCATTCCGGGCCTTTTCAGAAATATGATGTGTTTTATAAACTACATTTTCTTCACGGTATGTTCAGCAATTCCTGAAACTTGTCTCCAAACTTGTTTGAGCGGGCTGTTGGCCAAGTTGCTATCGCTCTGGCCGTTGGTACCACAGGCTCCAGATTCGAATCCTGCCGGTGGCATCGAATGCAGATGCCTGGTTCAAATTTTCAGGGTTTTTTTTCTCTTGGTGGTAGGGCATACGACCCTCACTGCCGGACACTGAGATTAGACACAACAACACAATACGCATAGAAACAGTAATTTAAAGACCATATTTTTAACTACATAACAAAATAATTTCCCCAATATGCAACTTTAAGGGCCTGAATGGCCGAGTGGGTAGCGCTCCGGCGCTCGGTACTATAGGTTTCGGGTTCGAGTCCCGGCGATGCCATGGAGGTTTGTAGTGGTTTGGAATCCACTTTAAGCCATAGGTCCCGGTCTAACAGGATCGTAGAGCGTTGCGTCAGTGCAGCGTTTGTTTTCAAAGCATTCTTGACTGTCTAAGTGTTTGCCAGCAGCAGTAGAACAAAAAAAAATCTTTCATAATACGATTATTAACGATATTTTCAGAAAATGAACTAAAATTTAAATAACATTTTCAGAAATATAATGCGATTTTTAAATTAAATTTCATTCACGGTAGTTTAAGAAAATTCTTCCAAGAATTTTAAGAAATCTATAAGTTCACAATTTTCAGAATATATATATTTTTTTTTAATATTTTAACAGAACTGCTTAAATTATGCAAACTATATTTAATTAACACTTTTAGTAGCTTCCCTACTAAGAGCCAATGCATAAGTAAGTAATCTGTATAATAGAGCATTTCGGAAAAACTGCGGATTTTTTTCAGACAAATAATAAAAGGAAAGAAAAAAACTTTTAACCGTAAGAGAAAAGCTACCAGCAAAGCTTGAAAAAAAAAAAAAAAAAAAAGAATCTTTATTTTTCCCAAAAACCCTTCAGACTGAATTTGAGCTACATCTTCCTTCAATCTAGTTATTTTTTCCGCTTACTTTCTGCACTGCTCACGGCGTTTTTTAAGCGCTGTTAGTCATTTTTTCCCTACAGTTTTCCCCATTTCTCTCCCTCGTCTCTTTCTAGCAGATCCAATATTTTTTTAACGTTTCACCAGCGGCAACAGTTCTTCGCTTTTTAAGAGCACAAAATCCAGATATTTCTCTTGTAAACTTTTCTTCTTTTTGATTTATTCGGTTCTTTTTTTTTTATTTTATTTTTATTTATTTTTATCCCTCCATGCCGCGTGGTTGTATCAAGCTTTAAAGTTAAGATAGCATGGTAAACGCGGCTGTTTTTCATGTTGAAACGAGCAACTTCAAAAAGGGAAAAAAATTATAAAGGGAAATTATTTAAATATTATAACATATATAACAGTTAAGTAATTTCAATATGGAATGAATTTTTAAATGTTATAGAAAAATTGTGGACTAGATGTTTACAAAAATATTTTTTTGTTTTTTCGTTTATTTACTTCATCAAAAAAAAAAAAAAAAAAATAAAATAAAAAAAATTTAATCAATTCCTACATTTTTTTCACTATATTGCAGAAAAACTTTTATACATAAAGTCGAAATTTTCCTCTCACATCTGGCGCCATCTATGGGTAGATACATGCAACTTAAATCTCAAAAAAAAATTTAATTAATTCATTAAATTTAGTTAATGAATAAATAGTTGAAAAAACTGTATTCACATCATGTGTCCTCCACTACAAGTTCAAAAAATGTAGTTGATCTTGAGTGGATGAATAAAAAGTATTTTATGAACGATTGAAAATTTGAACAAGATATATATATGGAGAGTGTGAGCTAATAGTTGGAATTGAAAAAAGGGAAAATATTTAAATTTTTTTTCCGCCTAAGAATTTTGATTTCCGGTGTGCAATGAATACTTTGAAGCAAAAAAATATATATAGATAAAATATTACATTAAGTATAGATTCCAATATCGAATGAATTTTTAAATGTTACAGAAAAATTGCGGAGTTGACGTTTACAAAAATATATTTTGCTTTTCCGAAAAAACGATTCATTTCATTTTATATGAATTTCAGATCTTGTATTATTTATCTATGGTTTTTAAGTATTTATCTATTCGAAATATTTTTTCTGAGATTTTTTACTTGCGATAAGCGAATCATACTTTGAAATAAAGCTAAACTGAACGAAATAATAAAATACACTTCTATTTACATTTCTATATCGAATGAATTTTTAAATATTACAGAAAAATTGTGATCCGAGTCCTAGATATGACATCGATATTCGTATTTTTTCAGAATCCACTTTAAACCATAGGTCCCGGTCTAACAAGACCATTGCGGGGGTATTGTTTACTCTGCATCCATAGCTTAACTTCAAGCTACACGCGCCTACTGAGTAGTGCTAAGTCAGTAACGTCGGTGCAGCGCTTGTTTTAAAGCATTCTTAACTGTCTAAGTGTTTGCCAGCTGCATTAGAACAAAAAATATTTCATAAATCGATTATTAACGGTATTTTCATGAAATTAATTAAAATTTTAATGACATTTTCAGACATATAATGTATTTTATAAATTAATTTTTCACTAGTAGTTTGGGAAAATCCTTTAAGCAATTTTAAGAAATTTTTTAATTTTCAGATTTTTTTTTAATACTTTACTTAAAATGCATATATTATGAAAATCATATTTAATTATTAACTTTTATTAGCTTCTCTACTAAGATTCCAATGCATAAGTGAGCATTTTGGAAAAACTGATTTTTTTTTTTCATTTTCATCGTTTTTTTTACAGACAAATAAAAAAAAAAAACTTTTAACCGTAAGAGAACCGCCACCAGCAAAAAGCTTGAAAAATAAGAAAAAAAAAAAAAAAATCTTATTTTTCCCAAAACCCTTCACTGAATTTCAGTTACAACTTCCACAAACTAGTTATTTTTTCCGCTTATTTTCTGCTCTGCTCGCGTCCTTTTTTAAGCGCTATTAAGAGTGATTTTTTTCCCTACATTTTTCCCTCCCTCGTCTCGTTCTAGCAGATCCAATATTTTTTTAACGCTTCAGCAGCGGCAACAGCGCTGAGTTCTTTGCTTTTTAAAAACACCGAAACCAGATATTTCTTTTGTAAACTTTTCTCCTCTTTTTGGTTTATTCGGTCCTTTTATTTATTTATTTATTTTTTCCCTCCATTCCGCGTGGTTGTATCGAGTTTTAAAGTTAAGATAGCATGGAAAACGCGTGTGCGTTTCATGTTAAGGCGAGGAACTTCAAAAAAGGGAAAGTATTTAAATTTTTTTCCCTCTAAGAATTTTGATTTCCGGTGTACAATGCATACTTTAAATGTTACAGAAAAATTGTGGAGTGGATGTTTACAAATATATACATATATTTTTTTTTCGAAAAAAATTCATTTCAGTTATATGAATTTTGTATCTGTGTTACTTATTATCCTCATTATTTATCTATGGCTTTTCATAAGTATTTATCTGTTCGAAATATTTTTCCTAAGATATAAACAAATAATATTTTACTTTATTTATATATTTGTTATTTTATTATTTTATATATTTTACTTTTATTTAAATATATAAATAATATTTTGAACTATAGCGAAACAAAAAAAAAAAAATAATAAATTGGCATAAAATTTTCTTTACATTTCAATATCGAATGAATTTTCAAATATTACAGGAACATTGTTGGAGTAGATGTTTAAAAAAATATGTTTTGTTTTTTCGTTTATTTGCTTTTTCGAAAAAACGATTCATTTCATTTTATATGAATTTTAGATCTTGCTATATTATTTATCTATTCGAAATATTTTTTTAAAGATTTTTTACTTCCGATATACAAATAATATTTTGAAATAAAGTCAAACTGAAAAAAATAAAATAAAATTATGTTTACATTTTTATATCCAATGAATTTTTAAATGTTACAGGAACATTGTGGAGTAGATGTTTACAAAAATATATTCGGTTCTACAACAAAACGATTTAATTCAGTTTATATGAATTTTAGATCTTTGTTACTTATTATCCTTATTATTTGTCTATGGCTTTTCTTAAGTATTTTCTAATCGAATATATTTCATATTATCTACTCGATGTTAGTTTTTGACAATAAAATTTTGAAATAAACGAAGGGTCTGACGGCCGAGTGGCTAGCGCTGTGGCGCTCGGTACCACAGATTTCATTTTCATGTCCCGGCGATGTTTTGGATGTTCGTAATTTTTCGGAATTCACTTTAAAGGTATTTTCAGAAATTTAATTAAAATTTTAATGACATTTTCAGACATATAATGTGATTATAAATTATAAAAAGTATTATTAAAAGTATTTAAATTTTTTCCCTCTAAGAATTTTGATTTCCGGTGTACAACGAATCCTTTGAAATAAAAAAAGTATATTAAAAAAAATTTATATTAAGTATATATTTCAATATCGAATGAATTTTTAAATATTACAGAAATAATGTGGAGTACATTTTTACAAAAATATATTGGGTTCTTCGACAAAAGGACTTATTTCAGTTTCTGTGAATTGCAGATATTTATTATTTATTGTTATACTCATTATTTATCTATGGGTTTCCTTTATTTTCCTATTCGAATATATTTTATATTATCGATTCGATGTAATTTTTTCACAAATAATATTTTGAAATAAAGCGGCCTTGATGGCCTAGTGAATAGCACTCTGGCGCTCGATACCACAGGTTTCCGGTTCGAGTCCCAACGGTAACTTAGATGTTCATAGTTTTTCGGAATCCACTTTAAACGGTAAGTAATTGATCTCACAAGAACCAGGGGCTTAATGGCCAGCGCTCAGGTGCTCGGTACTACAGGTTTCGAGTTCGAGTGCCGGTGGGGTCATGGATGTACGTAGTGGTTCGAAAACCCAAATTATACAGTAGATTTCGGTCTAAAACGATCGTACAGCGTTGCTGAGTTATAATTACTCCGCGTCTGTAGCTTATCTTCAAACTACACGCACTCCGTGGGTGGTGCTATGTGAGTAACGTTGGTTGTGCTTGCCTTAAGGCGTCCAAGACAACTGTCTAAGTGTTTGCCAGCTGCATTAAAACTAAAAAAAAAAATTTCATAAATCAATTATTAACGATATTTTCAGAAAATTAATTAAATGTTTAATAACATTTTTAAAAATATAATATGTTTTATAAATTAAATTTTCTTCACGGTAGTTTGAGAAAATCCTTTCAATAATTTTAAGAAATCTATTAATTTTCAAAATGTTTAAACTCATACTTGAACTGTATAAATTATGAAAACAATGTTTAATTATAACTTTTATTAGATTTTCACAAAAGACAAACCGTAAGTAAGTAATCTATATAATTGAGCATTTTGGAAAAACTGGAGCTTTTTTCATTTTTATCGTGTTTTTTTTAAAGACAAATAAAAATAAAAGAAAAATCTTTAAACTGTAAGAGAAAAACCACCAGTAAAGCTTGAAAAATAATAATAATAAAAAGTCTTTATTTTTCCCAAAACCCTTCACCGAATTTTAGCTACAACTTCCTTCAAACTAGTTATTTTTTCCGCTTATTTTCTGCACTGCTCGCGGCGTTTTTTTAAGCGTTGTTAGTGATTTTTTTCCCTACATTTTTCCCTCTCTTGTCTCGTTCTAGCAGATCCAATATTTCTTTAACGCTTCACCAGCGGCTACAGAGCAGAGTTCTTCGCTTTTTAAGAACACAGAATATAGATATTTCTTTTTGTAAACTTTTCTTCTCTTTTTGGCTTATTCGGTTCTTTTTTTTTATTTTATTTATTTATTTATAATTTTTTCCCTCCATGCCGCGTGGTTGTGTCAAGTTTTAAAGTTAAGATGGCATGTAAAACGCGCGTTCGTTTCATTTGATTCAGGGAACTTCAAAAGGGGAAAAAAAGAAAAAAAAGGGAAGGTATTTACATTTTTTCTCCTCTAAGAAATTTGATTTCCGGTGTACAATGTGAATACATTGGAACAAAAAAAAAACATAGATAAATAATAAGATAAGCCGGAGTTAATAATATTGACGGATTTTTATTTATTTATTTATTTTTTTGACGAATATGCCTGATGGTCGAGTGGCCAGCACTCTGGCGCTCGGTACCACAATTTTCCGATTCGAGTCCCGGCGGTGACATGGATGTGTGTAGTGGTTCGTAATCCACTTTAAACCATAGGTAACTGATCTTACAAGAACCAGGTACTTGATGGTCAGCGCTCTGACCCTGCGTACCACAGGTGTCGGGTTCAAGTAGATGGATGCCATGGATGTGTGTAGGGGTTCGGTATCTACTTTACGCCGTAGGTCCTGGTCTAATAGGATCATAGAGCGTTACGGAGGTATTATTACTGCGCATCCATAGCTTATCTTTAAGCTACACGCACCTCCTGGGTAGTGCTGAATGCGTAATGACGGTGTAACACTTGCCTTAAGGCATCAAAGACAACTGTTTAAGCGCTTGCCAGCTGCAGTAGAACAAAAAAATACTTTAATTAATCGATTATTAACAACATTTTCAGAAAACTAACTAAAATTTTCAGAAATATAATGTGTTTTATAAATTAAATTTTCTTCAAGGTAGTTTGAGAAAATCCTCACAAAAATTTTAAGAAATCTAATATTTTTCAGATTTTTTTATTTTTTTAAATCTTTTACTTACTGTAATTGCAACAATTATGAAAATCATATTAAATTATAAGTTTTATTAGCTTCTCTACTAAGGGGCAAAGCATAAGTGAGTAATCTATATAATTGAGCATTTTGGAAAAACTGTGTCTTTTTTTTAATTTTTTTATTATCATTTTTTTTTTTTACAGACAAATAAAAATAAAATAAAATAAAAGGAAAGAAAAACTTTTAACCGTAAAAGAAAAGCCACCAGCAAAAGCTTGAAAAAATAAAAAAACAAAAAATATATTAAAAAATCTTTATTTTTCCCAAAACCCTTCACTGAATTTGAGCTACAACTTCCTTCAAGCTAGTTATTTTTTCCGCTTATTTTCTGCACTGCTCGCGGCGTTTTTTAAGAGCTGTTAGTCATTTTTTCCCCTACATTTTTCCCCATTTTCCCTCCCTCATCTCGTTCTAGCGGATCCAATATTTTTTTAACGCGGCTACAGGGCAGAGCTCTTCGCTTTTTAAGAATACAGAATCCAGATATTTCTTTTGTAAACTTTTCTTCTCTCTTTTATTTCGGTTCTCTTTCGGTTCTTTTATTATTTTTTTATTTATTTATTTTTTTCCTTCCATGTCCGCGGGGTTGTATCCAGCTTTAAAGTTAAGATAGCATGGAAAACACGCGTGCGTTTCATGTTGAAGCGAGCAACTTCAAAAAGGGAAAAAAGGGGGAAAACAAAGAAAAGGGAAAGAATTTAATTTTTTTCCCTCTAAGAATTTTGACTTCCGGTGTACAATGAATACTTTGAAACAAAAAAAAAATTTACGTTAAGTATATATTCCAATATAGAATGAATTGTGGAATAAATGCTTACAAAAATATATTGGATTCTTCGGCAAAACGATTTAATTCATTTTATATGAATTCCAGACATTTGTTACTTATTATCCTCATTATTTATCTATGGTTTTTTCTTAACTATTTATCTATTCGATTATGTTTTATATTATCAATTCGATGTTATTTCTTGACAAATAATATTTTGAAAAAAAGAGGCATGATGGAGGATAGGCTAACGCTCTGGCGCTCGGTATCACAAGCATAGGGTTCGAGTCCCGGCGGTGCCTTGGATTTTTGTCGCGGTTCAGAATCCTCTTTAAACCGTAGGTTTGAATCTAAGAGCGGTGCAGCGGTGCGGGGATAGTGTTACTCCGCGTTCTTAGCTCATCTTCAAGCTACACGAACCTCCTGGGTAGTACTAAGTGAGTAACATCGGTGCTGCGTTTGCCTTTAAGCTTCGAAGACAATTGTCTAAGTTTTTGCCAGCTGTATTATAAAAACAACAAACTTTCACAAATCGGTTATTAACGATAGTTTTAAAATTTTAATAAAATTTCCTGAAACATAATGTGTTTTCTAAATTAAATTTCCTTAACGATAGTTAGAGAAATCTATTACTTCAAAAATTTCAGAATTTTTAACTTTTTTAAATCGTTGAATAGAACTGCATAAATTATGAAAATCTTATTTAATTAATTAATTTTATTAGCTTTTCTACTAAGAGCCAAAGCATAAGTGAGTAATCTGTATAATTGAGCATTTTGTAAAAGCTGTCTTTTTTTTTTTTTTTTTTTTTTTTCATTTTTAACGGGGTTTTTTACAAACAAAAATAAAAATAAAGTAAAAAAGAATAAAAAAAAAAACTTTTAACCGTAAGAGAAAAGCCACCAGCAAAGAATGAAAAATAAGAAAACAAAAAAAAAAAAAAAAAAGAATTCTTATTTTTCCCAAAACCCTTCACTGAATTTGAGCTACAACTTCCTTCAAGCTAGTTATTTTTTCCGCTTATTCTCTGTACTGCTCGCGGCGTTCTTTAAAGCCCTGTTAAGAGTGATTTTTTTCCCTACATTTTTCCCCATTTTCCCTCCCTCGTCTCGTTCTTGCAGATCCAATATTTTTTTAACGCTTCACCAGCGGCAAACGCTGAGTTATTCGTTTTTTAAGAGCATAGAATCCAGAGATTTCTTTTGTAAACTTTTCCTCTCTTTTTGGTTTCTTTGGTTCTTTTATTAATTTTTAATTTATTTATTTTTTCCATCCATGCCGCGTGGTTGTATCAAGTTTTAAAGTTAAGACAGCATGGAAAAAGTGTGTGCATTTCATGTTGAAACAAGGAATTTCAAAAAAAGGGAAAAAAAAAGAAAAAAGGGAAAGTATTTAAATTTTTTCCCCTCCAAGAATTTGGATTTCCGGTGTACATTGAATACTTTGAAACAAATAAATAAATAAAAAATGAAAAAAATTACATTAAATATCTATTCCAATATCGAAGAAATTTTTATATATTATAGAAAATTTGAGTTATGCTATAGAAAAAGTAGATGTTTACGAAAATATATTTTTTTTTTGTTTCTGTGACTTTTTTGATGATTTTTTTTTGTTTGTGTGACTTTTTTTTTGTTTTTCGTTTATTTGGTTCTTCGAAAAAATTGATTTATTTCCATTCGGTTTATTCGATTCTTCAATTAATTTCAGTTTATATGAATTTTAGATCTTTGTTATTTCTTATCCTCATAATTGATCTTGTGCTCGGTACCACAAGTTTCGGTTTCGAGTCCCGGTGGTGCCATGGATGTTTGCAAGCTGCGTTTGAACAAAAAAATATTTCATAATTCGATTATTAACGTTATTTTCAGAAAATTAACTAAAATTTTAATAACATTTTCGGAAAAAAAATGTGTTTTATAAATTAAATATTTTTCACGGTTGTTTGAGAAAATCCTGCCAAGATATTTAAGAAATCTATTAAATTTTCAGAATTTTTATATTTTTTTAATCTTTTGCGAAATGCATAAATTATGAAAATCATATTTAATTATTAACTTTTATTAGCTCTTCTTACTAAGAAGCGAAGGATAAGTGCGTAATATGTATAATTGAGCATTTTACAAAAACTGGGCCTTTTTTTCCTATCGTTCTTTTTTACAGACAAATAAACAGAAAAATACTTTTAACCGTAAGAGAAAAGCCACCACCAAATCCTGAAAAAAAAATAAGAAAAAAAAAAGTGTTTATTTTTCCCAAAACCCTTCACTGAATTTGAGCTACTACTTCCTTCAAACTAGTTATTTTTCCGCTTGTTTTCTGCACTGCTCGCGGCGTTTTTAAGCGCTGTTAGTGATTTTTTTCCCTACATTTTTCCCCATTTTTCCTCCCTCGTCTCGTTCTAGCAGATCCAATATTTTTTTAACGTTTCACCAGCGGCAAATGCTGAGTTATTCGTTTTTCAAGAGCATAGAATCCAGATATTTCTTTTGTAAACTTTTCTTCTTTTTCTGATTTATTCAGTTCTTTTTTTCTTTTCTTTCTTTATTATTTTTTTTCCCGCATGCCGGCGTGGTTGTATCCAGTTTTAAAGTTAAGATAGCATAGAAAAACACGCGTGCGTTTCATGTTAAGACGAGGAACTTGAAAAAGGGAAAACAAAGTTTGAAAAATAGGGAAAGTATTTAAATTTTTTTCCGTCTAAGAATTTTGATTTCCGGTGTATACAATGAATACTTTGAAATAGAAAGAAAATATATAAAAAAAATTACATTAAGTATATATTCCAATATCAAATGAATTATTAATTGCTGGAGTAAATGTTTACAAAAATATATTTTGCTTTTTGATTTATTTGATTCTTCGATAAAATTATTTAATTTCATTTTATATGAATTTTAGATCTTTGTTACTTATTATATTGCTTATCTACGGTTCTCAAGTATTTATATATTCGATATATTTTAAGATAAAATTTTAAGATAAATAAGATTTTTTACTTCCGATATACAAATAGTATTTTGAAATAAAATTAAACTGAAAAAAATTATAATAAAATAAAATAAATTTCTGTGTACATTCCAATATCGAATAAATGTTACAGAAAAATTGTGGAGTAAACATATACAAAAATACATTCGGTTCTTAGATAAAGTGATTTATTTCAGTTTATATGAATTATAAATTATTGTCATTTATTATCCTCTTTATTTATCTATAGGTTTTCTTAAGTATTCATCTATTCCATGTTATTTATTGATAAATAATATTTGAATAGCCTGATAGCCGAGTGGTCAGCGCTCTGGCGCTCGGTATCACAAGTTTCCGGTTGAGTTCCGGCGGTGAGGTGGATTTTCGTAGTGGTTCGAAATCCACTTTAAACCGTAGGTCCCGCTCTCAAGACTCTCTGTTTTAAAGTATCCATTGTAAACCGGAAATCAAAATTCTTAGCGGGAAAAAAATTTAAATACTTTCCCTTTTTTCATTTTATGAAGTCCCTTGTTTCAACATGAAATGGACACGCGTTTCCATGCTATCTTAACTTTAAAACTGGATACAACCACGCGCCATGGAGAGGAAATAAAGAAAGAAAAAAGAACCGAATATACCAAAAAGAGAAAAAAAGTTTACAAAAGAAATATCTCGATTCTGTGCTCTCTTAAAGCGAAGAACTGCCACTGGTGAAGCGTTGAAAAAATATTGGATCTGCTAGAACGAGACGAGGGAGGGGAAATAGGGAAAAATGTAGTGAAAAAAATCACTCTTAACAGCGCTTAAAAAAATGCCGCGAGCAGTGCAGAAAATAGGCGGAAAAAACAATTCGTTTGAAGGAAGTTGTAGCTCAAATTCAGTGAATGCTTTTGGGAAAAATAAGACTTTT
>BPLQ01001031.1:790-49668 GCA_021605075.1 Caerostris darwini
CCCCCCCCCCCCCCCCCAGTCTTCTGTTAAAGAAGAGGGAATTTCGCCCCACATTCCGATTATCAATGGTCGATTGAATTATTCTCAAAGCATGCAGAGCCTTATCTTAGACATAAAAAATAGTGGTTACCTTTTAATTTAGTTGATGATTCACAAATGCCGTCGAGTTCCTGTGTATTTAAAATAATTTAAAACTCCATCATTCCCTTATAGTCGGTCGCTTTTATTTGCTTTCGTTTTAAACAATAACTAAAAAAAAGTACAATTTAAAGGCAAATAAAAGCATTGGTTTGATACATTCAATGCGCATACTACCTGTATCTCAATGCACTTAAATTATGTTTCTAAATTCATTAGATTAATTCGCTGAATCATTAAAATGTAGTATCACAGCAGGTGAAATTTATTTTATCAGAATATTTTTATTTCATTCATTTGATAGAATTTCTGAGCACTATGTTCCAGGTATTCTTCTAAAAAATTACAGAAACACAAAAGGAAATACAAATATTAAAAACTAATAAATATATTTAGAAATTTAGTAAGCATTTTTCTAAATTTCATGTTGCTATATTTAATTAAAAAAATAGGAAAATGAGATTTTTTCGTAAATGAAATATCATTGATCTTTGGCATGCATAAATTCAAAAAATTAATCGTAACATTATATATCTTGACCAACAACTATAGATTTTCGTAACGAAATATTTTTTGTTAAATTAGACGTAATTTTTACACAGATAATTTAAAAAATGCTCAAGAAGAAAAAAATTTTAAAGTTTATAAATTGATATTTATTTGTTTACAAGGTTCTGTTCCATTTTACATTGTTCAGTCCATTTTTAATAAGTACACTAGATCTTTCATTTCTTGTGAAATCTACAACTTCCAAAAAATTTCCAGTTGGTTACTTTTAAATTAAATAAAACAATGATATTTGATAAATTATTGGAGTCCTTCATTTCATGCCAAATCACGCTTTCATAAATAGCTTATCCCCCTACCTAAGATAATTTTTAAAATTGGCCTAGGGTTTTTTTCAAAAAAAATTATTAAATTTTACAATTTTATTAAAAAAAATCATGCACTTTTTGAAAATTGAAAAATGCTAAATTGCTTTCTTTAAATACATCAAATTCGAATGATTATCATTTATTCTAATTGCCATAGGCACAATACTAACTAAATTAAAAAGATAACATGATTACCGTCGTTTTGAATTTTTTTTTTCTTTTAACTCGATAGGTTTACAGATTTTTTTAAAAATGTTTAATTGAAATTCCTTTTTAAGAATTACCTCACTCTGATGTTCACAAACTTAGAAAATGGGATAGTAGTTTATTCGTAGTTAAAATACAGTAGTTCTTTGTTATATTTGGGATGTTGGTAGTCGATGTAAGAGCTTCATAAAGACGATTTAAAAGATGGTATTTTAAAGTTTTCCAACATTTTCTTTAATTTTTTTACTTACTTTTGATTTTTGATTTCTGGATTTCTAATTTTTTTCATCTCTCATTTCAACAGCATAAGGTTAACAGCTTTTTGAAATGCTTTTAAATTTTTATAGCACTTAAGGATTTTATTTTTTGGGGAAAAAATTTAATTTCTTTGAAATAATTTATTTTAAAGTTTTGAACAATTAGTTTCTGTTTTTTTTTGTCAGATAAGATAGGTTTTGATTTTTTTTTTAAATACAGCCAACTTAAATATTGCGGAATATACAACGTCACTATTTTACATCATCAACAATTTTATTAACGGTGGGGTGATTGTTGACACGCGTATAGCAGATTAAAATCTCTTAATTAGTGAATATTATCAAAAGATTAAAACAAACAAGTTTAATTAATATTTTAAGTTCTTAAACTCTTTTTATTTCAATTATATAGTATTTTATAATTAGAGATTACTGCATTATCAAGAATTATTTGCCCATAGAAATTTTGAATTCGAACACTTGGTTCAATAATTCATTTAAAGTTTTGTTTAAAAAAAAATAAGTACGATCATGAATATTATTTACACATTTTGGAGGAGCACTTTTGTAAAGAATATCGTTGGTCATCATCAATAAAATATTTATACAAAAGTAAAGAGCCAAGCGATACAATATAGTCAAAGCATGATATTGTGATTTTTTTTCATAATTATATATTATATTCTGAAGTATAATATCGTTGTTCTTATAAAATTCCAATAACAAATTTAATATACAAATGTCATTTGAGTTGCTTTATAAGAATTATTAAATCAGACACAAATCAAATGTTTTCCGTAAAGAATATGTTCAGTATAAAAATGTAAATATCGAGGAAAATGTGAATAGCTCGGCTGTAAACATTTATCAAAAATTTGTTAAACGTGAATAAATACAAATTGCTTACATAAAAATAAGACTAATAAGAATTTTAATTAAGACGCGTCTCAAAATTGGACTGTTGTTTTAATTGAATATGTGATAATCAACGAATGAATTCAATAATTTTGTAAACTTGGTTGTTTGGTTACAAAACAATAAATGCTTTGGCAATTATATCTTATATCAGGAGGCCATGAAGGATCTGTTACTATTAGGTTTCGGTGGGATCTGTAAATCTTATGAGTACTTTTCTCATAACGCTTCTATATGTTATACAGTCTAAAAATACTGGGAATTCTACAGATGGGATTTGTTGTACCAAATTTTGCAATTATAAATTTTCGTTAATCATTAAAATAGATTAACATTAGAAAATAAGAAGTAGGATATTTTGAAATGTTAGTTTAAAAATAAATAGAGTAGTACAGAAAAGAATTTTCATACAAAAAAAAAAAAAAAAAAAAAAAAACCCTTCATCTAATTGTTGAAATTGTTTGAATTGCAATTCTGATGAAATTCTTAATTATGTCCTACATATAAACTGTGGTTTAAATATGTCAGATTTGAGGTCAGTCGCGATTGAATGGCAGATATTCAGCTTTATCCAAGGTGCACCACGGCAGGTTTATTATTTTACACTTACATTTCTCTATTGTAATTTGTAATGAACGTCCCGAATTGCATGCTCTATTTCTCATGAATGATACAAATTTCTGACCTACTGGTTAACTTGCCATTCCTGATATATTAATGGGAATTTTCGTATCGGCTTCACATATCAAGTTTAGGAAACAAGCTCTTATAATCCAGAAATTCAACGCGGACTCTACTATTTCTCCTATGTATATCATAGATGGATTTATTTTATTATTATTTCTTATTGAATCTCTTAAAATTAAGATATTTTATCCGAGGAATGACATTGATAATGAATGATGTTTCAGGAGTAAAAGACTTGATTGAAACCCAAGGAATGCTACCAAACCTACGTCTGATATGGGCACGTTAAGAGATAATAGGAATCTCTATTGGTAGGGTTTGAAAAGAAGGTAGAGCATATGACTTGACAGGTGCATATTTGGAAATAGACGTTTCAAATTATGGTAGCGCAAGGGAACAATGCAGAGCGACCAAAGTGATGCTTCCACTAAAAAAAGGATTCAAAATTTTAATGGTGTCTTGCATCAAACGTGAAGAAGCCTAAACATTTTATTGAAGGAAAAAAGGTTAGCGTCAGCTATTTTATTTTTAGGGACTAAAAATTAAATTCATTATAAGTTTAAATGTGAAAGTATGTATATGAATGACTGCTTCCCCAACATAACTTTTTCTATTTAAAAAATGTTATGAAGTAACTATATGCATTTTCAAAGTTATTTATTAAGATTATTATTATACTTATATACATTCACTGCCAAAAGTTAAGCACGTAGAGGAAAAATACGAATAAGTCAACAAATACTGATTTGATTGACACGAAATGCGTCATGAAAATAGCAAATATGGTGAAGGAAGCAAAACAAATAACTACATAGGCAGACGAAAACGCTATTGAATTTTCATAAAGTTTAAGATGAATTCAATTTGGAGTCATTCAGAAAAAAGTCAAACTAAACAAACAAACAAAACCCACATTAATTGAATATGTCAGTTTCCACCATCTGCATACAAAGTTTACACAGTGTGACCATGCTTTAAGTGAGATGATCAACCACGTCAGAGTCAAGCAATTGATATTCCTCGTATAGATCACTTTGCAACACAGTGAAAGTGGCTGGGGTGAAAAGTTTTTAAACGCAGCACAATCAAGAACATCCTAAAGAATTTTCTTGTGTGAGGTTGATTGTGAGCCTTCATCTCTCCAGACTCTTACACGCGTTCCATCTGTTTGAAGGACATACTGCGACTCATCCGTGAATATAACCTGGACCCAATGTGACACAGTTCAATTGCCATGTTGCCGACATCATTTTAATCGTACTCCTCTGGATTGAACGGATAGAAGAACACAAACTTGGGGTACTTGAACGTCCATTCACGTGTAGCCATTGACGCTGCAACCATATATGCCAAACGTTTGGAAGTCCAGCTGGGTGCAAAAGCAATATATCGATCTTCGCGTCGGGTCGTAAAACTTGACACCAGGTCTTTGTACAACTGTTTGTCTGGTAATGAATTTTTTCCGTAATTGTCAAATTAGGAATGATGGACGCCGAAGAAAAAACCAACATGTGATAGATAGATTATCCTTGTAGCATTTTTTTTTCTCACTTTTACGAGTTTTAAAGGAAAAAAGGACACTTGGAAAAAGTAACGACAGGAAAGAAAAACACACACACTTCGTTTCACATCCTACATATCTAGAGAAAGCGTGGAAGTATTCGGAAGAAAGAGAAACACGCACGCACATTTCATTTGAGTCTAGAGTGTAGTGTAGCATTTTTTTTTTCTCACGGGAAGGTTTGGCATTTCATTCCCAGGAAAAATAAATGTATATTATTTGACAAGTATATAATAACAAACCATCACTCAAATTTGACAGCAGACAAGCATTCTTGTGGGTAGTGATATTGCATGCAATTAGTGTTTTATACTAATGATAACAATCTGCTACTCAAATCTGATAGCAGATATTCGATATCATATCAAATGAGACTCAGAAAATTACCGAATGTATGTGTGACCTCCACAATTCGAAGCAACTACAGATTGAATATGAACTGTACCATCTGTTGTTCCATCGTGATGGGTGATAAACCACGAGGGGAGAAATGTCTACTGCAATGAGAAGTGAGGGAAGCTGACCGCTTCCTCTTGATGGATTGCCTTAAAGGAGAGGTTTTTGATGAAGAAGGGAGGGAGTTCTCCGACCAGTCAACCAGAAGTGTTTTTTAAAATTTTCTCTGAAGTGACTGAATAGGCCGGAGTTCCCTCCTGTTTTCCAAAGTGAGCCCCTTGTGATTTCGTTTATCACGCCGTGTGATAATTAAGGTCCGCCGCAGACCAAGGAATTAGATTCGACGTAGACTCGAGAACTGTGAAAAATCTCCGACCTTGGAGTGAACTGTACTTGTGATTTAATCATTCACTAGTGATAAAATTTTTTATTTATATTTTTTTATACATTTGTATAATAATCCAGAGTTCATTTTATATATATATATATATACATATATAGGGCTTGCAAATAAAGATTAAAGTGTTCCCTTGAATCTGAAAGCGGTCCTCTTCTTGAGCCATTATAGGTATAATATAGGCCAAGACTTTACAGTACTTCTGGAAATGATATTTTATTTTTTTTATTTAGAACAAATAAAATTAAAACAGCTTTTCTGCTTTGATTTCTATAAAATAGTGTTTATTAAAATATTAAAAAAGTAAAATTATTAAAAGTGTATTGTGCCTTATAGAATTTCTGTATGTTTGATATGTTTGTACATTTTAATTTAGTTTAAGGGCGAAAAAAGAAATAGAAACTAAAAGGATGGATATAAATGCATGTCACTATTTTATTGAAATTTTAGAATAATTTCATTGAAAAAAAAATTTTTTTTATAAAAAAAAAAAAAAAACGGTGAAAGAAAACAATTTTTTGTTTTTGTAAAGATATTTTACAAATTAGCTACCGTAACTATAATTACCGTAGCTACTGTTAACTACCGTAACCATATTAGTTACATTTGTAGTAATACAAGAGATATTAAATAAAATCTTTTTTCTGCACTTAAAATATTTCTTTTTTTCATCTGAGATAAGGATTAGAAATATTTTTTTTATTCTGCTATTTTTATTTCTTTCAAGATTATTAAAAAAATATTTTCAAATAAATTTATTTTTCATTTATTCAAAGAAATTTATTTATAAAATATTTTCTTTTCTTTCTTTTCATTTCTTTGCCATTTTTACCTTTTTCATTTCTTTGAGCCGGTGAACGAGCAAACGCCTAAAAACGAAATGCAAAATTAATAAATAACAAGAAATATACTTTCACAAGAATGCAATTTTCTTCTCTTTTCAACCCCTCCTATTTGAAAATAAATCCAAAATTATCCAAATCTAAATCCAATTTTTGCCTTTTATTGCTTACTTTGTTTCAATCACTCCATTTGCAGCTCTTGCATATTTTATATTTTTTCACTTTGAGAACCATTTTTATTTTTATTATTTACAAAGATTCAATTTTTTACATCTTTTTTTACACATGGGAGGTAAATATGAGAGCAACATTTTTTATTGGATGAATCATTAATAGCTGGATAGATTTTCGTTAGCAATTATTTTTTAATGAAATTTACAATTAAAGAATCCAATTTCCTTGATTCAAGGATCCATATTTTCATATTTATTTATTTAGGGCTGGGGAATGGAAGGGTTTTAGAATAGTATTGTAAAGACACATATTTTCCAAACATTTAATGAAATATGATGTTTATGAATGAACAATCTTTCAAGTAGAGAGAGGAACGAATGTAATTCAACTTTCGGATTGAGATAGTATCAATCATTAAAAACTTGTATTTCAATTTTATCTAAATCAGACAAAAAATTAAAAGTTCTTGCAATTAACCCTTTTGCACTCGAGGGCTCCGGAGCGGAGTCATTTAAAATTTGTCTTCAAGGGCTCCGCTACAGTGAAAATGCAAATAGCAATATAAATAATGCGTATATCAAACTTACATGTGAATAGGATCTTTTAACTAAAATCGCTTCGAGTTGCTGGTAATACAAATGAAAAAAACTTCGAGTGCAAAGGGTTAATATTAGTATAAATAATAGAGGTTGAATTAATACAAATCTTGAGATTGAAATGCAAGTATATATATATACACATATAGCTGCAATGTTTGGAATGCTTATGCAGTTTAGTCACTGATGATGGTTTCTCATTTCTCTCTCTTGGCGACGATTTTGAAAGTATGTGTGTAAACCTCATCATAGAGACAGCAAGACTGTTGGCTGGTAAATTTCTTGCTTTTATTCCGTACGACGAGTAAACATGGGAAAATACCGCTGGAAAGCAATATTGCTCATTTCATTGATGTACTATTCAGGGCATGTAAATGAATAGGATCCCGTATTGTTACTACATTACTACAATACAGTAATATATAGTAGTCACTTATTATTAATAACAATAAAATACTTTAATACAGCAATTTATTTCATCGCCAAATTCTTAGCCAGTACACTTGAATTTTTTTTGTCTTTCTTAAATTAGATAGAACGAGAGATTAATTAGAAACTATTTTCATTCAAGAAAACTGCAATTTTCATTTTTATTCATTTAAAAAATTCAGAAAATTATTCAAGAAAAGTAAGAGAATAATATAATGCGCGATTTTATTTTGACATTATTTTGAACTTCAACAAGATTTTGCAAGTGTTTATTAGCATGTCAGTAGTCTTTGTAAATATTGATGGTTGATTGTGATTTTCCTTGAATACATTAAATTTTTATTTGATAATAGTTTGTATGTGAGGCTAATTTCATTAGTGTAATTTTAGAAACAACCTGAATTGATATAATAACAATATTGTTATTATCACATTAATTCTTACAACAATATATAATTATCCTACAACATCACAATCTTATAACACAATGCACTTGTACAGCCGAAGTTCTCTGACATTTACTTCTGCGTATATCGAAATTAGTTAAAGGTCAGTAAACGGGGTCAAGCTAATTTGATTATATGTTCCATATTATAAAATAAATCTTCAGTAATATTTTATTTATTTATTGAGCAACTATCAAACAACTTATATTTGTGAAGATAAAAAAATATTATAAAAAAATACATTTAGTAAGGATTTTAAAATATAACCAACGCTAATCAAAAATAATTATTTTATTAATTATTACATTATTATTTTATTATTTACAAATTTTGAGACATTAAAAAATAATTTTTAAAAATGATAATACTTTAAATGAGTAAAATATTCCTACATATCTGCGTTTTTCCTAGAATGATATTCCTAAAAAAGAGCAATTAGAGAGTAGAAATTGCTGCAAAAGTATAGAGAAGCTCCTTTATCGATAAACCCAATCGAAATTAGCTTTCTCCTTAAATGTATCACAATTAAGAAATTTGAGATAACTCAATTTACAATAATGAAGTTCAACAAAATATTTTTCTAAGAAAATCTTTATTTCATATTGCTTCAGTTTGACATAATTTTAAAAACTGCAAAAAAAAAAATTTTTTTTTTATGGAAGAAGTTATCTCAGAAGTTTAGATAATGGTATTAAAAGTTTTTGAAACATTAAATGAATGATTCATAAATCATTTAGTCACATTTTTTATGATTTTTTTTGTTTCCAAACTTTTAACACGTTTCGAACTACAATGCAATTGAAGGACATGAAAATTTGGCCAGAAACTAGGGGCAAAAGCGTTATAAAATGCTCACTTTGTAATTAAATAAAAAATTCTAACTTTATATGAAATATAAAAGATCCAGATCAATCTTAATTAGATAACATGAATAATAACTTACTCCTTATTCACTAACGTTTCTCTTTATTTTTTCAATATTTTTCCTCCTTCAAAGTGTATTTGCAATTTTAATTGCTTTCAATTTAGTTTATTTATACATTTCAACTACACTCATGTCCATAAATTAAGGATAATGAAGTTCAGGCAAAGAAAGAGACAGAAGCAAAACAAATTTGACTTATTTGTAAAGTCTATTTATCAACTAAAAGGTAAAGAGCAAAAAAGATGCTATATGTTTGACATAATTAATAAAAATTGCGATTTTTACTCCCTGCAGCAAATTTCAAAAAAGAACCTATTTACAAAAAACAGTATAACATGGTTAGTATGATGGTTAATATGGAGTATGTCTCCCGGACGATGCAATACAGGCCTTACAAAGCCTAGGCATGCTGAGTATCAAATTATCAATCTGTTCTTGGGGAATATTACACCACTCATCAAGCAATGCCCTCCGAAGTTCCGGTTGACAGGTGGGAGGGCGTTGACGGGCTGCAATTCGTCGGCCAAGCATATCCCACACATGCTCTATTGGATTCAAGTCCGGTGAGCATGCTAGCCAATCCATACGGGTGATATCCTCCAATTGAAGGCATTCGTCTACAATGTTTGCACGGTGAGGACGGGCGTTGTCATCCATAAACAGAAATTCAGCATCCATGGCGCCCCGAAACAAACGTACATGTTGTTCCAGAATGACATCCCGATAGATGTGACCTGTCATCGTTACACTCTGAACATGCAGGTTAGTTCTGTAAACAAGAATAATTCCTCCCCAAACCACCCATCCTGCACCACCGTAACGATGTCGTTCAATGGTGTTCTCTTGATGGTAACGGGTACCAGGCGCTCTCCATATGAAAGTCCGACGAGAATCAGACCGCAAACTAAACCTGGACTTGTCGGAAAACATCACGCAAGACCACTGTTGCGGTGTCCACAATGCATGCTCTCTACTCCAGGTTAATCGCAGGCGACAGTGAGTTGCGGTAAGTGGAACACATCTGACAGGTCTACGAGCATATAGACCAATGTGCCCTAAGCGTCTCTACACGGTCTGCTTGAAACTGTCGTACCGGTAGCTGAAGAGATCTGACGAGACAGGTCTGATGCTGTGCTCCGTCTGATTCTTTTGGCAGTAACTGCTAAATACCGGTCCTCATTCGGCGTTGTAACTAGGGGGCGACCTGTGCTGTAACATCTACTCACATTACCATCATCTTGGAATCGTTGCCAAAGCTTGCAGATGACACTCTGGGCGATTCCGAGTTTCTCGGATACTTCCAGCTGGGTACGTCCACATTCCAGTCGTCCGATAATTCTACCACGTAAAAAATCTTCCAAATGCTTCCTTTGGGCCATAACTATGCGGTTATTGCACTGAAAGGCGTTTAAATCGCTTGTGAACAATTTTACTTCTTTGCCACCATTCCTTATATACCCCTCTCTTACACTCTCGTCATTGTGACGTACTATCCGCGCCATCTGGTGGTTTCCTGTAATTTGCATATTCTTCTTCAAGATGTGTGTGATAATTCTACAGGTGAAATTTTTATTGTAGAGTTCAACTTCTGTGTGATTCTGAATTATCCTTAATTTATGGGCATGAGTATATATCTGGATAACTTAATTATTACTGAACCACTATAGCAAAATATTTTTAATAATTATAACTTTTATAATAAATATATGTTGATTTAAAGCCGCTTGCTCATTTTAATGCATTATCTAGAAATAACCACAGATATTTTACTGAGCACGATTATAACAAGGCAAATGTTTTTTGGCATTCCCATATAATGTATTATTGATGGTGAATGTATTGATAGATTCAAATGTTTGTCCTAAATTTAGTGTAAATAAATAAAACTGATCTGCTATTAAGGGAACAACTTAGTTATAGACCCTGCATTGAATCTACTACATGGGTTGTACAAGTCATGGCACCTAGAGAGAAAGAGTACGTATCCTATCTATGGTATATTCTCTAATAAGTCTAATAAGTCCATAATAATAATAATAATAATACGTTAATAAGTAAAATAATAAGTCCATACGAAGCTTTCACATTTCAACATATAAAACGTTACATTTGCACATGTAGGTGATAAGTGAAAACAACACAAAAGAAATATTTTAGAAAAGCATTGGATGAAGTGACAAAGGTATTCACATAGGGATTCTGTACATAGGGATTCATGTTGTCGGCTTGATATTTAACGCCTACGAAGAAACTTTTATCTCCCTTTCTTTCTTTTTTTATTGTAACCAAAATGCTTATTAAACACAACGCCATGGGGCGACTGAACGGAATTGGTTTTTTTTGGGGGGCCTTTATTTTTTTTTTTTTTTTTTCGTATCTTTAATAGCAGATCAGAGATCAGTTTTACCTCGCGGCGAGGTACCCCTCGCCTCCCACTGTGGCATCCGAGGGGGCGGGATTGGTGCAGGGATTGAAATGTTTATAGATATTTTTTTTTACCTTCCTAGTTTGCAAAAAAAACAAAACAAAAAAAAAATCAATAACGAATTTTTCCCGATATATAAATTTTTAAACTTTCTATAAAGTAGGTGTGCATATTGCTCTTTAGTTAAAATCTGAAAGGCTTTTTATAAATACCTATGGCAGGATATTTTTAAAGTAGCATTTGGTGATAAGTGACTTTGCTTTACAGGATTTACGGGATGGATGTATGTCTGATTGAATTTACTTCACGCTTCTTTCAGAGTCTCCTTTTCCCCTGCGGCCTGGTGGCCAACTGGCTAGCGCTCTGGCCTTTGGTATCCCTGGCTTCAGGTTCGAATCCTGGAAGTGGCATGGATGTTTGTTAGTGGTTCGGAATCCACGTTAAACTGTAGGACCCGGTCTGTTTAGCCCTCGAGTGCACAAGATGACCGTAGAGCGATAAACCAAATTGGAATTTTGATTGGATGATTGGAATTATCATAGGTTGATGGCTTTACATCATTCTTCCTTTTTGTATAAGCAGTAAAATATGCAAACGATATTGTTTCAGTATCTCAAGAAAATAATCCGATTTTAGGGAATAGATGCATCGGCATATGATTGAAGCGAGATAAATAAAGAAGTAAACTGAAAAAGCATTTTAGTGTCCGTTTTATTTATGCATCAGATTAACAGCGTTCGAGATCTTTGAATCGAAAATTAAACTTCGAAATTTTTTTAATTCTCCGTGCTGGATTCATAAACATATGGAACGTATTTTATTTTACAAGTAGTTAACTATGTCAGGCAATTATGTGATTTAGACCTCAAAGTTAAACTGAACGTAATTATTATTAAAGTTTATTAAAAATAAAATTATTAATGAAAAATAAAACTCAGCCAAATTTTCAGGTATAGGTTTAAATGCTAAATTCTTTCCGTTTATAGCAGAATTTATTTATAAAAGTTATTGTGGTATCATAAAATTCTTCGATAATTTAGTAATCATAATCAAAGGTCTGTAGATAAATGTGGATAATTAGCAAATAACAGCATTATTCTATAACAGTTGTCATAATAATAATTATGATAATTTCTTGCATGGTTATTCTGTTCTTGTGCGCGTGTATATGAATAGGTTCGTATCTAACACTCGAATGCGTTTGTCTATCCTTCATGGAGACATTTTGCGCAATGGAATTTTCTTGAATAAGATATTTGTACTGAAGTAAAAGAAAATATTGTGCTTTGTCTTACACAATGAATTGTAACCGTTTAAGAAAGCTTAATCTGGTTGTAACTGTTTTCTAAAAATAAACTGTAACCGTATGAGAAAGCTTAATTGGCTGTATTAAATTATAAATAATAGGAAATCTGACAAAAGTCTAAATTCCAATTTTAATTATTATTGATTAATAATTTTTACGTTGTATTAATTTTGGTTTAAATACATAAAAAGGAAAACATTAAAACTAAAGTCGCTGCACAAAAATTAAAATTTAATTTCTAAAAAATATTACATAAAATTATAAATTAAAATTCAATCTTCTTTTCTTTTTTGCCAGATCATTGATTACATCGTTTATGTCAAATGCAGTATTTCAATAATTATTTAATAAAGCCAAACAAGTTAGATATTCTTGAACTACTGTGTTTCTCAAATAAGATTTTTTTTATTAATAACGTAGAAAATTTTAAATTTATGTATGATATTACAGGTAGAGGGGACAAATATTTTAATATCTATATACACATCGCATTCGTCTAATATTCAATAGCATTTTTGAAAATTGCAGTTTTGAAAAATTTATGAAAACTCTATTCTAAATCACTTTTTAAAACGGAGATGCTAGTTAAAATATTATAAAATTTACACAAATTCTTAATGTCATGCAACTTTGTTTCTGTCAATTTATTATTACTTGGAAAAGTGCATCAATTATTTGCAGTATAATTTTTGATATTAATAAACCTCTGTTTCAACCGGCTCAACAATTGATCTGAAAATGGTATAAATATGGTTAGTATATACAATTTCTTCTATCGAATAGGCTGATATTTCTGGGAGGTAATTTTTGTTTTTACTACGCTTTTATTAGCTTCACCTGTATGTTTGTATGTATGTATGTAACTGACATTTTCCCCTGGAGATCTGTTTCTCCTCATATACACTATATAAGCCGCGAAGAAACATTTACAGGCATCTTTCAAAAAGAAAACAGTTGTTTCACCTGAATGTTTGTTTGTCTGTTAAACTAAAAAGTAAAAAATAAATTAATAGTTTTAAAAAGCTAAAAAACATGCTTTTAGAGTTTAAAAAAACTAAAAAATCACGCTTTTAGAGTTAATCAAACTAAAAAGTAAAAAATTAATTAATAGTTTAAAAAACTAAAAAAAACATGCTTTTAGAGTTAATCAAACTAAAAAGTAAAAAATAAATTAATAGTTTAAAAAAACAAAAAAACACGCTTTTAGAGTTAATCAAAGAAAAAAATAATTGTTAACATAAGAATAAAATGACTGACGAGAAAATGAATGTCACTGTTCTAAAAGTGTGGGATGCTTTGTATGACATTTTAAAACTAACTCTGCATTTCGGAATGAAACTAGTGAAAAATTATAACGATTGATATCGAGCACCCCACGCTTTTAGAACAGGGACATTCATTTTCTCGTAAGTAATTTTATTCTTATGTTAACAATTATTTTTTACTTTGCTTAACTCTAAAAGCGTGTTTTTTAGTTTTTTTAAACTATTAATTTTTTTTAATTTAAAAGTTGAATTTTTGAGTTAAATTACTAACAGCAGTATAAATTCTTCAAATAAAATTTCAGAATCTTGGCAAATACAGCTAATTTGAGCAATGAAATCAACAAATTTAATGCAGTACATTTTCTTAAAATTATAATTTTTTTGTTTATATTTAATTCAGCATATTAATTTACACAGATTAAGTGTATACAAACAATTTAACTAATACATGTAACTGTACTAAAAATTTGTTTGAATCATTATAATAATATTTTTGAGCAGTAGATGATGTATCTCTGTCATTCTCAGACACTATTTCTTCCAGGTTGTGAACTATGGAACTAAAGAATTCTAGCATTATTGCCACTGTCTAGTCTTCTAAAATTATTGTTACTGTCTTAGAATTCTATCACTATTGATGTTTTTCAAAAATCTAATAGGACAAATTGTTTTAATTTTTCCTGTTGGGGTGCATTCAATTTTTGTTATTAATACGTTTTGTTTTCTAAACGTGTGAAAATATGTTTAATTGTTTTTCAATATTTTTCACTTTTATACCATTTGCTTTTACCAAATTGATATTTTGAGATGAGAAATGTACATAGAGTGCTTGAGGACAAAAATTTTTAAAGACTGCTTGCACTCCATTATTCCATGGAAGCCGCACCATCCTAACCTGATAACTATATAAAAAAATGATAAATTTCTTTCGTAATTTCTAAGACATTCAATTATGGTATTCGCCAAATGGTATTTTTCTCTGCCGTATTTGGAATTATGGTATTTTGACAATTTTGTTATGATAAGGTATTTTGTTTTTTCTATTATAGTTTATTATTCTGGTTTTCCAATTTGTCATAATTTTGCAATAAAACCTCAATTCTATTATGGTTTTGTACTTTGGCGTCATTCAATAATGGCATTTTGTCCTGTTATATTTGAAACAGTTAAGAGCTGTTAAAATTATTCGCATGTTTTGTTTTCTTTATCATTTACCTAACGAATGCATAAAGAAGATTGATAAATTGTGGATGCATCATAGATTACATAGGATAGTAGGGAAAAACACACGGAAGGAAATTATAGTCTGCATTATCTGTCATAGAATTACCTAATTGCAAGAAGATATTGTTTGGCTTTGAATATTCCAATTAATATCGGTAGCAGTTTTGATAGAATGTTGTAAATTATTCATTAGAACTGCATAATTGGAGTCGATTCTTCCTCTTAATAAATGGTGAATGAATTTCCCAAATACATATAGAAAATTTTCCAAAATCTGTATGTGCTCTTAAAGCAATACCTTGACGATCCCAAAAAGTAATTGTCTTAATGATGCTATTAATTTTCCGCCTATTTTCTGTAGCTTGAGGATTGTTAATTACATCAATAATTTGACGATTTATTTGTTTATTTTATTTATTTCGGTTCAAGATTTTCAAAATTTAGAATTAATGTGTTACTTGGCTTCCTGGCGCTTAGAAAAATATTCAAATATGTGTTTCTTTTTTTTCATATCACTTTACAACCAAATATCCCCCAGTTGTGAATCCTCCACTTTTTCTACTTCCCTTATAGAAAAGAGGAAGCAATATTTACAATCAGTATTCATTCTTTGAATAGACAGTACAATTAAATTATGGAAACAAGAAAACAGAAATTTTTTTTTAAATTTTGCATTACAAAAGAAAAAAAAATTAAATTTCCAATGCTTTAAACTTTTCGTCTTAATTCATGACTTCAATCCTAAATTCTGTAACATAGTGAAAATTTCTAGGAACTTTTTGGGATAAGATATTGATATTTATTATATTTATTTTTGCATTAATACAATACTTTTTATATCGTTACTCATTTTTATAGGTACATCCCGTACATCTACCTGCATGATTGTTTACTACACCTTCATCAGTTTTAAATATTTTTTTATAAAAATCAAATGAGGTGTTTGTTTTGAAATAATTTTTTTCTGGCATTGTTCTCTAAAAAATGCAAAAGTGTTTAATGAATCTTAACAATAATTACAAATGTGATTAGAACCATAAATACTTAAAAAAATTATTGTTCTTCAAGTAGAATTTAGAATTATTTCTCGTGACGAAATAACACGATAAGTTTTCAGAACATGTCGGGCAAGAATATATATAGCAAGAATAGTAAATATAAAAGTATGTGAAAGGCTCATAAGTGGTGATTATTAGAAATAAGATTTAATTGTTTTTTAGGTGCCGGTTTAATTAGCTCAAAGTGTGCACAAAATGGCAGTAAAGCAGGCGTTAAAAACCAAACTAAACCTTCAAATTTCAAATACAGGTCCTATTTTATGAGAAAAGGGTTTCTCCCTTGAATTCCTTGCTTTTTTATAACAATGTGACTAAAAGTCATTAAATAAATATATATAATTCCTATCGACAAAACCTGTAACATTTGAAAATAAACTAGCAATAAGATGGCATGAACTAACTACTAATACTAGTTTTTCATCATAAACTATTTCTCTTTTTTCTCACTGTTTATTGACTTAATAAAAGTCGGAATTTATAAATAATCATAAATTTAATCCGATTTTGATTTTATTGATTTTTTTTATTTATAAGTATTGAAAAATTCCATACATGTTTCTACTGTTCTACGAATTTGTATTTAATACAGTTATTTATTATTTGATTATAATTTATTTTATTATAATTGTATTTACTACAGCCATTTTTCTTTATTTGTTTGCTTCCTATTCTCTTTTTTTATTTATTTATATATATTTTTTTTATATTTTAAAAGTGATATATGTGTAGGATGGTTTTCTTTTATCCCACATTTACCCATATTTGCCTGAATCGCTAATGTCTTTTGACGAAGAATATATTTTATGGATTGATAAACGGATTAAAAAATAGCAGCCTAGAAAGATTGTTACTTTACATGCAGCTTTTATCTGTGAAATGATTTAAATACTTTCTTTCTATTTTTGAAGAATACAGATTTAATGAGAAAATATGAAAGCAGATTTGTGGATTTAGATGAAAGCAGATTTGTTGATTTCTGTCAAATTATAACACATTAATAAGTCTGTTATGCTATCACATTATAGTATGCCATTGTTTTGTATTATTTTTTCTCTTATTTCTATAAAGTAATAATTGAAAAACTTATTAAATGCTTATTTTGTTACTAGCAAATAATGCCAACATACTACTCATATTTTTTTATTAAAAATATGGTGTTTATATCATTAATTTTATCCATAGATTACACTTAAATTTCCATCTTGATAGATCAGGTGTGTCAAACTGGAAGCTCTTGGTGTAATTTCTCATAACAGGCAGCCACGATGCTCTGATATAGATATAGAACGATATAGTGCAATTAATGCATTGCATTCGCTTGCAATTCACTTGGAATGATTACATTATTCTTCGCTACACGCATAGTTACTTATTTTTGAAGACACACTTTTATGATGATGAAGCAGTGTGTAACCAAAAATACAGCTACATATGGAGCAAATAATTTTAAATTAGATATGCACGTAGTTGCAGTGCCTCTTAACAGACACTTTAAAAAGTTTGTCTTTCGTGATTTGTTTTTTTGTGAAGTTTATTTTTTTCCATGCTGAAATTCTACCTATCCTTTTTTATAAAAAAAAGCATTTTTAGGTGGTGATATTTTGAAACTAAGTTATACACAAATTTCCAAGAAAAAAAATACACACATTGTACACAGTAACTTGTAATACTACTGTGTCCAAACAGTAAGACCAATTTTCAATTTAAAATTTCCGGGACTTCTGAAATTTCCATTCTTTTTTCTTTTTAGGTTGTTGGCACTGTCCTTGACATCTGTGTGAAATTTGACGTCAAAATATTCATTAGTTGGCTTTGTGAGACGCTAAAAGTAATTTCGGCGATTTTTGAAATGTCTGAATTAATTGAGCAAAGAACTTGCATTAAATTTTGTTTGCTGAAACGAATAGAATGTTGCATAAGGCATTCGGTGAACATTCCTATATCGAAAAGAAATGTTTAGAAGTGGTATAAACAGTTCAAAGAAGGCAGAGAACGAGTTGAAGATGAAACTCAACCGACGAAGCTCACGTCCAAAAAATTAAAGATTTGGTGCTTGCAAATCGTCGATTTTAAATTAGAAACCTTGCCGATGATGTTGGAATTTCAAAAGGATTGATCAATTCCATTTTGGGAATCAAATCTCGATTGCTATCGAAAACACTGAATGCGCCAGCGCACACTGCATTGATTCTTCGTGACTTTTTCTCCAAAAATGAAACCCATATATTTCCACAACCACCGTATTCACAACGTGCGACATTTGGCTATTCCCTAAACTCAAAAGACCACTCCGGGGACACCGTTTTGTGTCGATTGAAGAGATTCAACGTGAATCGGTTCGTGAATCGTTCGCTTTGAAGGCCATCCCTGCCGATGACTTTTTAGCATGCATTGAGGATTGGAAAAAAAGTTGGCATAAGTGCATTGTGTCCGGAGTTGATTACTTTGAAGGCGATGTAATAAATTTGGAAGATTAAATAAAGAGGTTTTGAAAAAAAATAATTGGTCTTACTTTTTGGGCACAGTAGTAAATAAATAAATTTGTAACATAAAACCTATGTATTATATGCATGAAATTACACTATCAAATATTCAATCCGTTATCATAATTAAAAATACGTAAAATTGCACAAATTAAGAAAATTAAAATGTTTATATTTATACTACACTATGGCTTTTTTTTTTACATTCCTACTCAGAATGAGATTATACTTCCTCATATTCTCCTTAAAAAAGGAATGTTAAGACATTCTTAATGTTAAAAGATTTAAAAAAAAAAAATTCTCAGAAAATATAAAGTTTATATGTATCTAGTATTACTAATAGTAATATTAATAAGTAATAATAATGCTAGTTCAAGTCGAATAACAAAATTTCCTAACGTAATAATTCTGCATGATTTGATGGTGAGAAACTGGTACAATTATAAACTGGTACAATTATGAAAAAGAAACTTATAAAAATATATGTAACTAAATAATATATTTTCAAATAATGAAAATATATATTTTGCCTACTCAGAGAGAAAATATATTTAATAATATTTTTCCTCAAGAAAATTAGAATAATAATAAGATTCTTAATGGCAATAAAAGAAAACAATTGCCGGGTAACCAAAAGCACATGTTCTACATATTATTAATAATAATAGCAACAATGGTGGTAATTCAAGTCGAGAAACAAAATTGGAGTAACGTAATAATTCTATACGATTTGAGGGTGAGAAAATTTTTAAATGCCCATTTCCGTCTCTTTAAACATCCCTCACACTTCTCCCTGCAATGAACTCCTGCCAATGAAGATGGAGGATGCCAGAAATGTTACTATGACAACAGAACTTAGCCAGAGATACGAAGGAACAACTTGATTTATTTCCGAAACATGCTTTAAAGAACTCAAGATCTGCAAATACAATCAAGTTCTCTAAACTGTGAAATATTTTTCTTTTATTTTTAGAAAACTAGTAATTTGAATTTAAAAATTATTCATAAGAAATTATTAAAAAAAAAATTGTCGTAATTCATTTAATTTATATTAAATGAATATTTTATAACAGGGAACTAAATAAATATCATTGTGAAAATGGTTAGTGAAAATTATATTATCTTAAAGTAATTATTATTTACATATTTATTAGTATTATAAATGTTTTACAATTATAATAAGTTTCTTTTTGTTTCTGATATTTTCAGCGTACGTGTTTTAATTTTCAACATTAGAACCACTGTTAATTTTCTTTCTGTCCCTAAATTTAAATAATGAATAATTTCGGTAAATTAATTGGAATATGTTTCAAACATCTAAATTCTAAGATTTTAAAATTGATAAGAATTTGAAATTATCGCTTCATGCACATACTAAACACCGTCTTCCTATTATTATGATTCTTGAAGGATTTTACGTGATTATTTTAAATTATTTTGTAGAAATTAATAAAGAAAGTTTTAGTGAAAATATCAAATTTTGCATTAAATTATTTATTTATTATAATATATAATTATCAAGTATCAACGTTTGTATATAATTATTTTAACTCATCATTATTAATTGTTATATTTTCGGCAACTTATTATCAGGTTACTATTTTTGCAAACTCATATACAACTGGCTATTAATAATACCACGAAATTTTTTTTAATTTAATTTGCCGAATAGCGTTGAATATAATTACTCGTTAAATATAATTACTAATTTTTTTATGTTTATTTAACAAATCTTAAGTGGTATTTTATGCTATTTTATACCATTTCCTTTAAAGAATCATATTTGTCTTAGTTTTTCTTGATCAGTTATCTTATCTAAATCTGTTTCAAGCATACTGAGAGAAATAAAAAGTTTGTAAGGAATATTATGGAGAAAAATTATGCTCACCTATTTCAAATAAAAATGTTCTATTTTTTAGATCTTATCATTTTTGTTAGAAAGGAGATTTATTACAGAAAAAATGTTTGAAATTTGCATTTTTTTTACGTAAAAAAGTTAAGGCAAAAAAAAAATTCATTCAACAGATATTTTACTGGATAAATTTGACTGATTAAAAAAAGAGTTTAAAATTGATATACAAAATAAAAAAAAAAGATTTTTTACTAATTTATATTAATAAAATACTTTATTGTTAATTTTACTGTAAAGTAGAGATTCAGTTGCCTTTAGTGATATTTTTAAACATTTTCAATGACAGATTTACATAACATATTTAAAAAAAATTATTTTTTAATTATTTATTTTAATACTTGAAAATTAACTGTTAATACAGTAAAAGTTTAAAATTAAAATAAATCTCATGTTATAGTTATTTTTTGGCATATAAATTATGTTCTGAATATATATTACGTTTTGTATTTATTCATTTATTTCTGAAGTGAAATATTCTACCGTAATAATGTATCATTTTTCACAAATTAATACAAAAAAAGTATATTTCACTTTAATTAGGCTTTATTTTATTTCTGCTTTGAAAGTTAATCATATTTTTTGACAAAATACAAATATTTGTTTTATTTCTGTGTAATGCAAAAAATAATAATATTAAAATTAAATAATCCTGAACATTGAAACATTTCTTTTATCTTAATTTGTAAATATTTAATTATTGTAAATATTGAAAATATTTCCTATTTTTGCCATATATTCTAGGTATTCATTAGATTCGTAAGTAAATTGGCCTTCGAAAAATTATATTTTAAAATATGGTCACTATATTATGCAATATCACTATTGATCATTTCTAATCATTAAATCCTCAGTTAAACTTGAAAATATTATATAAACAAATTATTGCAAAACATTTCTATTTTAACAACAATGGCATTTTTATAATGCATTGCTTTCGCCCTAAAATTACATTTTTATTTAATTAAAAGAAAACGAAGTAGACTTTATTCGTAATTTTTGTCTAAGGGGAAAATGCGTTTTATGAAAATGAAATAATTTGAGAAAAAAATATGGGATCTCTCAGTGTTTAGTATTGTATTTTATATTAATATCATGTCCTATAAAACTTTATTAATTACTTTACTCAACTATTGAATCAGTACGAATAATCATTCTAATTAACTAATTAGATGACATTCCTTATTACTTAATTAATAGAAGGTTGTACACATCAAATTCATAAACAATTCAATGCGTTATAAATTTTTTCATAACAACGAAAAGGTCTCTCCGTGAACATTTTTAAGGATTGTATTTACTGCTAAATTGATAAACAATTGATGTTTTTAAAAACATAACACAAGATTTTACGAAAAATTGAATATTTCTTTATAAAATAACTATGAAGCAGAACAATAAGGTTTAAGATAATATCAGAATTATATTAAAATTAAAGCCTGCGCTTAGTTACTGAAAGAAAAAATAATTAATTATAAGATAATACGACTAAGGAATAAAATAGTTTTGAAAGTTAGATTGAATGATAATACGACTAAGGAATAAAATAGTTTTGAAAGTTAGATTGAATGAAAGCTTATGAAGTCAAATAAATGTTAAATATTTAAAAAGGAAAATAATTTAGCGTTTAAACATAAGGCACGTTTTGCTTTATTTAAATACAGTAACATCGTTATTTGTAAAGGAAAATAAAAAGGTATATTTACCATCATTGAAGGCAAGTATGTACTGCCTTTTTAGAAAATATAGTAAAAGAGTTTTATTAAGTACCTCAGTTTCTTAAAGGCTTTTTAAATCATTTTCTATTTAATAAAAAAATACTATCATGTTTATAAAACTTTTGTATATTTCTTAATTTAGGTTTGAAAAAAAAAATTATAACTTACGACGAATGTAAGTAAAGAAATTTTCATAGATTTTACAATTATACAAGTGTATTACTGAGATTTTAACGCATTACATCTTAATTTCCTTGTAGCTTTTTTAAAATTAATATGTGGGTTTTTTTCAGTGAAATAGTAACTTTCCTTGTTTCTGAAGTATAATATTAATTGTTTTGTAGAATTTAAAAGTAAATTTTATGATAATTATAAATATTGCAGGTGCAGGTGTAATTATTGCAGGTAAATTTTATGTATTATTGCAGGTGATAATTATTGCAAGAAAAAATTCAAATTAAAATACTTTTGTGAAATTAAAAATATTCTAAGATCCTCTTTAATGACTTAGAATACACAGTCTTTATCATAGCTTAATTTCTTTTTTTTTTTTTTGAGATAGGCATTTATAAGCATTGCTAAATTTTCTATAGCAAAACAGAATTCACGTTACTGTTAAGTTAAGAGGGAAATAACACTAATCAGTCTGATTTTGCCTAAGTGTGCTGCATTATAAGTGAGAATAATGACTATGACGACCTCATAGACCAGGGATGGGCAAACTTTTTCGATCGCGGACCAAAAACCGGAAAAAAAAAAGAAGTTTGGCGGGCCAAGATAAATTTTTCTGAAATTTTAAAAACAATATACAAGTATGACAATTTAAATATATTAATGAGATGAATGAAATTGCGATTTCATTTTTAAAAGTTCCTTATATTGAAGTTCGAAGGGAGATGTACTGAGGAACGAGGCTAAATGCTCATCTGTCAGTCTACTTCTGAAATAATTCTTTCTAATGTTCATAGTTGTATACACTTGTCCACATATATAAGATGAAGCAAACATAGCACTGATTTTCTGGGCATGAGATATTAAATTTGGGAAACTTACTTTCCGTAATGATTTGTAAAACTGTAACTTTGGCATATTTAGAAACAACTGCTTGAGATGATTGTTAGATTGCAACTTCCTTTGAAAAAAATAATATTTAATAGAAGTAGAAAAGGAGATGGATATATAATATATAAATATATGTTTCTTTTAATTTGTCTCGAACCGGCAAATTAAAATTCGATCCGCGGGCCGGATAGAACCTTCCAGAGGGCCGGAGTTGGCCCTTCCCTGTCATAGACAATCCCTCACTCATTGCGCTCTGTAGTGTAGTGTTGTCACTGGCTGGGGGGGGCGCTCCTCCTTGGAGCCCGTCATCACAGCGGGTTCAGGGAGGCGCTTCATGAAGAATGATGACATTAACGTCCCTTCCCTCTGATCGACTCGTTTCCAAATGTGGGGCGTAATTGGGTGGTGGTTATAACCCCGGCTTGCTTTGGGATGCGCTCCGGTGTGGTGCACGGGCTTGCTGGGGTAAATCTGATAGACAGGCAGTCATAAATGGTGCATCATAGACAACCCCTCTCTTAAACACGTGCATATTTATATGAAAAATGGAAAAGTGGAATGTTTCACTTGAAAAATTAGAAGCTATGATATACTAAGCGGACAGGAAATCATTGAAAAACGAATCTTTTCCTGGAATCTTCATGTAACTCTTTAAGTCCAGCAAAGACAACTTGATAATTAACATTGAGTAATTCGGGCAAAATGCGTTAAACAGTGGTAGAGATAAATTGCTGCCCTCTAATGAAATCATTAAATAGAAATGCTTTAGAAATTTAATTAAAGGAATTGAGGCATACTAAACTAAAATTTAATTGAAGAAGTAATAAAAATTTTCAATTCATGCTTTTTAAATGTAGGAAAGATTTTTTCTATCTATTCTTCATATGTTTTATATAAATAAGATGAGAAACGATTTGGTATAATGTACTTATACATCAGTAAATTAGAATAAAATTTATAAAGGACTATTAGAGTTAATTAAAATATTAAATAAATAAATGATCCATAATAAAATATCATTTTGTTAATTAATATAGTTTTCTAGTTACTATAAAAAATGCAAAAATGGAACTTTTCTATCATCAATATAATTTTGTTTTTTAACGAGTTTTATTATTTTATTTGTAACTGATAATATTTTTATGTATAAAGCAAAATATTTACGGGCTTGTTTTGTTGACTTTAAAATTAGAAAAATTAGAAAAGTTTTTTTCCTTTGAATACGTTATTATTATTATTATTATATTATTGTTGTTGTATAACTTAAAGTCACGAAAGCATTCGTATTAGTTAGTATTCAATTAAATGAAAATCTGGAATATTATAAATTTTCTGTAACATTATACTTATTTTAAAACCATCTTATTTATTTATTTGCTTATAAACTGTTTCAGTTTTTAAAAAATACTTGTGTGATCATAACTTTATAAGCTAATAGATTAAACAATCCAATTTTTTCTTATAATTTAAAAATAATAATTTATATTTATATATTATAATTTATAATTAAATTGTAATTTTTTTAATTTGTGTAGTAGAGAATAAAAAAAAATACTAATTAATTTTGTCATTACATAAAACAGTAATATTTGACAGCAAATTAGTAGGAAAATACACACAAATGTTTTTAATATTCTAAGAGTAAAGTAATCCGTGTGTTTCATTTATTTGTATTTTATGAATAATCTATAATTATTTCAATAAACAAATAACGATTTTTTTAGTAATTTGTTATAATGTTTGTTTCTGCATGGCAATTGAAAATAGATACACAAAATTGCTGTTTTTTTAAATTAAAAAAATAATTCGAACCTATTTTATAAGAAAATTTTACATATATATTTGAAATAAAAGAACTTCAAAATTTTCCACAAGCAAACAAATTCTAATTTTTAAATTTTGTAAAAAAAATTTTTTTTTTTTATCTGTTATATCATGCATGACCAAAGAAGTTGGTTAATCCTAAACGGCTTGAATGTTATTTGTTATCTAGAAACAGTTTATGTTGTTTTATAACATAACGATAAAAATTCAATAGAAGTTACATTCATTACATATTTTCGTGGGCTTTGTTTTTTTTTTCTATTATTATATCGAAATACTCTAATCTAAGTTATTTTGCGGTCACAATGGTAAATTGATTGCTAAATGAAGCTAATAGCATTTTCAATGCATGAAAATTAGATCATAAACAACTTTTAAAAAATTTCCTACCGTGTGATTTATTCCATTAAAAAGAACACACAACTAAGCTGGCAAATCAAGTGAAAGTTGCATGATCAGCATGAATCTCGATCTAGGTATTACTGGTTTTGAGTTCAATATTTCAGCTACTCATTGAACAAATAGTGATCTATTGATGCTATTATAGACGATACATTAACGAAAATATCTCTAAAGTTTTGGTTTCTTCTAAATCAAGGAAACTTACCATTCTTATTTTCAGTTGTCTTCCTTTTCACATTGTGCTATGGTCTCCTGTTGTGTTTAATGTACCATGTGCTTGATTTTATTCATTGTATGAGATTTTGAAGATGAATAACTACCTGATACACCGTATAACGATGAGTAAATGTTCTTTTTAATTCAAAATAATGTTTTTATTAATGACTATCCAGTTATAATTTTTGATTCAATTTACCACGCATTTTCAACATGTAAATGATAGAATATACTTTTATTTAAATACGAATCTTTTTTCAAGTTCATACCAATGGGCTCTAAAATACAGATTTGTGTTTTGATTTGATGACTATAAAGTGTTGAAAATATAAAAATCTGCCTTTATTTTAATATTTAGTATTTTTTTACATTTTCAAATAAAAGAACCTTTAGCAAATTCAATCAGATGAGGTCCAAACTTGACATGTGATGCCGAATGAAAATTTCCTGTCCCTATACTATAAATCCATTCGCCATAAAGTTATCCTATTAGGCTGGAGGATAATGGAAGAAAGTTGCGAATGTCTTCAGATCAAAGTGCTGGCATTTGAACAAAATAAAGCAACATTTTTATTTATTCCATTTAAAGACTACATTTAAGGTGATTTCTAGATTACTTTTTTGGGACCCTATTTATTTTCTATCCTTGACGGAGGTCTCAAATCTGTCTGTTGCAAAGTAATATTATGTTTCGGAAAACCCGGTTAAATTTTGGAACCCGTTAAAGAAGTTTTTTTCATTAAAAATACAAGGACTTAGCAGTATTTTATTGGTATTCATAATGATAGTCTTAAAATCCATCATTAAGAGAATTCTTGTGCACGGTAGGAAGTTTGTTTTCTGAGAACACCTAGTGTCCTTACGAGTTGATGTTACTAATTGAAGCATCTTATAATGCAAGAATTTTACAACCTTAAAAATTTCCGTATTATTTCCAAGTGGTTTTCAGATCATTTTGGAAAGACAAAATTTTGCTTTGTGGTCTGGGAGAATGATCTTAGTAGTGAAAAGCTGACAATGTGTAAAGGTGATGAGACTGTTCACAAATATTTAAATCTTCAGTAAATATATAGAACAGAAAACCAGATCGACATAATTATTAAAAATTACATAGGATTACCAGTACATTACCAGATCGTAATTAAAAATAACTGTAACACTCATTTCTGTCTTTCACGAGAAATCCCCTTTGTTTTAGATTACTGCATGAGACTTTTCCGTACATTACGAAATACAATTTATGACCTATATATATACACTCAAGAGCCAAAACATTAGGACCATCTGTCAATAACGAGTTGGCCCACCTTTGGCGCGCAACACAGCTTCAATCCGCTTTGGCATGGATGCCACATGTCCTTGGTAGATGACCGGAGACAGATTGTACCAGATGTTTAAGCAGCGCTCACGCAAATCCGAGATATTGTGAATTAGTGGTCTTTGAACTCTGAGCTGCCGTCTCAGGACATCCCAAATGTGTTCTATCGTATTGAGATCCGGTGAGTTAGGCGGCCAGAACATTAACTGGAATTCAGCATCATGTTCCTGGAACCACTCCAACACAATTTTAGCCTTGTGACAAGGCGCGTTGTCCTGTTGGAACATTCCATTTCCAGCTGGAAGAACAGAGGCCATGTAAGGGTGGCAGCGGTCCGCAATAATGTTCAGATACACTGTAGCATTTATAGTCTGCTCTACCACAACCACGGGTCCCAGAGATGCCCTAGAGAACGTCCCCCAAAGCATAATACCGCCACCACCGGCCTGTGTGTGATCTACTGTACATTGAGGGAGCAACTGTTCGCCTGGAAGACGGCGTATCATGACACGACCATCCGCGTGATGAATGACAAACCGTGATTCATCTGACCAGACTACTCTCTCCCACAGGACCAGTCACGATGTCCCCGGGCCCAGCGCAGGCGCAGTTGGCGATGACGCTTGGTCAGCATAGGCGCACGAGTGGGACGTTTGCTGCGTAGCCCCATATCCAACAGTGTCCGCTGAACAGTGTGCTCCGATACTATTCTACTTGGCCCTGCATTGTATTGGGCTGTCAGCTGAGCCACTGTCGGGCTCCGGTTTTGCTTCACCATGCGAGACAGTCTCCGACGACCTTTTTCTTTGATAGCGTGTGGACGTCCAACACCATGTCGTCTACTACTGGTTTCACCGTCATTCATCCACTTTGCATAAGTACTAACAACTGTAGATCGCGAACATCCCACGAGTCGTGCAGTTTCGGAAATACTTGTTCCGAATTGCCGTTACAATCTGCCCTCTATCAAAGTCGCTTAGATCCGCAGCCTTTCCCATCACACACAGAAGTAAGTGAAAGAATGATTCTTCAGATTCTCCAGCAGCAGTTAAATACCACTTTCACCTGATCACGTGCCTTCCACGTCATCCAGGCGAGTTCATTGCAAAATGTAGTGGTGGTCATAATGTTTTGGCTCTTGAGTGTGTATATATATATATATAAAGGCGTATATTAAATTAATATTTACATATACTATTTGTTATGTGAACTATATTATATATTACAATTTTTTTTATTCTTTTCAGACTCGCGTTTCTCTTTTAACAATTTTTAATGTCACAGATTTACTTGTATTTTAAATTATCTCATCAAAAATCAAGGGTCCATGACTTCACCTTTAGGATATATTGAAACAAAATAGATAAGTAGAGTATTTTTTTCAAAATTGTATTAATTAACTTAGCTACTTCTTCTGCAGTTCAATAAAAATTCTCTAATGAATGAATAAAAACTCAAATACAAATTCATATATTGCATTCCAAATTAAATCTAACTAATAAAAATATTGTTGAAATAAGACAGAAAGAAATTAATATTTTTCATTGATTAGTAATATTAATTTACATTGTCAAGAGAATGCGAATTAATAAGTTTAATTTAATTGCACACATTTTTATTTTGTAGTATAAGCAATTAAAGAAGTAAAGAAAAGTTTTATTCAAAAGTATTAATAGGGTCGATATCATAATAACTAGTAAAATTACTGTTTATATTATTATGTGATGATGTGAGCTTTCCAAAATTGATTAAAATGTAACTTTGTAAGTTAAAATTAAAATTATTAGCAGATTGTTAAAGTAACGTTCGCATCCATTTTTTTTTTGTGCTACGTATTTCATTTTTATATCACGTTATATAAAGAGCTTATATCTTATATGATATAACCTTATACCTTATTTTCTTAAATTTCCTCTGTAATTTTTATATTAAATTCAGATAAATTAAATGAAAATCTTATGTTGATTATAAATTATCATATATTATTATGAATTAAAGCCAATACACTTTACCTCTCTGGAAACATGGACACTAATCAAAATCTCATAGGAAGTGGATTCAGTGGAGTTTCATTTGGATTTGAGCTTTTTCCCAAAAGATTATTCCTATTTCCAGGGTTAAAATATCAGCCAGCCTTCACATTGAGGATTCCATCTGCCCATTTTTGCCTCATTTTCAGCGGGGGATTAGACAGGAATGGGATTAGACCCTGTTCATTTGTGTAGAAGGTTGACGACCGACAAACTGTGAAATACAACTGTTAAAGGGTGCACAAAAGATGTATCGAATCATTATGGTATGATGGTCAATATAATGTGAATATGTGAATAATATGGGAGCAAGCCCTGAGAGGAAGTAACCTTCTCAGTTTAGTTGCCCATAAGCTTTGAAAGGAATTTCTCTCGTTTCTCTCTAATGGATTAATAAAATAGACGTCCTAGGGTTACGCATCGACGAACTCTCTATCTGTCATAGGTTCGGTGAGTGACTTTAGGGCAAGTGTCTGAAAACAATAATAAAAAAATTCACGCATATTGTTCCTTTTGTCTGCAGAAAGAGTAATAAGAAAAAGAGCAGATCATTGGAGAGAACCTTAGTTCCCATTTCAGAGAACGAGAAGAAGTTAGTTAGTTTCCATTTCAGAAGAGGAACAAGTTTCTATTGAGTCAGTATCTTAAATTCAACCTTGGTAAATATTACATTAAGGTGTCCATTATGCTGTCTAACTCTGTTATTAATGCACTTCAATTTAAAATTATAAACTTCACCGAATTTTTTTAATGTATCTTTTATATTGTAAAATAGAGTGGCGTTGATATACTCAAAAATAACTGTTTATAGGATGCCGTTAGAAAACACTTAAAAAGATAAAGGGTAAAAACAGAAATCCGTGTTTATTATATTTTCGGTTTAATTCCATTGTAGGAGATATTTCTTCATTTCTTTGACACAAAATAATGGAATTAACGTCGTTATTCTACATACATGCTTATAGTTGATTATTATAAATATTATAATTGTTAGCTTTTTTTACTTTTTTATTAATCGTAAAGTGAATAAATGCTTCGTTTTTGTAAGAAAATCTAATAAAAAATATTAACTAATTATATACGTAACTAAGTATATTATTGGAATATATATTTCTATTTCATTTTTCTCATACATTTTCATTCATTATTAATTATAAAATAAAAAGTAGTTAAAGGCGACTGTGTTGTGATATTTTTGCTTGTTTGTCACGGTGTATATCATTCAATACACTTTATTTACAAAACTTCTTTTAAAACTACTGATAGAAAAGTATGTGATCAGAAGTGATTATGTTTTTCATATGTGATCCAAGAAAATTGGAAGACTACGCAGTTCTTATCAATAATAAACCACTAGGCGAATGTTTATAAAAATATACATACTAAAACACGAAAAATGTATAATTAAGCATCTATGCTTCAAAATTCTTTCCTTTTTTACAGTTATAATTTAACATTTTCAAATTCATTTATCAATACTATTAGAAACAAACAAATTAATTTTAAAGGAAAAAAAAAATACTTTACCTAATTCCAAATCAAAACATTTCATTGAAACTACTAAAGTTTCATAAGATTAACAACACACATTGTTTGATAAAATGTATCATGATTTCTCAATAGATGGCGCAATGAATATTTCATAATGCGGCAGACATGTGCTTGTAATATACCTTGGCTGCTTGTAATATACGCTTATGTATGTCTGGACGCCAATCCTTGGTGCAATTGGAGGGAGGCTCGATTCTATTAAAAAGAGAAAAGGGGTTTGGAGAAGATGGTTTTTTTTTTTGCTTCAGAAGGACTCAATAATAACAGAAATCATGTGTTTAAATCTAGTTAAAAATTTGTTTAATAGCATCAAAAGCATCCTCATGAGCCTATAGGTAAGCAATAAATCTTTTGTTTCTCATCCTTATAAATTTTATTACTTAATTCCAAAAAATAAATAAAGTATGAAATCTCATGCAGGATTAGTATACGCTTTAATTCATTCTTAATATTAGTATTTATTATCTTTGTATGAGTTACAGGTCGAAAATGTAAAAAACAATGCTTTGTTTTATACGATAAATTTGAAAAGATTTAATTATATTAACAAATGTCAGAAAATAATTTAAAACAAATTGATCAAATTAGAAACACAAAATAATTGGAGATTATGTATCCAGTTAGACCAGAAATATTTACAATATGTAAATAAAGTAAATTAGAAACATTTTTAACAGTTAATTAAGCGAGCGTACAGAAAATTATAAGGAAACGCTGAATGAATTACAGATTTTAAATTCATAAAATACCGTATGTATTTATTGAATACTACATATAAAAAGTTAAAACTTAAAATGCTTTTCTTAAGTATAGAAAAGATATTCGATTGCTTTTCTTTTAATATAAATGCAAAGATAGCCATTGAAATATTTTATTACAAATATCAATTGCAACTTGAAGTATCAGGTGATGAGGCCAGAAGATCTGGGACGTAGTAGAAAATTAAACAAATCTACATATAACATGTAAAGACTTTCTGATAAGGAAATTATATGACTTTTTAAAAGTGTTTTCACTCGTGTAGCAATTTATTTCATAAAAACTGGAGTAGAAATATTCAATTCTAAAAGAAATTTTCTAATTATCATTAATTTTTTGTCTGCATATAACATTTTATTTCAAATTGACTTTTAATCAATTATCATGCATATAAAAAAGTGACGCACTAAAATATTTACGTGCTATGTTTATCTGCTCAAATACAGTATCGGCAAAATTTTCTAATCATATATAATAATTGGAATAATTTGTTTAAAAACATTTTAATACACAAATTATAATTTGTTTTTTTAACCTCAATCTTCACTTACACAAATATTTATTTTGATATATTTTTAATAAATAACTTAAATTTCTGTAAAATATTTTATGAATCTGCGTAACTTGACCCACACATTTCATTATCTCATGATTAGTTCCGTAGCATTATAATCCCTTTCTTATTTCAACTTGTGTAGAAAATCAGATATATATGAAATGTTTAAATTTATGGGAATTTTAAAACAAAGCTCATTTTCATTTTCACTCATTTCTAAATGTTTAAAAGAAATTATATCTAGCATGTCATGCCTAGAAACGGAAATATTCATAAAAATATTGTGCAATAGTATGAGAAATTTATAAGAGAACTTTCAAGACAAAATTTATCTTTGCTTTTCCTTAGGCCAAAAAGTGAATGCAATTCAATTAAGGACTTTATGTGTAAAAATATCTTCTGTTAAAATGACAAATGGCACCTTAACGTTATTTTTGTAAGAAAATGGTGATTCTGTGCCCACCCCCCTACCTACGGAATAGTGGCACTTCTTTATCAGCATTATTCATTATATCGACAAGCATTTGGGAAATAACCATGAGGAAGGAAAGAGGGCTGTGGACGAATCCATACCAGACGAAAATTGTATTTCAAATGGAGATGTAACAAGATTATAGCGATATTTACCTTATTGGATTATACAATATGCAGTATAATAATGTTAATGGTTCTCATGCCTCAGATTATTTCTAATGCTAATATTCTCAGAATAGCAATATATGAATCAGAATGTCATTTCAATTCATATAGACACATTTAAAATAAAGTCTTCAAGTTTCATTTAATACAGTTTTATACGTTTAATTGAAATAGTATCCGGAAATTATTAAAACAATAATGGGAACTTACAATGTCCATTTATTATTTTTTTCCATTTATTCACAATGTTTATTTTTGCATTAATGTAGCAGTATGATTTTTTTTTAATCTGAAAAATAATTCTTTAATTCTCCAATAATAAAAATTTATTTAATGAATTTATTAAGATTCAAAAGATAGTGGAGCAAATAATTTTCAAAGCTATGATAATGATAGATATATCATTTATAAAATAAAAATATCCTAATTAAACTTAACAGGAGTAAATTTTTTTAAACACGCTAAAAACAAAACATAAATTTTTCTTTAAGTTATAAAAATAAAATTAGTAAAAAATTTATTGGAATCATTTTATAAATTTGTTAATAAAAATTCTAAATTATCGAAGATTTTGTAGTACTGCAAGCATTTAAAAAAATTGGCTTAGGTAACTAAATATTTATATTCAACATGAGGTAAATGAGTTGTTTGAGCTATTAAATTATTTATGGATGTGAAACACCTCAAGAGCTATCATGCTTTTTATAAAATATATCATTACTATGAAAAAATCATCTAAAAAAATCTAAAAATTGTAACATCAGAGACGCTTGGGATAACATCGTTAAATTTCATTTTACATACATCAAAATGATTAATAAGGAAGAAAACAATAAGGCTAATCTGTATCTTATTAGATTTGAGAATTCGTTTTTATTTTAGCCATCTTCTTTTATAGGATGTCGAACAGTTCGTTAGTAATGCTTTTCCCCTGAAAAATGAGCATGAGAAAAACATTTATAGTTTCTTAACAGAGTTTCCAATTATTATTTTTTGTAAAAATTTTGTATCGTTTTCTTTTCTCTTAAATTAAAAATTATTTTAAATTTGACACTTATAAAATCATACGCAACTTGACTCGTTATTTATCTTATTTACTTTTTAAAATTTCTTGCATTTGCTTGCTGGTAAAATATTAGCATTCTTTTTTATTTAATTCTATATATATCTCTATCTATCTATCTATTTATCGCTCTCTCTCTCTATATATATATATATGCAACGACATTATACTTAGTAAGTTTCAAAAATAAAACCAAGAAGGATGAAACATAGACTCGATGATAAAAGTGTAATTTCTTTCCGAACAATGATATTTATTAAAACTTTCTACGGACATGTGTTCTTATTGTCCGAGTGACTTGGGGTCTAGTCTGTAGGAGTTCGGAATCTACTTTAAACCGTAGGTTCCTGCCTAATATGACAGTTGGGTATAAGGTTGTCATCCCTACCCCGTAAAAAGCTAACATCTCATATTTCGCAAAATGCAGTTAAAAATGCATTTTTTTTTAATATTTTGTCCTTCTTTATCATTCTCTTCAAAAATGTATTTTTATTTTTATTTGCAAAGTGTATAAACTGTCTAATATTCTGCTTCTATTCTAAAATTGTTACTAATATTTCTACTATTGCAACATCCCTGTATTTAAATAAACAAGAAAATCCCATATGTTTCTAATAATAACATATATTTGCTTAAAACTAATTTGGATACTTCAAAGCATATCAACTTATTAATATTTCCCTTTTGATTCTGAGTGTTACTTTGTATGGCAATGTGGGTAATAGATTTTTCAAAAAACGACTGCATGACTCATAAACTGCTGGAAAACTATTTTATGTTTACCTAGAGTTTACTAGAACTAGTTTTCTTATATGTTTACCTCTTCCTTTCTTTTCTGCTAATGTTTACGAAATTATCTGGAAAAGTGGTATGGTCTGATAAATGTGAGTTTTGTTTGCACATTCGTTACATTTTATTTTAATGCTATTATAATTGGAATTTAACAAAATATCCATACATAGTTAAAAAATATATAAAATTTGGCATTACTTTTTAATATTAATCTCAAAGTTTTTTAAAATTTACATTTAATATCAAATTAGTTGACGATTGAAATTATTTAAAAAAAAAATTTTCATTTTTCATTTGCCTATTACTTAGTCAATAAAGAAGACTAAGTAAGTAATTTTATTGATTGTAGATATCAATATCCAAACATATTAAAAAGAATATGCGAAAGAAATTATTCTTTTTTTGAAAAATGTTATTTAAAAAAAATCTCATGAAAAAAGGGAAATTTTACTTATAAAAAATATTATGTAAATTCAATGAATAAGAATTACTGTTCTGAACACTTTATATTTTTAAAATGGAAAGATTTCAAAATTTTACTTATTTATATTTTTTACTTAAATGTTGTTATTTTGTATGTAAATTATTGCAATAACTTTTCAATGTAAAAAAGAGCATTTTCATTTTGTAACAGAGGAGGAATATTTTGTTTTTCACCTTTTCCTTCTGTTGCCTACTTTCTTTGTTTTCTTATTTAGAAATATTTAAAAAGTAATTAGTTGTGATAACTAAATCCCGTTGTTGAGCTGAACAATAAAACAGGATTATTTTTCTGTTGACGATTTTATGTTAGAAAGTCCTTCTAATATCACAAATGTAACCAGTTTTCTTAAATAACCTGTTATTTTAATTATTTTCGTAGAAAATGTTTCACTACCCTTTTCATTTGTCTGCTTCAAAATACATGGTAGCTCCTATTAACGCAATTATTGTTTACGTCAATTAATCAGCCACTAACACACGGATTTTATTTGTCTCAATTATTTTCTATGAGCATCGAAAATTAATTTATTTCAATTACTGGGCGTGACATTTTCTACTAGAAAAGGATCCTTATTCGATGAAAGGAACAATTAACTCTTTTTCAAAATCCCCATGAGCAGCGGTGTAAAGCATGTATGAAAGAAAATCCCTCCTTGGAATCTAACTAGCATGCATATAATGTCTTTGTATCAATAATTTCGCCTGTGCTCAAGTGCACAGTTACAACGTGACATGTGTTTTTCAAAGATACACTTGGAAAATTAATATAACTAACAATAATAAATAAATAATTAGCAATAATAATAAAATTAAATAAAAATAATTTGTTTTAAAATTACTAATTTTCTGAGAATAATTTAGGGTATGCTTTCCTAGTAAATTCTAATTAGAATATGTACGACTGCTTAGAGTGGATATTTCCTGAAAGATTGCTTGGTTATTGCAAAAGGTTTTCAGTAGAAATTAACAATATTAACTCACGTTTAACATCTTTACACTTATAAAGAGTAAACGTCACAAATAGAGAATTGATTAAAAATAAGATATTTAATCCAATGGAGTTAAAAACAATATTCATAATTACATAACGCATTTACAAAACCATAACTTTAAAGATTTTATTTTATTTATCACGTTTGTATCGATAGTTAACAATAATTTTTAAACATCTATTTGCATATATGGAAGTTGTACGATTTCAAATGTATTTAGAATGAAAATTATAATTATATATATCTTTTTATTTTACAATTAAAATTTTTTTCAAAGCATTTGAGTTTACTTTTGTGATTTGCATTAAAAATTGTTGGAAGTAATAAGTTATAACAATTTTTTATCAGAAAATCTTAAAATTCAACGTAGCTATTTTTCGTTATTTTTATATCCCTTAGCTATTCTGCAAAAGTAAAACGTTCACTCTATTGAAGGGAATTTTATGAACGATTTTACAATGGCACTTTATGGATGATTAACTTCAAATAAGTAAAATAACTTTCTTTTCTTGCGATTCTATCATATGCCACATTGTTTCTAGTTGACACATAACTAGCCCACAATTTTGCCAACACACTATCCGCAGTTTCTGTCAGGTCTTAAAAAGGCATCAAATACGTCCAAAACGACACATTTCAAACCTTTCTATGTGCTCATTGAAAGATAAGAGGAAACCTATTGATTGACACAGCAAACTGACAGTGGTATCCCTCCGGCAATATGTGTGTAATCGATGTATCCACTCACACGCGTTTCCGCTCTGAAGGTAAAGCCTTTGCAAGCCCTTTTTTCATTCACTTGTATGGTCTTCAGCACAGCTGCTTGTGCGACAGACGGTTCCACCTTTTTCATGCACCACTTTCCCCTGTGCAGTTTTGATCCTCATTTCCTGGAGTACGGAAAATTGTTGCAAGTTTGAAATTTTACGCACAAGCTTTCCAGTGATAAAGCAGACAACGTTAACACTCACCAACCCGACCAAAACACTAATGAAAGGAAGAGGAAAGCCGCCCCTTCCTTCCTGTTTCCGGATTGTTCGGGATCAGAGGATTGCAGCTCATGATTTCCATCCCCAGCTATGCTAGGTTACAATGCTAATACATTCCCTGTAGCGGAGGGGGAAATATAGATGATGGACAAGAGACCTCTAGTGACTCGGATTAGTCAGTCTTTCCAGTGCATTGTCACTTGGAATTCAATGTTCTTTTACTCTTAACCATGTCTCTTAATGGAATAATGCAACTTTTTCATCAAAACGGAGAGAATAAACAAATTATTAAAAAAAATTATTATTTTTAAAATAGCTGAATTGAAATATATACATTTTAAGTAATTGATAAAATAACGCCTAAAATTTCTTTCTAATCTCCTTAATCTTTGCGTTAAAATATTCCCTCAACTTAATCTCGCAAATCTGCCACTTTCCCACTCTCTCTCTCTCTCTCTCTCACTCTCTCTCCCTCTCTCTCTATATATATATATATATATATATATATATATATTGACACAATCATAAATGTTTTGAATTTTAGCTCTATCATTTCAACTCTGATTTCGAATTTAGTCTACAAACTGCAATTAATTTGTACAAGCTGTCTTTGCCTGTTTCAAATCAGTTCTTTTATTTCACTCTGAAATAGCTATTGCATAAAATTATTAATTTAAATATCTACCTTTAATTTAAATATCTGACAAATTCCGCCGGTGAGTTAGATGGGAGAAGGGAGGGTGGAAGGAAGCAGAAAAGATTGTAAAACAAATTTTCAGAATCTTTCGAGATCTTCTTTCTAATGAATTTTTTGATGGTCACCAATGTTAATAAATAGCTCGTTAGGAATCTGACCAAATCTTACCGAAACATAGCACGTGATAGTTTTAACCTGACGTCCTTTGGAAGAAATACAGAAAAGGAACAATACTTATTTTAAAAATTTGCCATTTGTGAGAGAAAAGAGATTTGAATCATTTGTGAGTGAAAAGAGATTTGAGTCATTTGTGAGAGAAAAGAGATATTTGTCTCTTTTTAAACACTTTTCAGGATTTGTTTTAATGATTATAATAGATTCTGTCGGTGAACTAGGTGGAGAAAGGGTTGAGGGAATGAAGGAGAGATCGGAAGGCAATAGATCGACTTGCAGAGCAGTTTGTTATTATTGTTTGTTCTTAAAGGAACATTAATGTTGAAAATTGCAATAATGTTGAAAATTATTGTTCAAATAGCCCTTGTGAGTGTTTCATTAACGTAATGACGGATAGTTAGTTTACAGATACAACAAAAGCAATTGACATGTAAATTACGGAGTTCCTGTGTAGTAATGAAAACCATAAAACATTCAGATCTTAAATTTGAAAAAGTATGTCTATTTTCGTAAAATTTAAAAGGATCCAGTGTAATTTAAAATTAGAAAAAATTTATCACATGGTGAGTAAGATTTGAATTACAATAATTGAAAACAATTAAGAAATTCAAAATTTAAATTTAACCCTGAAATAAATGAAGAAGGTTAAATATTAATTAGTACAATTAGGAAACCGTTGAGCGTTGATGAAAATTATATTAAAAAAAAAATAGGATCCACCAGAAATTCAAGCTCAAGGCAGTATTTAGCCAAGTTAGACTCCGAGACATTTAATGATATATGGGCCATTTTTATTGAAATTATACAGTGAGTGGTGTACCGTGAGGTATTTTCGTTTTTCCTTGCTTTATTTTGAGCTAACGATAAATGTCTATCAAATAATGAAATCAGTATTGTATTGCGAATGAAGGACAAACAAATATATTTTATAGATATACAATTTATATACCAGGTGTTGATTTGATTAATGAATTTCGTATTTCGTCACAGGAGTGAATGTGCCTATTAAAGCAAACAATTCTTCACCATATGTAGAAAATGAAAAAAAAATTTAAAATCTATCAGTTGTTTTATATGATTTTATATAAAAAAGTAAATTATTTTGCATTTCTGACATATGATTTCATGGAGAAAATTGTTTGTTATGAGTAAATTCACTCCTGTGAAGGAAGTCGTGATTCAAATCGACACTCTCTATTAGTATGGATATAAATAGTGTCAGCATAAACGTACACTATTTTAATTGTATTTTTAATTACTTATTGAAATATTACCTTATGCTGCAAAAACACTGAAATGAGAGGCACTTTTCTGGTTTTCTAATAGAGAATCAATGTTTTGAATTTTATTTCTCTCAACAAATCACTTTTCTATTGCCATAAACGACAAACTATTGAATCTTCCTTATACTTCTTAGTTCATATTTTATTCCATTCAATTTGGAGAAATAACCTTTTTCACTGCAGTTAGTGTCCACAATAAATTAAAGTTTTTATTGACTATTTCTTTGTTTGGGAATGTGTCTTCGATGAAATCTTCTTTTAAGAAATGATAAAGCTCTTCATTTGTTGTACCGTCGTTTTCATTAGTGTGGACACCTTTTAAATATTTGTTAAATGCACACTTCCTATTAATAATTCTTCTGAATTAACAACATTCTGCTAAAATTTTGCAAATTCTTTCCAACTATGTCCCAGTTTTTCTGAGTTCAACCTTTTTTTTAAGCGAGATAAAAAAAATTACAGTGGATCATATTCTCACTAAAATCTGTATTTTATCAAAGCATCTCGATGGCTTTCGTTTTACACCAAGAAAATCAATAAATTTTTCATCTGACAAAAGATTTCAAATTCTATAAATCTAAGTTTTTAATTTTGTGCTTAAAATGAAGAACTGGGATAGTACAAGGAAAATAAATAATGCTTTAATAATGTAAACAATGTGTACCAAGAAGTAATATATGTGTAAGGATGTGTAATGTGTACAAGGAAGTAAACAAATTTCAATTAGATTTGTCTTGCCGTCCCCTTTTCAGAAAAAAACATTACTCAGATCCCATGAGGAAATCTAGAATTCCTAACAGAACAAACAAAAACATATAGCAAGAAATTTGTGTTCTTTTATTTATTTATAAATATGCAGTCAATAGCGGTATTTAAGAAATTATAAATATTTAAAAAAATTAAATTTATTGCAACGTTATGCTTTAGAAATTCAACGCTATTTTATGAAAATAAGTGATAAAAACAAATTACCTCTGCAGAATCAATTTCCTATCTGCAATATTACTCAAGATTTATTCTTTACCCATATTGCCGTGAATTTGTGCAGTCTGTTGCTAATTTTCTTAAAGATTTTCTCGTATATTTTTTTAAAACTTATATGAATGAGATAATAGATTAACTATCACATAAAAATTATTATTTAAATATTTAGAATATTTAGAAACAAGATTTTTTAATTTCTGAATGACATGTTTACGAGATAATGAGATTGCGTATTCTCAAAGACATTTTCTTCCAGCAAATATATTTCACATATTTGGTTTTTGATTTTATGTTTAATTATTTGAATTAGATGCTTCAATATAGACATTATATACTATATTCATAGCGATATTGGCAACTTTTTATTTAATTTAATAACAAACATTATGTCAATCAGTAGTTTTACTTGCTCTATTAATTGATTTAGATAAATTTATATCTTAAATGCGGATTTCTTTCCGATTTGTTTTGAAAACATTACTTTGACCGATTACATATTTGTAAGAAAACATATATTTTTACATTGCTGCTGGTTAGAATCAACTAAACACTAATAATCTAGAAAGATTTTTAAAATTATAAAATCTTTCTAGATTATTAGTGTTTAGTTTTATTATTAGATAAAAACTTTAATCACATAACAAGCCATACGTTTAATTACGAACCTGTGACCGAAAATTATTGTTAATTTTAGCGACAAGAATTTAATTATCTGCAAATCATTCTAGCAACATTTCAATAAAATGTTAATTGATTGAACTAATAATAAAATTTTAACTCACTAATGTTCTGTGGATTTTAATGCCATGTTAAAGAAAACCCTATTTCATGTATTGCCAATAAAAAATAAAGTGAAAAATTACCATGTTTTTAATGATGGAAGTTATTAGACTGCATGATAGTTTTCCGTATTTAGGCGGACACATGCAAAAGTTTGAAGAGCTGTTAGATTAATAATGAATTATTTAATTTTTAAAGAAGATTTCGTTAGAGATATTTGTAATTGTACGTTTATTTAATGATGATGGTGTCGAATTACGTTTACTTACGTTGATGGTGTCTTGTTAACTGTTACCTTACGTTTACTTAAATATCGTGTTACGTTCAATTAAGATGTATTACCTTGTTTACTTAAGTTAGAAACAGGATTTATTAAAAAAAAGTGTTGCTATAGCCTCACCAGAGGTTGGACTTTTTAATATGATTACAATTAGAAGCGAACACTCCTAAAGCAATAGCTTTTTGAGGGGATCGCACCCTTATCCATCTTCTTCGGTCTTAAAGAAATGTTTACCTGACAGCAGAACAGGGATACGGGAATTTTCATTTGGAATTCAAACAAACTCCCATACTTCGGAAATAATTAGTTGGTAAAAATAATCAGTTAATTAATAATTAGTTAGTAAAAATAATCAGTTAATTAATAATTAGTTAGTAAAAATAATTAGTTAGTTAAGTAGTTTAGTATAACTACTTAAATATTTAGTGGTAGTGGCGCTGTGACAGAAATTGTAAAAATCTCAACTTCTCCCCAATAAGAGAATAAGGTGAAAAGTTATTGGCTGCCAATGAAAGACTGCGACTTTCAATTTAAAAATGATTTTATTTTTCTACATAATCTCCCTTGACTTCAACACACTTGGTCCAAAGTTTCTCTAACATCAGTATTCCTTCCCGGAAGTGAGAGTCTGGACGGTTGTGAAAATATTCATCTACGGCCCTCTCAACTTCTTCATTGTATGCCAAGCGCCACCCAGAAACGAATTTCTTCAAGTTTGGGAACAAATGAATGTCTGAGGGTGGCAAATCAGGAGAATAGGGGGGGGGGGGTGGCCGGGCAAATCGTACCCCAGATCCCGCAGTTTTTCCATCGCCAAAGCACCCTTGTGCCCAGGTGCGTTGTACTGGTGAAAGACGACTTTTTTCTTCTACAATCCAGACCTCTTCTCGCGAATTTTGACATCCAGCTGGTCAAGAAAGTTTGAGTAATATTCGCCTGTAATTGTTTTGCCTTTTGCAAGGTGATCAATTAACAGGATCCCTTTAGCGTTCCAAAACACGCTGGCCGCCATGACCTTTCCGGCAGATGCGATCGACTTCGCTTTCTTTGGCGCTGAACCACCGGCTTCCACCCACTGCTTCTATTGTTGTTTTGTTTCTGGCGCGTAGTGGTGGACCCATGTCTCATCCATGGTGACAAATCGCCCCACAAAATCGGTCGGTTCCCTATTGAATTGGTCCAAAGATTGCTGTGAAAATCGCTTGGGCATTTTCTTTTGGTCGGCATTCAGCGAATGCGGCACCCATCTTGCGCATCCCTAATTCTTCGTGTAAGATGTTTCGCACCCATACTTCCGATATCCCCACAACATCAGTTATCTCACTCACCTTCACTCACCTATCGTCCAACACGATATCAAGCAATTTTTCGATGGTTTCCTGTGTGGTTGTGGTTTTTGGCCGTCCTTCACGGTCATCTTCGAAGGATGTGCGACGACGTTTAAATTCAGCTGCCCCCTTTTTAACGATTAACATGGAAGAAGCAGAGTCCCCATAAACTTTTTTCAATTTCGGATAAATTTTCTTAGGGGTTAATCCATCCAAAACGGAGAATTTTATGACTGCATGATATTTAAGTTTATCCATTTGAACGAAAAACCCTCAAGACGTCTAATGCAAAAATTCGTGTAAGCAAACTAATTGAGAGAACAAGTTGAAACTTGTTATACGAAGTAATGACATGGGTACCCAGGCAGGAAACATAAATTTTTGCTGATGGGAGCGCTATCTCTGTGTCAAACCGAGAACTTTTCACCTTATCCTCGTAAGAATAAGTTGGGATAAATTATTTGTATTGTACTTATCTGATTTTCATTAGTTGGAGTTTTGTTTCAGTGTGTGGAATACCTTAGAAATGATGTCATATATCTCGAAGTGGTGGGATTTATCCCCTTGTATATGTTATAAATAATAATTTTTTTTTTTTTTTATCTTCAACAACACTAGAACTCTTCCAGCTATGTTGATTCAATCAAATAAGTAAACCAATATTTTTAGTTGCATAAATTGTCGACCTTTTTTCAAAAAACAAAATTCGGAAAATTAACCACATTTTAATGTGTAATAACAACAATATTCCATTATTAAATTAATAAAAAATTTAAAATAACTTAATTTAAAAAAATTATACATTCAAATAATTTTGTAATAATTAATTTATTTATAACATAATTTTGTATTAACTTTGTAATTAAGTGATTTTTAAATTACTTAATTGAATGGTATTTTTTATTCTGACTTAATTTTGTACTAATTTAATCCTAATGTAAATATGCTCTTTAAATTTCAAACGCAGTTTAAATTTTTCACTTGCTCACTAAAATTAAATACATGAAAATCAAAATAAATCTGAATATCTCACGTTTAAGATTTTAATAATTAAATGATAAGTGTCGCTTCAAAAAGAATGTTCTTTGTGTAAAAAAACATACTTTATGCAATAAAATTTTGCTATAAAACTTTCAGAAATTTTAACTGAAACTGGAAACTGATATGTTTACTAAAACGCTCAGTAACAGAAATTCATAATTTTTTTAATATTTACATTTCATTTAACTATATTTAAAAATGATAAATAATGAACCTACTTATATAAATTTAATTTCTTTATATTTTTAGATATATCTACATCTCGATGAATATACTATGTACATGTATGAGTGTGAAAAGTTTAAAGCCTTCGTCAAATGGAAGGAAATCGACCCATTTCTTAAACGAGTGGTAACTAGGGAAAAGAAATGAGTCACATACGACAACTTTGTGCGAAAACGATCGTGGTCAAAGCGCGGTGAAACATTGAGCACGATCGATGAAGCATTATCATTTGCTTCCATATGCAAACACTAAATTCGGATCTCTACTGTCAACAACAGGACAATTTGAAACCAACGATTGACCAGAAACGGCCAGAATTGGCCAACGGGAGAGGTGTTGTGCCCATCATGACAACGCCAGGCCACACACGTCTGTAGTGACTGTCCAGAAATTCCGGGAGCTTGGTTGATGCATCCACCATATAATCTGGACTTGACAGCAAGCAATTACCATGTTTTTCTTGTATTGTAAAAGTTGGTTAGAAATTGTGATAAGAAATTGGCATCAAGAGATGATTGTGAAAATCGATTAGTAGAGTTTTTCGCCAATAAAGACCAATACTTCTATGAGTGAGGTATTATGAAACTATCTTTAAACTTTCAACAAATTATAGAGCAAAACTGTGCATATTTGACAATTAGAAATAGGTAATTTGACCAAACGAGTAATCCTGTTAAATGAAATTTGAAGTTCACGTAAAAATAATGGATTTCTTTTCCCCAACCTGATATATCAAAATCAAATTATTATCATAGATTGAAATCGTCACAGATACAATACTAAAATAAAAAAGACAAAATGATTATCATTGTTTTGAATTTTTTTCTTTAACTCGATACGTTTTACAGACTTTCTTTAAATGTTTAGTTGAAATTCATTTAAATTTTAAAAAATTCAATAGCCTTCAAAAATATTTAAGAATTAATTCACTCGGGTGTTTACAAACTTCGAAAATGGGGTAGCAATTTATTTGCAATTAAAATACAGTAGTTATATTGGTGATGCTGAGGGAGGATGTAAAAGCTACATAAAGGCTGATTTTTTAAAGGACGTGACTTTATTCCTAAATCCAAATTTGTTATATATCGATGAGCGATACGTAGAAAGACAAATGGAAGGAAGAACTTTTTTTAAAATTATAATTAAGGAGGGCTTATAAAATTGAAGATAAAAAAAGTACCGAGCTCCTTTGATTGATATCCCCACAAACATATTATTCGTGAAACTGCACCTAGCCCTTGATATGATTATAAAATATAAATGATCAGCAATATCAATGAATAAAGGAATTAATTGTAAATTTAATTAAAAAAAATCATATAAGAAAAAGTTGTGTTTAGAAAACTTTTAGCTGTTCTATGACAGGTATACTTTTAAATTTTGAAGAAATAAGTGACATACCATGTTTTGGTATGTCACTTAAAAAATCTAAACCCAATCTAAAAAATTTATTACATTAATATATTTTTAGAATGGTTTTAGATTTTTTAAAATTCTGCAATACTTTTTTTCATAATAGTATGCTTTTTTATTTAAAACTTGATTATAGATGTCAGAGTTCAATTTCCCGAATTACGTTTTATTATGAAGACAACAATACTACATAAAAATATTAACATATGGGAAAAAATTGTAATAAAGCAAATCTTAAATAATTTTTAATTTTCAACTGAATGTTGCTATTTTGGCAATTTATAATATTTATTGTTGATTTCGGTCAGAAACTGTCATAATAATTATCATTCTGTAACAACTTGGGGAAAAATTTAAAATCACGTATTTTAAAATTTAAACTATTAGATTTTTATGAAAATAGTGGATAGTTTATGTGTATGTAGAAAATAACTTCTAAATAAGAGCTATTTAAAGACAAAGAATAATAGTGTACATGTAAAACATTTTTTATAAATTTAAATTTAGTTATAAATAACTTTTAAACTTTATTTCAAAATTTATTCAATTTTATATGTGCGTTTTTTTATTTACACATATAAGGGTGAAAAAAGCTAATTTTAGAGGGTTGGGTTTTATGGAAAATAATTTCTGTAGTGTCAAGGAAGTCAAAATTGAGTATAATAATAAAGATTCCTATAAGAAAGAAAAAATATTGAAAGATGAGTTTTCTAAAATTATAAAAAATAAAATTTTTTACTACTTAAGCAGTCTTTTGTATTTTGACAAAAAAAGAAGAAAAAAAGTCAATTTCATCAAATACTATTTTATTACAATTTGAATATTAAGTGTTTAAAAAATTTTGCTGCCCGATTTAAACAAAATAGAGATTTTTCAAACCTCCTTAAACGCTTAAACAATATTGTGTTCCTTTTACTTAAAGAATATTATAAATATTTTTTCTGAATTTGTACCGTTTTGTGGTCACTAGGTTATCATGCAAGTACGTATATGCACATACTGCGCGCGTGAATTTATTTACACGTGAAATCCTATTGAAATGAAAGCAGAAAACTGCATTTATAAGTACAGCACTAAATCGCTTGGAAGCCAACAATTTAAAGTTATAAGGACCTCATTCAAGAAGTCGTGTATTAAGCGAAAATCAAAAACAGGAGAAACGCACACAAGAAAAAGGCTTTCGTAGATAGCAAAAGCTGAGAAAGCATTTGACTGCCAAGTATATTTTTTCTTCTTTTTTCCGACCTGTCCTCTGGCAGTAGAGGAAGAAGTTGTGTGAAGGTGGAAAGGAGAGAGAGAGAAACAAACTGTTGCATCCACAGCCGATCGATGAAATTGCGTCAAGAGCTGGCTTATGGTATTCAATCTTCTTTATTTCGTGAACAAAATAATAATTGTGTTCACTACAGCATTTTCTAAACATCGCATTTTATATGCCATAAACAAATTGAATTGTTATTATTAACGACTTCTTTTACTTATTTCTTTTTTGACATTATATGTTTTGTTGCTATTTAAGGCTCCTTATGTATTTAAGGAAAAAAAAAAGTAAAACATAATTTAGTGTTGGTTGGTATATAGCTTGATGAATATTTAAAAAAATATATTTTGGCATGTTTATAACTTGGAGTCAATTATAGATTGAAAATATTTGAATCATGTCAGAAATTTTAACACTTGTTTGCGTAAAAGCCTTTTTGAATGAAATAGTGATTTTCTTATATGTGTCTCGCGTTCCAAAGAAACATTGAATATAAAAATTATCATATTTATTTATTTCTAATGTTGTTTTTAACGACTCCATTTATTAGAATTTATTGATACCGACAGCAGTATTGAGGGTTTTTATTTATGGTTATTATCATTTTTATTATTGTTTGAATATTCAAAAAAAATATCGTTAAAGATGAAGATAGTTTCTTTTTAACTAATATTCGCAAAAAGAGATGAAAGGAGAACGCATAAATAAACAAAATGATATGCAAATATATTCAAATGAAAAAAAAAAAAAAAAGTTGTAAGTAAAATAAGAAAGTGTAGATTGTGAATGCTTCTTCTAAGATTGTGAAAGTGGAGAATGTTAAAATCTAGGCAAAAGTAAGAATGCAACATTTGAATATTAAGTTTTTACAAATCAATTTCAAAAACAGTCAGACAATGATAAATCATTTTGAATTTTTTAAATATACAGTTTCAAATCAAAAGTTATAGAAAAACCAGAAAAAATTGTGAAAAAAAATATAAAAGACGTTTGTAATTTAGATTCCTAAAATGAACAATTGAAAAGGTTTCTGAATTGACAGGCAATTGAAAAGGAATCTTATCCGAAACGAAAAAAAAGAAACATGTGTATGGTATTCAGAGGGAAAGCTTGAAAAGTAAATTATGTGTCTCGATGTAGCTAAGAATTTTAAATAAATAAGGAGTTTTTTGTGTGTTAAAACTACTTTGAGTTAATGAAACGCTTTCACCCAATGTTTTTCCATTAGTCACCACCGGCAGTAGAAGAAATTCGTCTTTCGTCAATATGTGTGTAAAGTATCGGGAAGTTCTGTTTTGGAGTTTGTTTTACTGTTTCACTCTTCGCGGTCCATTTCTTCGAATTTCAATAGTACATTTCATATTCACAATATAAAACTAATGGAATAAATGACACTCATTTGAAATGAGGAAAAAACAACAACAGAATTTTTAATAATAATTACAATAATAATTATTTGCTGAATACTTAATTCGTATACAAATACAATAAAAAAGTAAAATTAATGAATTATTACTAAAAAACTGTAAAACTGGGAATTAAAAATTGAATTATCTAAATAATATTGGTCTGATTCATCTTGCAAAATATGTAAAAATTTAAAACTCCATTATATTGATGTTTCAATATTATTTTATAGTAAAATGCATTTCGAAACAAATAACTTTGCGCAATCCTACATTGCAATCATGACATATATATTAGATTTTCTTCTGCGAATTTATCCCCTATTCAGTATGATTGTCTTCGAAACCACTCATATCCATCCATGGCTCTGCTCTCATTGTGTCCTCGGTGATCTCATTTTGTCCTCCCGCATGCTGTTGCAAAAATATCTCCCAATTAAGAACAAATAATATATCAAATGAGAAAATACATTTATCATAATTTCTTGCTAGGTTTTCAACCAGGTTTTTTTTAGTCTGCAAACTCGAAATATTATTTTGAGACACAGACTTTGCATACAAAATCTATCTATCTATCTATCTATCTATCTATCTATCTATATATATATATATATATATATGTATATACATATGGCTGTCGATGGCTTCTCGAGGTGATCCCCAAAGCTTTAATTATTTTTGTATTTATTTTTGATAACTAAGTAAAACAGACTCACGATCTTTCACTTCCTGAAAACTCCACTTGGTTTACTATGAAAACTTACAACAGCTTTCATACTGCTGCAAAAAGTCAGCAGGTAATTGAGTTGGCGGGGACTTGTATTGTGTACTAAAATTTCAAACTTTTATAATTTCTGAATTTTCATGCAGAAATTCCTCCCTCTTCCTCCAAGTCACGTTTTAATAGGATCAACATCACTTATGCCCATAATGTCGTTGATTATCGTCTGTTAAGTGGAAATCATAGTCCCTCAGTCTACTTATTGCAGCCTGAAACAATTTTACCCGCGAAGAATGGAATTACATTGCAATTTTCTCTCTCTTTCTCTCTCTCTCTCTATATATATATATATATTATATATATATATAGAGAGAGA
>BPLQ01001031.1:50068-107366 GCA_021605075.1 Caerostris darwini
GGGTAAAATTGTTTGTATAATAATATAATTTGTATAATAAAATTGTATATATATATAATATATATATATATATATATATATTCTATGGAATAAATCTATTAAATAAGTATTTTAAAAACATTCTTAAAAAAACTTAAAACATTACTCTGCGTAATTTTTTTCTGTGTGTTAAGCACAAAAGATCAGAGTTCAACTTCTATTGAATAGTTTTCGGATTCTTTAAAAGTTTTGACGTTTCGATAGATTACAGATTAAGGTACAATTAATTTTGTTAAAATATATTAAAATCACATAAAATAATGAAAAATGATGTTCTGCAATCATTTAAAATTCATAATGTCAATTAGTAGCTGCGTTTTAAATTATTCGAAATATAGTAATAAATAATGTGTGAAAGATAAAAAAATATTATTGATTTTTAAATTCCTAAAAATTGCAGGATTTTCTACACTAATATTTTTTTGTTTTTATCAGATTTACATCAATCCATTGTTTTACAATAACATAAATATAATTGTTGACCCCTATTACGAGTAAAATTTTAAATTCTCAAAGGAGTTATTAATCTGTAAGTAAAATAAATTTACTAATAATTAAAAAAAATCCACATTTATATTCAGATTTTGAAATAGTAAATACAAGGCATCTTCATTCTTAGAAGGAAAACAGTTTAAAATTTACATAAAAGCATTTCATCAAAGCATAGAAAAATTGTAATACCTTATTCCCTTATTCCACAATGTAAGATAGTTAAATTAGTAAAACATCAGTTTTTTAAAAAGCCTAATAACCATAAAGAAAGGTCACCAAATAAGTGTATATAATAGCCTACAGAAATAGTTGGACATTTTTTTTTAATCAAATTATTTTTATCGAAAGAATTTAAATATAGGAACAGAACATTGGACTTCTCGAAATAATTTATATCATGAATAAGTTTCTAAATATGTGAAAAGATAAAAGAGAGTCTATCTTACAAAAGAAATTATTAATAAAAATTCTAAAAACAGATCATTCCTATATTGAGTGATGTATCCAAATTTAAAAGTAAACAAGCAATTACAATAAAAGATTGCTTTACCATTTACACAGTTACACACACCTATAATATAATACCACAATATAATATAATTTGAAACCACCTTCTCCTTTCGTATAAAAACGAATCACAACGACTACCGCAATATAAAATCCCTCCAAATGCAAGTAAAGTGATTAGTTTTATCCACGCATGAGTGTATAATAACAAACTAATTGAGAAGTTTGTTTTGAAGTTTTCTTTTTTGGTCCTATAGTAAAGAACACATTAAGTACAGCTACTTACCAAAAATACCAAACTGAATCATTTGGTCACTTCGCATATAAACCCGAATTTGCAAACAATCAACTACCACATTTTTCTACAGCTAAACATGCGGCTTGCTTCTTAACGTTTTGTCAACAATGACACGGTTAAACAATCAGTGCATTGCTGGAAGAGTTATTGGGCTGCTGAATTATTGGTACAGGATATAAATTAAATTTATCTTGAGATATAAAAAGAGCTTTTAAGTGAATGATGACTACATAAAAATAGTTAAATTTATAAATATCTCATGAACATTTCTTTGACAAACAGTTCAGATGATCCTCGCAATTATTACAACTAGGACGACAATTGTTACTTAAATTCACATTTTTCTGTATTGTTGTCAATATTGGCATTGCATTTTCAAGAGTATAGTATTTGAATAGATACAGGGGGGTTATAATTAAAGTGACCCTATTCAGAAACCCTCTAGAACCCGTTCTGCCAAACGGATTTTCATGAAACTTGGTATATACGGCATACGGAGCATGAAGAAAATATTTCTGCCAAAATCCCCGTGGGGGGGTTCTGAATAGAGTCATTTTAATTATAACCATCCTATACAATCAGATAATATATAGTTTTATTGATTGCAATTATGATATCGTATATTGATTTGTGAGGATTTTAATATTAAAAGAAATGTTATAAACAGGTTAATAAATTAAAATAAGAAAAACTTGGGTTCATTAACACAGTAATCTGGAAAAAGACAACAATATAAATAAACAAATTGCACCTATAAAACCGTAGAAGAAGAAACTTAATAACATTTACTAGATTTGAAAATCTTAAAATATTTATAGAAAGATTAACAAAAGTTCATGAATTTTCATCTTAAATTTGAAGTATATAAAACTGTTTCATATTTTACTCAAATATCGTTTAAGGTCATGTAATACTAAAAAGACTTTATATATTCTTAAATAAAGTGGAGAAAGATGAATTTTCAATGAAAGAAGTGTTCAAAATATTTTTGTGGTTTAAAATTGCATTTTGAGTTTACTTATTTTTATGAAAAGTGTAACTTTAAAACATAAAATAAAAAGTCTTTTTTTTTATTTATCACTCAAAGCATTAATAGACATTTACTTGTATTTTACTTTTCTATTTCATTTGATAAATGCTACAAATTTAAAAAAAAGCTTAAATTATTAATTAAAATAAACTAAAATTATCATTAAACTAAATGGAACTAAATGAGATGAGAATTAAAGACCTTATTTTAATGTTTCAATGTACGATTACCATATTTGAGTACCATATTTAACTATCAAAAGAAAATATTTCATCCATTAACATTAAATAGATCTATTTGTAGATTTTAATGAATTCTTTTATCTCAAATCAAATTTCAGTGTTTGCTTTTAAAAACCACCTTCGTCTTTCAAACATACTCCATGCTGGATCTAAGTTATTTGGACATTATCTTAAGTTATCTTCCCAGTCTTCCTCCTTTGCAGAACTGTATGTTGTGTTGATTAAAAAAAAAAAACAATAATTGTTTATTTTTTGTATTGTGTTTATAACCGAAATAAAAAACAGACTTAGCCATCGGAAAAAAACTGCAGCTGAATACGACTCCGTTAAGTGACAGGCGGTTAAAAATAAGAAAACGGAATGCGAAACATAAATGCAAAAAAACAAGCCACCATTTGAAACCGACAGGGGACTCGTTATTCTCTCCTCCCTTCTTGTTAGGAATATTGAAATAACCTAGCAACGTAGAATGGGATTCAAAGTCTGTATTCCCCTGATCCCAAACGAATTGGAAGAAGAGGGGAGGGACGGGGTTCTCTTTTTTTTTTTACTTCGGTTTCGGAACTACCAGGAAGTATGGTAATTAAGGAAAAGCTATTATACAGAACTTTTTTTTTTTTTTTTGTTCTTCAAAGAATGATTCCCAAGCCTGTATAAAAAGTTCAGGTGTATATATTCAGGGGGGAAAAACGACAACGACAACGGGTCACAACGTTTGCAATCACCCATTCAAATGAATGGCGGAAAAGTGTAAGAAGTATGGATGTAGTAGTAATTTCCGTTTTAATAGGATGCAAAGTAGGTTTTCGACCCAGTAAAGCCTCTCTATTAATATGAAAGCCATCTCAAAAATTTTAACTACAAATAAATTAATTAATGAACTAGTTAATATTTATATTAATAATAAAATAGTTGGAAAACATAATACAATTATATACTTGTTATAACACTTATAAGTAATTCAATAAAACCTAACAAATATGCAAACGTAAGTAAACAATTTTCGAAATAAAAATTCGAAATTAATTGAATTTATCCAATGCAACTTTTACACTACAATTGCCTAGAAAATAAAATGTTTTAAAAGTGATGCAAGTTAGTAGCAAGTTAGATTAGGTTGAAAATAATAGTTAATAAACAAAATACATCTATAATAAGTTTATCTTAGATTCTTGATGATATTTGGCAGTTCAAATGAAAGGTAAAGGAATTTATACTGTGCTTCTCTGAAATGTGTAATGCTAGAAAGATACAATTTAATATTCAGGGATAACTTGCGCATCTAAAAATATTAAACTAAATCATTCAATTTGGAAGAAAAAAACCGTAATCTATTAGCAAGTTCGAAAATGTAAATATATTTCTTTCAAAATTTCTAATACTCATTAAATCTTAATCAATGTAATGAGTGAGAAAAGAAACCTGCTTTAATATATGTTGATACAAAATTAATAGACAAACAAAATGAAGAAATAACATATAAAAGTACCGAGGAAGAGATCCACATTATTTTCCATAACATTTTTAATCATTAAAAATATTTTTTCCATGAATATTGCAGGTGTGAATCAACGCCAACTGCAGCAAAAAAATGTCATTTCAATTACACTATATCACAGAACCACACTCAATTATAAATGAGATACCAAGCACGTGATTGGATATTCTTATATTAGAAGATATAGCAACCCTTCGATCAGTATAAAGTTTTAATAAATTATCTGTTAACCTTATAAGTAAGAGTGTTGGCGTATGCATTTCTATAGTTAAATTTACGTGTTAAAGTTTTAATCATTTTTATAAGAACGTTAATGCATTGCATAATAGATCACATAAATGCAAGTAAAAATATCATTTTCTTTTCATTGAAGAAATTTTTATAAAAATCACGAATTTCAAATGCAAACAACATCAACAAAATTTTTCAAATTCTGTACTGATTTTTTAATTGTTATTTTTTCATTGATAATGTGGTGTGGCTTATTCTTTAAAACCTTATTTAAAAAAAAAAACCGATCCTAGAAACAGCAAGCTACACCGTTTACTTAACACACACGATAAGCATTATGAAATTCTGCAATAACCCAAAACACATTTTAAATCAACAAGTTCGCATGCCATCAGAGACTTATATAAGTTGGAAAAGGAAGCACACATGAAATAATACACACACAACATATCATAATTTAAAATATAAACAAAAATGTATTTATTAATATTTACAATAGTAAGCTTGAATTAAAAATCATTTAATTAACGTTATCAATAAAAGTACACTCAAGAGCCAAAACATTATGACCACCCCTACATTTTGCAATGAACTCGCCTGGATGACGTGGAAGGCACGTGATCAGGTGAAAGTGGTATTTAACTGCTGTTGGAGAGTCTGAAGAATCATTCTTTCACTTACTTCTGTGTGTGATAGGAAAGGCTGCGGATCTAAGCGACTTTGATAGAGGGCAGATTGTAACGGCAATTCGGAACAAGTATTTCCGAAACTGCACGACTCGTGGGGTGTTCGCGATCTACAGTTGTTAGTACTTATGCAAAGTGAATGAATGACGGTGAAACCAGCAGTAGACGACATGGTGTTGGACTTCCACACGCTATCAAAGAAAAAGGTCGTCGGAGACTCTCTCGCATGGTGAAGCAAAACCGGAGCCAGACAGTGGCTCAGCTGAAAGCCCAATACAATGCAGGGCCAAGTAGAATAGTATCGGAGCACACTGTTGGATATGGGGCTACGCAGCAAACGTCCCACTCGTGTGCCATTGTTGATCAAGCGTCACCGCCAACTGCGCCTGCGCTGGGCCCGGGAACATCGTGACTGGGGCATGGATCAATGGGAGAGAGTTGCCTGGTCAGATGAATCACGGCTTGTCATTCATCACACCGATGGCCGTGTCAGGATACGCCGTCTTCCAGGCGAACAATTGCACCCTCAATGTACAGTAGGTCATACACAGGCCGGTGGTGGCGGTATTATACTTTGGGGGACGTTCTTTTGGACGTCTCTGGGACCCGTGGTTGTGGTAGAGCCGACCATGATTGCTACAGGGTATCTGAACATCATTGCGGACCAGTTGCACCCTTACATGGCCTATGTTTTTCCAGCTGGAAATGGAATTTTCCAACAGGACAACGCCCCTTGTCACAAGGCTAAAATTGTGTTGCAGTGGTTCCAGGAACATGATGCTGAATTCCAGTTAATGTCCTGGCCGCCTAACTCAATCCGATAGAACACATTTGGGATGTCCTGGGACGGCAGCTCAGAGTTCAAAGACCACCAATTCGCAATATCTCGGATTTGCGTGACCGTTGCTTAAACATCTGGTACAATCTGTCTCCGGCCATCTACCAAGGACTTGTGGCATTCATGCCAAGGCGGGTTGAAGCTGTGTTACACGCCAAAGGTGGACCAACTCGTTATTGACAGGTGGTCATAATGTTTCGGCTCTTGAGTGTGTAACTGGGATAATGCATTAAATAAAAATATATTTTATACACAATTTCCGTAATACAAAACTAGGAATTCGTAGAAAACGTGAGAAGTATGCAAGGGATGAGTCACTCCGATTCACCGTCAAACTCCCAGTCTAATACATCTCTTTCACGCTGGACATGGTACAACCATCTCAGTCTCGATCATCTCCCCGTCTTCGTTTTTAATTTCAGTCACCTTCCTCCAAGCTCCGGAGAACAGTTCTCACCTCGTCTCTTTTTTCTCTCCCCCTCCCCCTACGATGTCCATCGCCTCCGTTTTATAGTTCATTTTCGGAGGGGGGCGGGGGGGCACGGTTGCCGACACCATATCAGAGTCTATATCCGTTCGGCAGACTCACCCCCGTCCATAAAAATCCCAGCATACTAGTAGACAACAAGAGTCTTATAAGTCTTAGTAAATTATTGCTCTTGGCCATTTGGCACGAAGTTTCGTAAGACCCCTGCCAATTAAAATATTTTCCAGAGATATCCCCTTCACCCCCAGCTGTGGGAAACGTATCATCTCGTTGACATATCGGATTCCCATCCGGTCAGGTGCAGAGACAAACATCCCCTTCCAAGGGACGCACATAGCATATGAATTATACAATAATTATATACAAATATTTACAAAAATATATTTCTCATATTGACACAACAATAGTAACAAATTCAAATTCATTTATATCATTCAAAATTTTAAAATTTGTGGAGCACTAGGAAGTTGATTAATGAATTAATTTTTTCCCATCACTCTCAATTTCTTGAGAGCATCATGAACATCAAATAAGAACAATGCAATGTTCGCATAAGGTTAAAAAACACTGAAAGAGCTGTGTGCAGACAGAACACTGTTTTACCGAAAGATGGATCGGTGCATGTAGCAAGATTAATAAAGAGAATAAATCTGAGTGCAAAATGGGAACACAAATGGAATGGGGTAGCTGAACGATACTAGCGATTCGATTATGACTCGATAGTCACAGTAACGCACTATTTTATAGCCAAGGGCATTCACTAATTGACATTATAGAGCATGAGTTAGAGATCTACTTATGTCGTTACCGAGTTAGATCTACCACTTTGTTAGAACAGGAGTAGATGTCTCTCATGTTCTAATAAACTAAGTGGCAGATTTAAAAAAAAATTTATAACGAAGGAGAACGGTGACGTCGCTCGAATCAGCAGAACAATTTTGGTTCCCCTCAACAAGTGGTTCTGTTTCAGAACAAAGAATGGGGCGGGAGGGGAGGAGGGTATTATTTGTTACATGAACTGTTTAAAATTCAATTTGTAAGAGTACAGCATTGGGGATTTGAACACTGGTGGAGATTCATTTATTGGGTTCATCGATCATCAATCGATCCCAATCTATCTATTATCTATTATTAAAAAATGTGAGATCAATTTTATGTCTTGTGGAAACTGGCCAAATGTTTCCTAAATGTAAAAATTTTGTCTTATTTTCTGAAGAGGCAGAAATTAAAAAAAATTATGCAAGAAATATCATAAAACAAGAATATATTGCTCATTATTTTAATAAGCCTTTTTTGAAAAAAGGCTTTAAAGTTCAATTTCATTGATAAAAATATTGTAAACATTCTATTCTTTTCCAAAAATTCTATTTAAATTTTAAATGCCTAAAAATTTGCATCTCTGAAAATTTTAATGAAATGTATTAATCAGTAATAATTACAACAGTCATAAAGTTTCAAAATGTATAGTTTGGAGCTAATAGTATAATTTATAAAATAGTTTTTTTTAAAAAATCCTTAACTCAATAAAAATTTTAATAAATGAAGTCTTGTAAATTGTACAATAATTCACATCTACGATAATAATTTGCATAAGCTATTATATATAATTCCCGTATCACGATGTTTGTTCGCAATGAACTCCGAAACTAACCATCCGATTTTAACTTTTTTTTTTTTAAATGTGTGTTTTGTTCCAACTTGAGAAATAGGATAGTTTTTATTCAGATTTTTTTTGTATTTAAATGCAAAATCGGTTAAAATCTAGCATTGAGGAAGACGCCAATCTTGCAACCCTGATTTTTCGCCAATTTCTTTAGGGTTGCAATACTGCGATTAGAGGAATTCGTAGCTTCATTTTTCGAACAATATAATGACTATTTTTAGATGGCGCCGTGTCTTGATTCCTGTACTACATAACCGTAAAATTCTCATGTTCTGAATATTATTGTTTTATGTACTACTTTAAATTTTGTGAAAATTATATTGTATGAAATTTATATTATTTCTATGCGAAATAAATCAAATGTATGTAAGTATTACCTGATGTGATTATCAATATTTTTTTTATTTTCTAAGTTTCAATTTGAATTGGAATAAAATATATGGAATGAAAAGTTGTGAATCAAAACATCGAACTTTTCTATGCTTAAAGTTTGTCAACATGTGTTGTATTTGATTAAGAATTCTAAAATAAAATGTGATCTACAGGATAATATAATATAGACAGTATAATTTTAAAGAAATATGATGAATTTTAAGGATTTTTTGAAAAGTGTGAAAATGAAGTAAACTCTGCAATTATTTGATATAATGATAACATTAAAAATTTATAAAAGGTATTATAATAGTTGCAAGTTGAAAATCAAGGACATTTTTTTTTTTAAAAACTTTTGTTATTTGGAAAACAAAGAATTTGAGTTATAAATTTGTGTGATTTAAATATTGTCGAAGAAAAATTGATAAATGGTACTTTTAAGTTGGAAGTTATTTAAAGAAAACAAAACAACTAAATAAGTGTTTATATTAATAAAGGAGAATTTAAAACTCATTAACTTTTCCATTTGTTTTGTGATTTCTTTCATCATAAAATAATAAAACATTTTTTGTGAAGAAGAAAAAACACATTTTCTAAATTTGAATTGGAATAAAACATACTGAATGAAAAGTTGTGAATCAAAACATTGAACTTTTCAATGCTTAAAGTTTGTCAACATGTGTTTTATTTGATTAAGAATTCTAAAATGAAATGTGATCTGCAAGATAATGTAATATAGACAATATAATTTTAAAGAAATAAGATGAATTTTAAGCATTTTTTGAAAAGTGTGAAAATGAAGTAAATTCTGCTATTATTTGATATAATGATAACATTAACATTTTATAAAAGGTATAATAGTTGCAAGTTGAAAATCAAGGACATTTTTTAAAAGAAACTTTTGTTATTTGAAAAACAAAGAATTTGAGTTATAAATTTGAGTGATTTGAATATTGTCAAAGAAAAATTGATAAATGGTACTTTTAAATTGGAAGTTATTTAAAGAAAAGAAAACAAATAAATAAGTGTTTATATTAATAAAGAGACAAACCAAACCTAGAAGTTAGTACAAATTATTCGAAATGAAAGTAGTGAAAAAAGTATACAAATAACAAAACTATTTTTTACATCATTTTATGAGCCACTCAATTATTTTTATAGAAAATGTTCATATTTGTAAAGTGTCTAACATGGGAACACCAGAATATAAATGATAATAATAATATGATACAGCTTGAAGTTTGTAATATAAGTTTTGTAGATATTTGTGCTATTCAAACACGTAATTCTATTGTATCTTTCAATTTAGGAAAGATTTGTGATTCACATAACTTAAAAGATATAATATCGGACAATCTATTCTCTATGTAGAGATTTCTAAAAGCAAGTAAAAAAGAAGGAAAGACTTTGAAGGGAAAGAAGTAGGGAGAGAATATATTTTAAAAAAAAATGTCGCTTATGATTTAGAACATTTTAAAAACATTATCAAAATTTAATATACAAAAAAAAAAAAAACCCGAATAAAGTATTTTTATAAAGAACAAAAATGAAAACTTGCTAAGAAAATTTAAATGTTTCTCTTACTCATGAATGAAATATTTTAAGGGTGGCAGAAAGCTGATATGAAAGACGGATGAAATAAAAATGAATGCTCAGTTCTAGGGATGGGAATATTAGCCTATTTGTTTTGCTGTTCTGTATACATAAATGAATGTCTGAAATAAGATTTATCTCAAGATAAAAGAAAATGCTATTTCTACCCTTTCAAAAAGTATCTTTAATGTAACGCTTTCTATAAATCTGAAGAATTATTTTAATATGAATGTATTTGTTAAAATGTTGGGTAGATCCTGAGATGTTTCGCATTTCTAATCAGAGTAGTAACTGAAGCAACTCGATTACTTTATGTACGGTAAAAAATTGAATATAAACAATTACTAATGCAGTTTATTAATTTACTAATGCAGCCAAAATTTTATTTTTCAACTATCTACAACAGTATTAAATAAATTAAGACTTTTTACAGCCAGCAGCTTTCCTCAAATAACTCTATTAATGTTTTTAAAAAGTATCTTCTTGTAAATGAAAAAAATGGTTTAATTAACGCTTGTTAATAAATGGATCTTGTAACAATATACATTATTCATAGATCTTTTAAAATATATTTCTAACGTGATCCCAATTTTGAAAATCCTTTCTTTCTACAGTTTTTCAGAAGTCAACAGGTACAAATGAAACTTTTATAACCTTTTTATATTCGAAATTTTAATAAATAATTTTCAAATTAAAAAAAGCAAACACATTTTTATATGAATAAAAAAAAGATATAAATAAATTTTTAAAATGGAAAAAAACACATTTTTATATGAATAAAAAAAAATATATAAATAAATTTTTAAAATGGAAAAAAATACATTTTTATTTATAATTATCAATTTTTAAGACTTTCAAAGACTTCTTCTACAATAAGGTATGAATTATATTAAACTTTTCTTTTAAATCTTATTGGAAACGAGACAAATTGGAAACAAATAGTCCTATTCTCAAGCACTTTCATTAAATGTCGAATTTCAGCAGGGCACTTCCTTTTGAATAATACTTTCAACAGTTTTACAGAAGTCATCTCACCCTTACCCTCAAACCCCCATCACACCCATCATCACACAAAAGCATTTTATCTTTGTCCACCTTCCTCTCTTCTTTCGCCACCTCCTCCGCAATGTTAAAAAATTATCCCTGTTTAGCTCTTGTGAAATGCACTTACATGAAGCGTGGAATTGCTTACAGTCAGTGGATTCAGCGCGAATGATAGTGATGTGCATTTTCTATTGGTTTGTGAACAGAAAGGATGAGCTTGTTGCAGCTGTAGCATTGATTAGAAGACAGTGCTTTCTCTTTCATACAATTGATTCGACGTTTCGCTGCAGGTCTAGATTTCTTTTTGTTAATTGATTCATCAAGCAGGGCGTCTGTTGGATGGCACTTTGCATTTCCGAATCTGTTAAACCAGGCTCTAATTAATAGCTCTTGTGTCTACGCATCAATTGTTTACGTATAATTTAATTGATTATACGAGTAGCAATTTATACATAACATGTTTTTCATATGAATAGACCAATTTCATTGAAATAAATATTCAAAAAAGTTTTCCTTTGAAAGCTTTTAAAATTCAAATTTGCATATTTCAATTTCAATATTTTCCTCAACAGAATTTAACTTTCGAATGAAATCGAAATAAAAGAGCTATGCATATAAAATAAAATAAAATGTTTGTATGCCTTTTACATAAATGAAAATTTTTGATAAAACAGGTATATATTTTCGGGTCTAGTCTTAATATTCTATTCCCTTAAACTGACCAAACTCTCACTCACTGGGTGTTTTTCGTTCTATGAACGTAGCACATCCTGGAACGTGGAACGCATCCTGGAACATCCTTTTGATGGATCCGTACGAATTTCATCAAATATTGTATGAATACAAAGTTTCCTTATCATATGAACCTTATCAGTACCTTATCATATGAAAGAGTCACAAATGTGTTAAAATACATAAAGAGAAAAAAAAAAGAATTTTTTCGAATGTATATATTTTTTTATAAATTAATGCAAAAAAATGTATTTCTGCAAAACATTTTTTGACCGTAATTTTTGAGAAATATTGATTTGAGTTTAATTTAAAATAAAAAAAAGATATGTTACATGAATATAGTTGTAGTGAACATTACAATTCTTATTTTTCGCGCATAATCTCAAGGTGTTTTTTTAATATGTTAGTTATTCTAGAAGTTCAATGTAGCAGATAAGACATAATATATATATATTTAAAAAAATGTAATTTAAAAAATTTGCGACACCCATATATGATTTTATATATTTGTCTTTCGTAAGATCATTTCAATCGTTATACAATTCTACTTGAAGGCGATGCTTTTGTATTTATTTATTAGTATAATATCTTAGAAGGTTATTTAATTATTGAAAAATATTGCTATATTTTAAATTATTGACTTAGAGAAGGATTAGTAAATTGGAACTTGCAGCCTTTCTAAATTCGATGTATTGAGCCACAAATCTCCATTAAAATGTTACATATGGTTTCGACAGAGATGATAATTTCATGTTTAAATGTAAGAAAGATTTCTCTTTTTCGATTAAGAAATTAACATAGGTTTACAAAACTAGTCCTTTCGAAGAGCCTTCTAGCAAAAACAAAGAAATAAAATCAATGATTCTCCTTTCATACGTCAGCAGTTCGCAATTAAGTGAATCTTGTCAAATTGGCGATTCTGACAAAAAAATGAGTAGAGTCAATTGTATAGGACGTAAATAGAATATTTGTGGAAAATTTATGCAGGAAACAGAACATCATCAAAAAAAAGAGCGCGGAATAAATGTATGAGAATTGAAATAAATGAAAATAATTGTAAAGATTTGTGTTTAGTTATAAAATCGTAACAAATTTAATTAATTTAAGATTGTAATAGTTTTTAAGTTACATTATTTTTTTCTTAAGAAATATTTGGTTTCCTGTACCGTCAATTTGACGGGTGCTCGTAAAGATAGACATACAATATATATATATATATATATATAGTTATAAAAGTCATATATTATACATGCATATATATATAATGTTATGCATATACATATAAACCATGTGCTAAACTTATCAAAGAAAATATAATGTGGTTTTCATGTCCATTGGCATGTATTAGTTCAATATAAAGATGTCATTGTTTTCAATTTGTTATGTATACACGTCAATTGAAGGCATTGAATTAACTTGAACTACAGTTTTTCATACGCTTTTTTTATTTGCTAGAATGTCATTGAAAAAAGCCACCTGCCTACTGAAGTACTATTTTTTTAAATAATTAACTTCTCGAAAATTCGAGATAAATTCTCTTTTCAACTCTTTAGTATTTGAATATGTTAATGTCATATGTTAAGTGTGAGATATGATTGTCCTTTACTCCGCACCAAAATCAATGCACACACACGCACACACACACACACACACACACACAAACACACACACACATATATATATATATATATATGGAACATGCTCGATATATTAGATATTATGATATATTAGATGGAACATGCTGGAAAGCAATGAAATTCTACATTAATCACTGAATTTTTTCATTTATATATTTTTCTGAAAAACTATTAAAGAATATAATCTTTTATTCATTAAATCCGCGTTATATTATTAGAAAATATTAAATAAAAGCGTTTTTTTAAATATTTACGTGTTTATTCTGAGCGTTAAAATAAAGATGGTGAGAAATAGAACTAAGCAAAGGAGAAAGATGTTGCTAAAAGAAACTGACAGAAAACATATTTTTCAATAACATTTCATATTTGACTCCTTGTGCAAAAGTGCATAACGCAATCCTCTAAACAACTGGGCGAAAACCTGCCCGTTCAGATAAAGCCAAGTTTACACGTTTTTATTCGCCTCTCAGTGAATTAGATTCAAAACAGTTGTCAACATAATCCCCTCATTAGTGACTAAAACCTTAAAAGTAAAAAAACTCCTCGCAAGAGGAGAGATGTATGGCTCAAGAGGGTTGCCATGGTGATACGGAAACGCTCTCTCAAGCAGATTGTCAAGGATAAATGAATATATCTTTCTTATAACGAACATTTTATGAATACAATGCATGTGTTGAATGATAAAAATTTAAAGATTTGTTATCTAAAAAAAAAAAAAAAAATGCATTCTTTCCACTTCCCATAACCTAAAGGGGGAAAAAAATGCGGGTTGTTTTTTAACTGCAGAATGACAAAATTTTGAATTTAATATTCTTAATGTTTTAATTTTTGTTTAAAATATTTTGTTATTCACAGATTAAAAAATAAACTTTTTAACATGCTTAAATAACTACGACATTTCATTTAGCAAAGAAAGGAGAGGAGCGTGAAATAGAAAAACGGAACTCTTCAATATTTCATTAGGATGCACGTGAAAATCAAAAGATAGAGAAACACTCATATATATGGAATGAATTATTGAAAATAAATCCGAGTACATATTTTGCTCGAATATGCATCGGCGTTATTATTTCTCATTTTTTCTGTAACTAAAAAAAATATAATACTGTACGATATTATGAATACTTAAATATACAAAAAGCTTGTTTACATCTTTCTTTAATAAAGCATTATTATTAAAGATCTTGTTGTTACGAATTTCCCTGGTACAGGAAAGCCTACACCAGGTCCAATAGACCCCATCGCAGGTGACGTCCAGGGCTAAGGGTAATAAGCAGCTTCACTTTTAGCGAGGAACCACGAGGGCTGAAGACTAACTAAACCTCAAGACAACATTCTACATTCCTATCAGATCGTGGCCTAAGGTGTAAAGTGGATTCCGAACCACTACAAACATCCATGGTACAGCCAGGGACTCGAACGCAAAACCAGTGACACCGAGAGCCAGAGCGCTGGACACTTGGCCATTCAAGCCCGTTAAAGGTCTGCAATGTATATCATAACCATATCCACATAAACAATGACTATAAAAAGAAATAGAAATAAAAGGAAAATATTTTTCAATTTAATTTAACATGTAATTTATAGGGATATCCTACTTCAAAACAATTTATTTTATTTAACGAATGGTTTATGATAATTTGATTAAATTAATTTCATTTATTATAAATTATATAATTCTTAAAATTGAAATGTAAAAGTTTTTTTTACACAATATATTTCTGAAAAACAATATCAAGAACGGCAATGACTACATTACAGTTAAAATCTAGAAAATATTTTAGAAACTTGACAAAAAATCATAAAATTAGAAGGCATGCAAATGTAAAAAAAATCATCTTACACGGTCAATATTTTCATTAGATAATTTTGTTTATAAAATTAAAACAAAAGTTACAAATTCATAACTGTACTTCAAGAACAGCAAATGGGCTTGCTAAGATGAATTCAAATCCAAGAAAGTAGATAATAATTTGATTCAAAATTTTCATTATTGGAGCATCCACTTAAAAACACTATAATATGTCTTTTATCACATTTGAAAAGTAACACACACAAAAAAAAAGGAAAATTATTCTTAAAGAATATCAATTTTTTAAAAGAATTATTTATAACATATTAGCTGACATGTTAACATATTGAAAATGAATTGAATGATAATGATAATGTTAATGAAGGAAATGTTATTATAATTCTAATACTGTTATACTAATACTTAATATTGTTATTATAATGATCTTTCTCTTTCTCTCTCTCTCTCTCTTTATATATATATATATATATATATATAGCATCGCAACTTTCTTGAGAAAATTGACGCTAAAGGAGTGTATAAGTAAATTAAGCAAAGCCAAAAGCAAAATCTGTACAGGGTACCATAAAGGAATTTTTTATCAATTCTGCTTTCATCAAATTTTTTTTTGAAAACAAAACTGTCGTTATTTTATTAAAAAAAAAGGTATCATTTTGATAATTTTTCGTATGGTTGAACGTGCAAGTAACAAACTCACAAACTTTTTTACATCGGTTTTTTAATATGAACTTCAATTACTGAAAATTAAATAAACAGCTGCAACTGTAAGCGAATATGCTAATGGAATTCTCTGATATTACAAATCTTTTGTCTGATAATGGTGTAAAATAAAATTAGTATACTAGTATTATATAAAATGGAAAATTTAGAAGTGCAATTGATTTGAAATCATTATTATAGCGAATATTTCCATTAAATTTTAATTAAATCTTTACGCAATCCCTAATATATTGTATATGCAGTTCGAAGATATGTTCAAATGGATACATATACAAGGTGAGCTAAAAGGTTTAGCTAGCATATTCAATATAGTTGCCTTCGAAGGCAATACAACGATTATAGCGGTCATACAATTTTTAGATACCATTTTTATAGTACGATTTGTCTTTAGTCTCAAAATAGGCTTTAGTTTCGGCGATCACCACTTCATCGGCGCAAAATTTCTGTCCAGCGATCATCCTCTTGAGGTCTGAGAACAGGAAAAAGTCGCTGGGGGCCAGATCTGGAGAATACTGTGGATGTGAAGACCAATTTGAAGCCCAATTCATGCAATTTTGCCATCGTTTCCATTGATTATTGACACGGTGCATTGTCTTGATGAAACAGCACTTTCTTCTTCTTCAAATGAGGCCGTTTATCCGCGATTTCGTCTTTTAAACGCTCCAATAACGCTACGTAATAGTCGCTGTTTATCGTTTTTCCCTTTTTAAGATAGTGAATGAATATTATGCCATGCGTATCCCAAAATATGGATGCCATAACCTTGCCAGACGAATTTTGCGTCTTTCCACACTTTGGAGTCAGTTTATCACGTGCAGTCCACTCGGCTGACTGTCGATTGGACTCCGGTGTGAATTGATGGAGCCATGTTTCATCCATTATCACATATCGACGCAAAATTTCGGGTATATTACCATTGAACAGCTCCAAACACTACTTAGAATCATCAATTCGTTGTTGTTTTTGGTCGATTGTGAGCTCGCGCGGCACTCACTTTGAACAGAGCTTTCGCATATCCAAATATTCATTCACGATATATCCAACACGTTCCTTTGATATCTTTAGGGTCTCAGCTATCTCAATCAACTTTACTTTACGGTTATCAGAAATTATTTTTTGATGTTTTCGTCGGTAACAGCCTCTTTGGGGAGGCCACTGCGCGCATCGTCCTCGGTGCTCATTTCACCTCGCTTAAATTTAGCAAACCACTTCTCTACGGTTGATTTTCCTGGTGCAAAGTCCGTATAATGATTATCAAGCCAAGCCTTGGCTTCAATAGTATTTTTTTCGCTAAAAAGCAATGCTTTATTAACACACGAAATTCCTTTTTATCCATTTTTTCAAACTAACAAAAGTTGCTTCCCTAAAAATGCCATAACTCACATACTAATAGTGAAACAGCTGTAAAATTTATACACGTGCCTTTTCAAAGTTAGGGCTAACTAAAAATCATATGGATTTAATACTAGTAGCGCCATCTATGTGTCAGCCTGCGAACTTTGCAGCCCACCTGTTACTATGGAATCTTTCCATTTTTTAAATTTCGATACTTTTATTTTTCATAAATATATACAAATATGTAATATCTGAGTAGATGACACACAAATTAATTCAACATGGAAAATACTTGTAACACGAAATGTAAAAATTACTTATAAAAAGAATAACTTACAATCATTTCACTTGAAATCAGCTCAATATTTGCATGGTACGCACGGATTCAATCAAAGTGAATAGATAGTGAACATGATTAATCCTGAATATGGGCGATAATTCATTCCCTTTCTTTTGATTTTCAGAAAGTCCTTACGTCGATCTTGAAATGATCCTGCATTCGAATGCTGTAGCCCCGGCATGTTAATAAAATTTCAATTTGGACGCATCTTCCTGTAGCCATTGAAACTTCTTTATGATATAGTAAATTACTATTTTTTTTTCGTTTGAAAATTGAATAAAATCTTTGCTTGTATGCATAACTTAAACAACTTCTTCTGAAACATTTAACATTAATAGAAACAACTGTTAAATGAAAAATTTGTAAACATACAGAATACAAAATACCATACATGGAATTCCATACATGGAAATACCATATATGGAATTCCATGAGTTTGAGAAAAAATACTTAATATATAACTTAATAAAAATTGAGAAAATCAATTTTGTCATTGATTGCGTTTCTAATCTGCAAATTGCAGTTCTAAAGAGTCAAGCATTTCTTTGTGAAACTTTTCTACCGAAAAATGAGATGAAGAAAAACATGCCTTTATTTACTGACTTTTATAACAGAGCTTCAAACTTGCGTATCTTTTCAAATCTTTAGTGCAGTATTTTTTTATAAATTAAAATTTTATTTTAAGGAGATTTTTCTTTTTAAAAGCAAATAAAACACGATCCCATTGAAAGGGACTTTTTGAGGAATTTTATTTCCTTTGATCTTTTATATCGATGTCTCCTAGTTTTATCGGATTCTAAAGAAATAAATCTCTTCAGAAACTTTAACTTGTCGCTCAGTTTTTCAATAAACACACACGAAAGTATTCTCTATTAAAACTGAGAGATGGTAAATCGAACAGCATATTTGAAAAAAATTATTAATTGAAAAAATATTTTTCTGAAGTATGGATGTTATGAGAATATATGAATTATTGGAAATTATTTTATTGAATCTTAACTATATTATTTATCACGTATGCTGGTATGAATTTTTTTCTAGAAAAATTTATAACCTAATATATTTGAATAATAGAAAATGTTCCACCACTCACTCATCTCCCTTTGAAGACAATTTTGTATAAATATGATATTCGGCAAATATTTTTTATGGTGAATCATGTATCAAACTATCTCAAGAAAGAATAAATTATCCCCTTTTTAAAAACAATATTTAATATTTGTTTCTATTTTAATGCTTCTCTAAAATTTATACCACTTAACTTTTTCCAACTTCTAAAACAATCTAAATCTATTTATTTTTATTTTTTGATATCTGTCATTCTATATTTTTATTTATAATCGTCACAGAAAACATTTAAAGCAATAAAGATTCTCCTTTTGTATTTTCTAGATGTATTTAAGCAATACGATGTAAGAAGATTTAACTTATTTTTGAATTGAAAGTTGCTTTAGATGACTTAATTATCTCGTGATTCAATATCACATCAAAACTTGTTCGAAATTCTTTCAGCTTTATTTATTTTCTTCAGTACATAAAATTCACTAAAAGAAATTAATGCAAACAAAATGTTTGATTGAATATAAAAAATATATTTACCAGTAAAATTACTTTCTAAAAATCAGTATACAATGTACCGTGAGACAAAGACATGTTATATAATAGCATCTCTTCTTTTCTTTTGCTTTGTTTTGCTTTTCATTTTCATCAATTAATTATTTTATAGCTATGTTTAATCCTATACTATTTTGGTTGTTCTCATTACTTTTTTCAATATAAGGAAATAAGCTTTGCTTTATTTTGCTTATTCTATCTTACTTAATGAACTTATTTAAAATGAAGGCGTTTATGATAATTATACCATGCTAGCCATCACTCCAATAAGTTTTGTGTTTAAAAGCACAACAGAACCGATGGTGACAGGAATAAGAAAAAAAATAAGAAATTAATTCTTTGATTATCATGGAATTTGCGAAGCTTTTCTATTCTACTGGAAACAACAATAATCCAGAAAAGTTTTTACTTGATTGCTGACTGAGATGAACTACAAGACAGTTACTGACATGTCTAAAAAGTAATATTTTAATATGTGCATTAATAAGAAATATAAAAATGAAATTTCATCTGAATCGATTATATATGGAACTTGATGAGTTCATTATCTAATTGCCCTGTTCTTCATTTTTATTTAGGAATAGGAAACCAAATAAATTATCAAAATAAGTATTAAAATAATTCTTTTCTAAGGATATATTAATTTATGTATGCATCACAAATATGAATAAGAATGAAATATTTCATCTTCTTGATCTTGAAACGTTTCCGATACGATTTTAAAAAATATTAACTCATTTGTATCATTAACATACATATACATATATTCGACTTCTAGACGTGCATTATCGGCAAAAACACAAGCATTTCCATTATATGAGCTGAGTTTATTTATATATAAATGTTGTCTAACAATAAAAGTTGTACCATATTCACAATTGAACATACACCCACTTAAAAAAAAATTTATTTAATGCATGGTTATTTATTTTATTTAGCACCTTTGCACAGACAGTTAAAAATAATTACATAAAATAATACTTATCCTTATTTTTATATATGTACAGAGTTGAAATTCATTCCCTTAATTAATTCATTAATTCAAGTTATTAATAATAATTTAAGTGATTTTTTTTATGCATTTGCATCTTCGAATGGAATTCAATGACAACTGCAGAAAATAAACTTTTGATGAATGACTAACAGCAAGTATATAAAACAAATAATTTGTGCTAGATAACTTAATGTTTTCTTTTGCAGTCCTCTCAAACTTACAATGCTGTAATGCTAACATGTCTGCACGGCTGTCTCGTTTTGAAAAGGGAACGTTTCCCTCTACGAAAAATCCCATAAATTCAGACAAAATTGACAGCGATACCCCCCTTTTATTGTTGTCTAATCCCCTAAAAGTAACCCATCTTAGAGAGTTTCACTTATTTCAAACTTTAAAAAAAAGAGTCCATTCACATATCATCTTGCACTCATTCAAGAAATTGACAGCTTGGCATTCCTTCCCTTCCGAACAGTCATTCAAGCCTTATGGCACTATTGAACCCCAATCCATGGGAAGTGAAATGTAGGGGTCAAATGCTACGCACACTCCTTCCTTTGAATTGAAGCTCTACTCCTCTTTCAACATGTTTTGGTATCAGAGGACTAGGGCAGCTGATAGCAAAACTGTCTAAAACACAATCCAGAATGTTGCTGGGTTACATAAATTTTAAAACTTTCTCATCTGTGGTATTAGCAAAAGAACCCTCTTTTGATTTCGGAAGGCCCTGTCTAACTTGACATTCGTTCTATAATTCTTTATAGGTATTGTCTACCTTACAATTTTTATTACTGTCTTATACTTATTAATGTCTCTTTATGAGACCCTAAGCTGCAGAGACTTCTGTTGATAGCATTTTATCTCAATTTTAACTCGATTTATATTACAAACATAAATTTATTTAAAAAAAAAAAAATTATAGTTTTTAGTAAATATGCAGACACTAGAAATAGGTATTGACACACATTATTAAAAAAAATTTATCCCAAATGTTTGCTTAAAATAAATGAAGGCTCGTGAGTATTTTTGAACTTTTTATAACTGTAGAATAAAATTTTCATTATTAGTTATAAAATGTTTGGACAGACGAAAACTGCTAATGAAAATTGACTTATGATCCATCTAATCATTTGTTGCCAGGTGGATTCAGATTGTTTGTTTTTTTATAGACCGCAAGCGCTAAAGCCTCCCACAGTAATTCTGTATGAGTATTACTTTCAAAATAGTTTGGTCTCTATTTAGGAGGACTTTAGAAACATGAAATTGAAGTCAGTTATTACATTGTGATTCCGCTTTCTGTTAAATGTTATGATCTCCAAATAAAACAACATACTGGAGTAGACTGTAAACATTGACTCTTTTATTCAAATACCAAACGCATCCACCCGATTTTCACATTTTCTGCTCGTTCAAGCAAGCTCAAGACGAGGAAGTTATAATTTCAGTGGCATAGGTTTACATTTTCATTTTTTAATAATAAATTACGCTCTGTGAAGGCATTTATATGCAGGAGACAACCCTTTCAATATCTCCCTTTCATGCACGATGTAGCGAGTGGCTAATAGGGGTAGCCAACCCAAATGATCTAGCGGGCCACTTTGGAAATGCATCATAACTCAATAAGCCGCATGTAAAATTATGTATCCCCCATCTTAGATTTAGACTCACTATAGACATTTTTGGAATGAAAAACTGAAACAGAATGAGTTATTATTTTTGGGTTTACTATTATTTTTACATGTGAACATAGATAATATAATAATAATGATACGAAACGCATATTGCATAGAAATGCAAAACACTGAAAAGTGAAATATAAAAAAATATATCAATGTAAACGGATGAAAAAAATGAAATCATTAAAAAATATTTTTTCTACTAGTGCGATATTTGTTCTCCGCTCTTTCACTTAAGGCTCGTGCTCACCAAGGCGACACGATGCAAGCGAAAAAAAATTGACCAATCACTAGCCTCACCGCGGTCGCCTGAAACCGGTTTGCAGTCCTCCGCTTGGAGTTGCCCAACTTTCAACTCGAAGCGGTTTTTCACTAGGCGTAATGCTATTTCTGACGTTTAGCTGTGAAGGGGTCGAAAAAATTTGGTCACTTGCCTCTTGCATCTTCACGTCTCTCGCCTCGGTGGGAACGAGCCTTTAGCGTTTCCAAATCGATCTTAATTTGGGTATTTGCACTTCGTAATGGGTGTTGTGTCCGTTATGTTTGAGATTGTTTTGTGTTGGGTCAATTTCATTTTAGAAAAAAATGTTTCGCAGGTGTAAGTTGAACCAAAATCTCTAGCAACTTCAACTAAGAGTCTGATTTGCTCTGCTATCGACAATCAACTGTGCGTATCTAGGGATGGTCACTGCGTCACTGAGGCCACTTAAAGTGAAACATAGAGCCTGTTATATTAGATATTCTAAGATGCTCGCACATCGTGAGTTCGCAGCATATAATTTAATTATTCTGCGAACTCATAACTGTAAACTCAATCAATAAAACATACAATATCTATCCAATATTCGCAAGCATATTATCTTAAAATCAAAGTTAATTATTTCTCATAATTTCACTCAATTTTTGAATATATGGATGCACACATACTGTATTTTTTTAATACATCGGTTTTCATTACTTTGGCCATTTATAAAATAAATACATTTTGTAAAAATGTGATAAATCTCATGGGAAGGAAAAATTTTCAAGGTGGTTGGCCTCCTCTGGATTAGCATGAAATGTATGTTTTATATTGACGGGTTAAAGTAAGGATAATTAAGAGATCTCCATGTTAAACTGAACAGCTATTCTGTGAAAGGCAATTTGGCCTAAATTACCGAAATATCTTTAACAACAAATAAATAAAAACTGCTTTCTAGTCGCACTTATTTTATATGGAGAGCACGTCTGCAGTTGCAGAGCTTTTCCATCTCTCAGCTACACCACATACACTCAGGCTCATATTATTTCTTTTATTATTATAAAATATTTTTACCTACCTGCGTGGTCTCTCAGCACTTCACATTCGATTGCGTTCTTTTTGGGATATTGCTTATAAATTAATTGAAACGATGAAATGAACTATCAATTTTAATAATGACTCATGTGGGGCAGCAGATTATTGGACAGTGAGTTTCAAATTAAGGAAAACGAAATAACCATTCAGCACAGACAATTCCAGTGTCTATGCCGGGACAGATAAAACTGTAAGCAGGTCAATATTTCCATTAGGTTTCAGGAAATGGGGAGCATGGTGCATCGCCACAATATGCTAGCTTTAGTTACTGTAATTACTGTAGTTAGCTGTAGTTACTGTAAACTGTCTGGAAAAGTGTAGTAGATCTGCCCAGTTAGGTTGAATGTTTATTATTTTGTATGGTTATTATTACTTGCCTGAAATTTGAAAACAATACAAATTACAATAAAACCATCCATTATTAACAAATACTTTATAAGGCTTCATTAAGGATCCGACATCAACAGGTTTTATTCTAAAACCAGTTTCATCCACAAAGGTTCTACGAAAATTTTTGTTTCTCAATAAAGTACATACTTTCAACTTTTGTAATACAACTGCCATCTTCGATATTCTGTCCATAGTAAAAATTGCATTAGTTATTATTTTTATCAAATTTACTATTACTCATAATAAATTTATTATCCAAATTTATTTTGTTTGTAGTTTTGCATAGTTAGCGCATATCAGATTTCAGTAACTATTAGTTGTGTATCAGATGCAATACAAATTCCAGTTGTTAAAAATAACTTTAATACATCGTTACGAAATGATGTTATTACGAAATTGATAAAAAATAAACAGTTGCGAATCATAAAGAGATTTACAAACGTCCTTTCCCAATATAGAATTAGTTAAGAATAAGAAGTTTAGAAAACAAATTTATTTCAAGAAGCAATTTAATAAAAGAAAATTTTATATAATTTTCATACAAAATTCCTCATAACTGCAAACATGGAAATTAATTATAAGAATATGCAGTTTAGAATTTGACAAATAATTTTCAGAATACATTCTGTAAATGAGCGAAGGGGTCGCTATTCAATCATTGACAGCATTAAGAAATCGCACGTCTCTGACAGCATTTTATTTCTTTGGTTTCACAGAATGTAATGTTCAGATTTGGTTAGTGTCAATCCATCAAATAAATTACGTTTTTTCTTTTTTTATGCACAACAATTCGGAAGATTAAATCTTATATTTAATATTAATTGTTCATAGATTAAAACATAGGGATACATCCTTCAAATTTAAAATGTGAGAAGTGTTGTATTTTTTACGATAGACTTTCTATAACACACGCATACTAATAGTTTTTAAATGATATATTGGCTGTATGTAACGGTTTGCAATAATATACTTTGCTGTTTTAATAAATTTGTAAGTTTTTTTTTCTCAACTAACAAAAAGAATGAACGTAAAATTACCCTCATAAACATTTTAAACTTAACTTTAAATAAATTTTATTAATTTTTATAGGAATATAACTATTTTAAAAATGCATAATTTTTAATATCGTAATTGTATAAAAAAAATTTTAAAAGAAAGAAACATCAAATAAAATGCATTAATTTTATAAGAGAAGAGAGTTGCTTGCGTAACAATTTATTACGTCACACTTCATGTACTACAAAAATTGAAACGTATATATTTAGCAATTCAAAGTATTATCAGCATGACACTTTTTATGAGTAATTACTAGAAAATCAATTTGAAAAACGACTGGAAAATGTTACACATCGTAATTCAGTGAAACGTTTTCACCATTATCCAAATTCACCAAATTCAAAGACTTGTTAATGTTTACCTTAGTGAAGTGCTTTATAATGTAACAAAAACATTTTAAATTATATAAATATAAAATATTAATTTAAAATAATAATAAGCAAAGAAAAAATTTAAATTTATTATTCTTATTTACATAATCTTGAGAGGAGATCTGTGGCTGCCAGATGTCTGTTAAAAAATAATTTTCGTTTGAAAGTCTCCGGTTCATTCAGAAACTTGTTTAAGCCAATGACGGAAATTGTCCGTCAAGTTGTTTAGTAAATTTTGAAGTTAAAAATTTTGTATGTACATTAAACTAAAAATTAAGCACACACAGTTTCAAGACATAAATCCTAAAACTTTATTACGAAAACGAGGCATATTTAGTATAGAAGGATGCCAATTATTGCTTTGGATTTAATTTTTAAAAAAATGGCAAATTAAGGAAGTCATAATTACAAATTATAATTTCAATTTCATTTTCTTATCTACTAGAAGTCATAGGTATGCAGCATGAAATTTTTTTAAAATTAAGGTTTTCAAAAAGTCTCAAGACAATATTTTATGCATTCTTTTATATTTAACATAGTTTTGTAGTTTTTACTATAATTTCGGAGCAGTATTTCCACTATTTTGATGTTTTCCCCCCAAAAAATTACGAACCATATAATTTAATTATAATAATTTTTGTATAGATAAGTCATGACAATAGTTCCTAAACCCAGCAATGTTCAATAGCAAACTCCTGCAATGATTCCAAAGTTTATCGAAAATTTCTAGAATTAGAAGAGTAATAAAAAAAAACCAATTGAAAAATGTGGATTTCTGGGAGTAAAATAAATCAAAATCTAAAGTTTACTATTAAAAACCTTGAAAATAGTTAAGTTAACGCAATCCTAATTCGTTATGTTTTACTAAGACAGGTGTTAAAAAAAGCTATTTATAAACAGAAAATACTGGCTTTATAAAAGAATAGGAGAAGAAGAACCAAACTTTTTAAAGGGTTCTATATATTTTTTTTTGTTATAATAAATTTAATATACACAGATCAAGTAAACACTAAAAAGTCTGGAGAACACCAAATGCAGACATCGAACCAAAGCACATCTCATAAATTATTTTACACCAATTGTGATTTGGAGTTAAACAGATAATTTATTAAGTCGAGATAAATAACTTAGTAAACATCCATAGAATTATCAATCAATGCAACTATATAAATATTTTGAAAAGTAATATAAATCTCTTTTAAATTGGAACTTGAGAGTTCATAAATCTCAAAGAAATAATAATCCAAAACATACCGTTTGAACTGTATTGCTACACAATGCACGAAAAAAGAAAAAAATTCTTCTCTTTTCATTCGATATTAATCCTATTAAGCAACAATAAATCAAACCCTATCGACAAATTAACGTAATAAGTTTATAAAAATGTAATATAATTCTTTTGAAGAAGGAAGAGGGCGTTTCTTTCTGTAATTCAAAATTTAATGAATTGAATGTTTTAGCAATTGATAGCAATTGTAAAAACAAACAATTATTCAACAAATTACTAGTTTTTTATTTTTTGCAAAAGAAGTTTGCAAAAAAATTTATTTTTTACCTTCTTTTTTTTTTCCCCCATATTTACTTTATGATATGAAAACATATTTAAATTAAGCCTTCCTTTATAATTAAACACTTGTATTTTTGGAAGTCTTTCAATTTAAAATTATGTTTAAACTCATTTTATTAAAATAAATAGTTTTTTTTTTTTTTAAATATAACGTGAATCTTTCTATCTTCACAAAGCAAATTCATCCCAACATTTGTGCGTACGGTATATCAGAGTTTTGGAATATAATTTTTCTTCTTCAGGTCTTTGAGGAAATAATTTATTATTATTCTTAATTTTTTATTGTTGTGTTTTCAGCTTTAGCTATCCTTTTTCAAATTCTTTTTATTGAAGTGTTCTCATTTTGGAAGAAAGTGCTCCGAAAGTACATTATCTGTATTCATTGAAAATAATAATCAAAATGACTAGCATTTTTAATAAAATCGTGGTTTTTAAACAATTTATTTCGTCTGTATTTAAACATTTGTATCTGATATTTTTAACAGGGCACGAAATATTGAAAAATATTTACTTAGAATATTTTTTTCGCTATATATTTTTCTAATAGAATTGCGCTCAATATAGAAACGATTTTAGTTCATCCGATTTAGATTTTAGTTTTATAAATATAAATAGCTCGGAGCATTTAAAAACTGTGTCAGTGTCGAGCTCTTAATGGTAAAATGCTGTCGCAGCGTCGAAAAGCTGTTCATTTTTAATATGGATTTTCTAAACTATTTTAGAACTGTATTTAATAATTTTAATAATTTCTTTTAATACACGTACATTTTGTCATAAAGGGAATGTTTATTTCATCAGAGAGATAAGCATTAACTATCAAAATTTTATGCTTGTAATCCAACTGTGTATAAGTAGCAGGCATAAGTTTCGGCCAAAAAAAATAAAAAAATAAAAATATTTTCGTCTAACATTAATATAATCTATTTTGTGGCGATCTACACCTGGCGACCTTCGACGTAATAAATATCTATATATCTTTATATATTGATATATATATTTATTTATTTCTAGTCAATATTATATAATAAAATATTATTAGTCCTATGGTATGAAACATTGAATAAAAGGAAAACAAAATGCTGTATACATTCACATCGCATACGAAAATGAAATAAGCAAAAATAGATAATAAAATTCGAAAGTACATGCGATTGCAATTGTGACAAAATTAAATTAAAAAATAGCATAGAACTACAATAAATTCACATGTTAAAGAACAATAATGAATAAAAATCAATCAATCAATAAATAAAGATTTTAAATTTTGTATTATGTGTTATAGATAAAGAATGTATAACTAAAAAAAATTCTTTCGTCATATATTAAATTGATATAATTGATATATTGATCAATATTAAATTGATCATTGATATTTAAATTAAAATAAGTGCAAAAGAAAGTTAATTTAACGAATTATTCATTTATTTCTATGAATCAAGATCATGAATCCCATGACTCATGAATCCATGAATCCATGAAAATTTCCCTGTTTAAATGTACCTGAAACACATCCTTTTTTTTCGATGGCTGTGTCCCAGTTTGATTTAAAAAGTGTTATTATTAGCAATATGTGGTTTCAAAAGATTATTTATTGAAAGACAATAAAAAAGTAACATAAAAAAATTTTAAAAATGCCACACTCTGATTAACATTTTTTTTTTTTTTTGTCATGATAATTAGAAAATAAATACAGAACAAAAAAAATATGCAAAGTGTAAATAAGAAGAAATATGCAAATTGTATTGTCAAAAATTGAACGATCCATCCCTTATGTGAGAAGAAATATTCGCTAAAATCTTTTCAGCTTCAAATAGAAAATTCCACTTCCTCTTAATACAAATTAATAGATTAATGTAAAAGATTTAATCGCTTAATTGTATATAAAGGTCATTAAAGATGCTGTCATTAGTACGCCCTCATGGAGTATCGATGGAGGGCGTTTTTGAGAAGTGTTAAAACCGAGTGAAAAGTAAGGTGCAGTTCGATAACTGCGAATCCTTCGTCAGCAGAATGAGGAGGGAATATTTGAGTAACGCGGCGACTCTTTGAAACCGCTTTGGAGAGAATGGGGAGGGGAGTGTGTAACTGTTCTCCTTTCTGTCGGCACGCTGCAAAGGGGAAAGGGGTGCTAACTCAATAGAACGCGGCCACGTCCTCTTTGTTTTTTTTTTTTTTTTTTTTTAAATTTTAAAAGTACTCTACAAAATCTCTACCTACTAGCTGTCGCGCTACAAAAAATTTAAATGACTAGTAGAAAGCGGTATCAGATCAAAGACGCATGGATTGCTGAGCATGCTTTGATCCATCATTTATGCCAGGTTACATTAATTTTTGAGAGGAAAGAGAATTTTTCTTTTTAATTAAACAGATAAAAGTGCTCTTAATTTACCCTTAACATATAAGAGTAAAACCAAAATGGTATTGAAAATAGAATGGATACTTCACGCAACGAAATGAAAATATTCACAAACTTAACCAAAAAAAAAATATATATAATTTATAATAGTTAATAATAGTTAATATAATTTATATAATGCCTCTCATATGGTTGGCCCTTAGCTAGGGGCTCTTCGGAGGAATTTGATATGCTGTACCGCGGCTCAAATAAATTTGAAAAAGTGGATTCTTCTCAAATTGATTTCAGGGGAAAATATTATTCTCTAAATTATTAAAACATGTTTACAAAGATATGAAATACGAATGGTTCAATTTCCCTGGCACACATGGCACTAGGGTACGTCAGTAACTTGTTTAAATAGTTAATTTTCTTACCTGTGGTGTGTGTGTTTTTTTTTTTTTTTTTTTTTTTTTTTTTTTTGTTAAGTTTGTGAATATTTTCATTGCATTAAAGTTCTCTAAATATTAATTTGGAAAGTAAATAGTTTAGAAAATTAATAAAAATATGAAGGTTATTGCTGCTGGAATATACTTTTTTGAATATCTAATATAAAAATTTCAATAGAAAATAAATCTACAAGAAGATTTTTATTAATTTAAAAACAAAGTATTTTTGATTTTAATATGACAAATTTTTGAAGTGATGTTTATTACTGAAAAATAATAATTTATAAAATTTCAATTTTAAAATGAAAGAATTAAAAAAAACAACAACAACTAAAACGTGTGATCTCTACTAAGAATAAATATTTTTCTTTCGATAATTTTATACCTCAAAAAATCTCACATGTGCTGAAAAAAGAAATGACGATTTAATGCAAAATAAAGGCATGACGTCATAAAATAAACTAGTACAAATTGGCATTACGGATAGGAACCATCCAGATAAATGAATATGAAGACAATTGGTTTCCTATTTTTCAGATATCTTGGATGTTTTAAAAATATCATCAAGCATTACAACCCTGCAACCCATTGCCTAAACCTCATTATCTTAATCATTATGAGCTGTAAAGAAATGTTTCCGATGATCATGAGTTCTAGGAAGAAAAACACAACAGATACGCCATGTAGGTTAGAAAAAAATAATAAACCCTTATATTGTGTTGATATATTTCGAGAATATTTCGTTCCCCCAACTCAAATGAAAAGTGCCGTACAGAATAATTGACTGTTTTATTGTACTTATCAGCTTCTGTGGATTATTGTGAAGTGTATAAAAGTTTACTCAATGGAGCTTACGGAATTAATTGAACAAGTGACACGGTGTGTGAGTGATAAATGTTTTTTTTCTGGGAATTTTATAATTTATCCGACTTGGGTGATTTACTTCCTGTGTAATTGGCGGCATATTATCTACCACAAGGAAATAGTTTCATTTGATAAAAAGTTTCAAATTAGGTAGAAAGAACTTTATGGTGACATATTTCTATTCCGAGAGCTTTTAGGCTTTAAGCACGTAAATAAATAAATAAACAATCCCCATGAAGCCTGTTAGGAAAAAAATTGCTGTGAATTATTTATATAATACTACTTAACTATTAATTTCCTCCATTATAGATACACAAAAATTTTACCTAATAGAAGATTGGTTACTTTTACTTCATTACAAAAACACCTTGTGTAAGGAGAAAAATTACAAGAAATGAAACAGAAGGTTGTAATGCGAAGAAAAGAAAAACAAAAACAAAAATTTAAAAAGTAAACTAATACTAATGATGAAAATCCTAAAAATAAATTAAAACGTATTTTTATAATATGCTTGTTATGTTGTTTTCTAAAAAAAATTTTAATATTCAAAGTAAACAAATAAATTTACTAAGCATTTATTTAAAGGAAAATTTAGCAAATTTAAATACATTTTCTGTTTATTAGGAAACATAAATCAAAATATAAAAAAATCAAACCAAATAAATAAATATAATATAATACAACCTCGTTGAAGCATGAAGGTACAAAAATATTAAATCTTTTATACGTTGTTTATTTTTAATAAAATGATAATTTTTACATAATAACAAGTAAAATTTACAGAATATATTTAAATGTTCCCATAGAATACAAAATAGGATTAAAAAAAATTAAAATAACCGCAGAAGAAGGTTAATAAATTCAAAATGTTTCTATAGTGTTTTTCATCATGATAAAAGAAAAAGAGAAGTTATCAAAATTAAGAATACTTAAATAATAGAACTTAAATAAATAAAATAAACATATGACGTTGCTAAATATATATTACATACACCTGAAGTTAAATTTATGGTGCATCTTAAAAACTACAAATTACAGGTACAGGTTACTAATTTTAAATACTTGCATTAATTTCAAAAAACAGAAAAAAAAGGATTTGAAATATCAATAAAGACTAATTGATTATGTGAAAATATTTGTATAGTAATTTTTAAAGCATATAAGTAGTACAGAATTTTTTTAAAGTAAAAAATAAATAATAATTGTAATTTTATTATTGATTTAAACATGTATAACATTGCTGAAATTTAAAAACATTACATAAATCTAAAATTAAAGCACTACACCTCTTTAAATAAACTTTCATTTCAGAACACTTTAGACGGCAATGAAACATTTTAGTTGCAGACAAAATTAGATGTTAAGATGGAGACAAAAATACATCATTAACCCTCGTCATAACAAAGCAGCTACGGATAGAAATATGTTGCTTTTTTTATTCTTTGCATTATATGAAAATAGATTTGTATACTTTATTTAGCATTTCATTCTTATTCTTAAAAGATTAAATGCACCCCTGTCCATAAATTAAGGACAATTCAGAATCACACAGAAATTGAACTTTAAAATAAAAATTTCACCTGTAGAATTATCACACACATCTTGAAGTAGAATATGCAAATTACAGGAAACCACCAGAGGGCGCGGATAGTACGTCACTATGACGAGAGCGTAAGAGAGGGGTATATAAGGAATGATGGCAAAGAAGTAAAATTGTTCACAAGAGCTTTAAAAGCCTTTCAGTGCAATAACCGCATAGTTATGGCACAAAGGAAGCATTTGAAGGATTTTTTACGTGGTAGAATTATCGGACGACTGGAATGGGGACGTACCCAGCAGGAAGTATCCGAGGAAATTGGAATCGCCCAGAGTGTCATCTCCAGGCTTTGGCAACGATTCCAAGAGGATGGTAATGTGAGTAGATGTTACAGCACAGGTCGCCCCCGAGTTACAACGCCGAATGAGGACCGGTATTTAGCAGTTACTGCCAAAAAAAACAGACAGACCTGTCACGTCAGCTCTCTTCAGCTACCGGTACGGCTTCAGCTAGTTTCAAGACGTCTACAGACGCTTAGGGCACATTGGTCTATATGCTCGTAGGCCTGTCAGATGTGTTCCACTTACCGCAACTCACTGTCGCCTGCGATTAATCTGGAGTAGAGAGCATGCATTGTGGACACCGCAACAGTGATCTGGTGTGATGTTTTCCGACGAGTCCAGGTTTAGTTTGCAGTCTGATTCTCGCCGGACTTTCATATGGAGAGCGCCAGGTACCCGTTACCACCAAGATAACACCATTGAACGACACCGTTACGGTGGTGCAGGATGGCTCGTTTGGGAGAATTATTCTTGGTTCCAGAACTTGACCTGCATGTTCAGAGTGTAATGATGATAGGCCACATCTATCGGGATGTCATTCTGGAACAACATGTACGTTTGTTTCGGGGCGCCATGGGTGCTGAATTTCTGTTTATGGATGACAACGCCCGTCCTCACCGTGCAAACATTGTAGACGAATGCCTTCAATTGAAGGATATCATCCGTATGGATTGGCCAGCATACTCGCCGGACTTGAATTCAATAGAGCATGTGTGGGATATGCTTGGCCGACGAATTGCAGCCCGTCAACCCCCTCCCACCTGTCAACCGGAACTTCGGAGGGCATTACTCGATGAGTGATGTAATATTCCCCAAGATTAGATTGATAATTTGATACTCAGCATGCCTAGGCGTTGTAAGGCCTGTATTGCATTGTCCGGGAGACATACTCCATATCAACCATCATACTAACCATGTTATAGTGTTTTTTGCAAATATGTTATTTTTTGAAATTTGCTCCAGGGAGTAAAAATCGCAATTTTTATTAATTATGTCAAACATATAGCATCTTTTTTGCTCTTTACCTTTTGTTTAATAAATAGACTTCGCAAATAAGTCAAATTTGTTTTGCTTCTGTCTCCTTCTTTGCCTGAACTTCATTATCCTTAATTTATGGACATGAGTGTATATTATTCTCAAATTTAAAATATTTAAAATTCTTAGGGAAAAAAAAAATAATTCTTATTAGAATTGAAAAAAAAAAAAAAAAAAAAAAAAACAGTAGAAATGATATGCATACAATCTATATAAATTGTAAGAACATAATTATGAAGTAAATGAATTAAAAAAACATATATTACAAATGTATAATTATTTTACTTAAGGAAAAATTTAAAAAAAATTAATACCATTCTACATAATCGGCACATATTCAAACAAAGATGAATAGCAATTTGCAAGAAATGGAACATATATGTGAGACACATCTTGCAACTTTTTTCTTGCATACATATACAAAAAGAAGATAAATTTCTGTTGACAAACAACTGAAATCCAGTCTTCTGTGTTTATCAGATGTTAATTATCCTTCCTACTGGGAATTGGATATTTGAACTCTATAACACCATTCAGCTCCCCGCGTTCGAGATCTAGTGGTTTCGAAATTTCCTTAAGTGAAAGCCGACACGCTATACAAAGACACTTTTTTTAAGATCCGCTGTAAACAGACGGCTTTTAATGAGCTCACGCGCAATGGCATCATACGCTTGATAGCTGTAAAGGTTGTAATTTTCACATACTTGTTATGCAATAATGACGAGCCTGTTTATTCATTAATGAGGGTAATTTTTCTTCCGCTCATTTAAATTATTTATAAGCACCACTTCCTATTCAAGCACTAATTGAGAAAGGAAAGTTCGGGATCAAATTTTTCACTCGTGCCCTCCACTGAATTCAAAGATTTGAACTAATTTTATATTGTTCATATAAAACTTGTTGTTTCGAATGTCTGACCAACGTCATTCCGCATTGTAATGGAAGAGATATAAACAGAATCCGCATTTCGCAGCATGCCCAATGCGATGCTTTCTGGGGATGGGATCCATTTTGCAACTAAAAATTTAAGCATCCCCGAGTGTTGGCATCTGGAAATCGCATCTTTCTTTTCACCTCTCGAGACGAATTAATGGAATTTTCGGCTCATAGAATTAACGTGCCCGTCTCCTGCATGGACACGGAATGTTAGGTTTATTTTAACTTGTCGGGTTTCGAACTTTCTATCTTTCAATCTACTCCGATGCATAAAAATAAAAATAAAAAATATATATTGAATAAATATTTTTATAAGCAATCCACAAACAGCAGGGGAAAAAAACTGGTAGATAACGGAAACAATTTTTTATTACTTTTAAAGGGGAAAATGGCATTACATATAGAGATAGATAGATACATACAGGGATGTTATATTTTAAAATTTCTAATTTCTGATTGAATGTGGCCCTTTGTACAGCAAAATATAATTAATTTTATTGAACATTAGCTAATTGTTTTTTCTATAAATTATGTTTCATTTATTTAAAAAGTGTTGCTGTAAAAAATGTAATCTTATTATAATATTAGATATAAAAACCTATAGTTATATGACACATTGTTGATATAATAAAAAATGCCTATATAACATAAAAAAAGGTTCAGGAAACGAATATCATAAATACTTATATATTATCCTTTAGATAAAGTATTTCTTTTTTCTTTCACTTTGTCGTGTAGTAATATATTTCATTTTATTGTGTGCATATTTCTGTTATCATGAATGTAATAAGGCGATCAAGATAAAACTAATGAATCCTTTACACAAATGACATCTCTGTTAAAACGGTTCTTACTTTAAATACTATAAACAACCCAATATTTTATTAAATAACGTTGAAAAAGGGAACTATTACTAAGCTTGCCTTACCTGTTTAGGGGTTAATTTCAAAGGTTATGAATGAGAAAAACACTCGCAGAAATGATGCTGTTCAGTTCTATTTATTTCTGTTCACGCTTCATATGATAGTATATCAGAAATGATGATTCGTCCTTCTGCAACCAATAAATATATATGACTGAACTAACTTCCGGAATGATGAATCCAAAGAACGAAGAGGCGAAGTAAATCTGGATTCTAATTTTCCACCCCCTAGACTCAGTGAAAGAAACAATCTCGAAAAAGTTATCAATCCGAATTTTAAGTATTTAGACAACAGAATTTTGCTTTTCAACAGTAAAAGTGAATCCTAAATCGGAGCAATAATTTATCAATATTATCCGACAGTCATTAGTGACAAAATGTCACAGTAGTGTTCGTAAAGAAAAGCATATGCAGTGGTATAATAAAGAGAAGAGTGTCCTTAAGTGTACGAATAATTCCTCTAAAAGTGAAAAACAATGTAGTATATGCAGTATTAACGAAATTCAGTTCAATCAGATATTTAATACTAAAGTACTCTTTGCTGAAAAAAGAGAAGTTTTTTTACAAGAATAAAAACTCTCCAAAAAATTAATTGAAATGCTACAATGCTACATATATTTTGGAATTGAATTTTTTTTCTAATTACGACCCTCTATCATAGATGGGATTTGTTTTACAAAAGTGCTTCAGTTTTGTAGCAAATACAAATATAACTTATTGTCATTGTTAGTAGATGGCCTACTTCTACTGGAGCAGATGTCCCTCCCAATTTTATGTGTCTCTAACAAACAAACAATGAATTATAAACGCTTAATTTGGGCAGTTTATTAATTTTTTATATTTTATAATTATGTGTGGTGATCGTCACAATATGGAAATCATAATAATATTTTGCTTGTCGTACGACATTATGTTACTTTCATCATGAGAAATGCAAGTAAATTGAACATGTTTAAACTGGTTCCTGGAAACTCACTGTATAGGAAAAAGTTTTATGCAATGAAATTAAAATTCATTTTATCAATAAATTTTTGTCTTAAATTAACATACTCGCCTGCGTGTTATTTGTATCAAATACTGTGGTGACAATTTTTAAAAAATTATTAATTAAAAAAATTATTTGTTCGACTTTAGACAAAAAAAAAAAATCATTTTATAAGTCACAACACATAATAAGATTCAAGATACAATCTAATCTTTTTTTTGTTACGTACTTAAGGAATATGTAACTTCATGTATATTTATTATGATTAACATTAATAGTTCCACCCTGGTGTTGTTTGATAGCACGTTAGGTTTTTAGATGAACTCTGTTATTTAATTAATGGTCTCATCAAGTGATGTTCTGAAAATTTGCTCTCCAAGGTGAAAATCTGTGAAGGTCAATATAGATGTTTGTCGATAGAACCATCTCCATTGTCCTCTTTTCAAATTACGGAGACGCTCCAACCCATAATGAGGCAATGGCAATGTTTAAAATTGTGAATTTTACTTTTGGCATCATCATTATCATAATTATTTAATATTTGCAATATTAGAAGCATGATTGTTTCTTACATTCCTCAACAGTCTATTCATTCTTTCATGGTACATGAGTATTTTAATATCAATTTTTGACAGTTTAAACTTCTGCCGTAGTTAAAATCCTTACATTTTTTGAAGATGAAAAAAACTATTCCAATTACTTATCAACTTTAATGGAGAATCTTATATATAATTATAATTTTCTCATATCCGGTGTTAAAATATCTATACACTTCAAAAACAAAATATATATTAATGAAATACTTTTAGCAAACGATGATACATTTCGTTATCTTTTACATACTGATAAAAGGCAAAAGCTGACATAAGTGATAATAAATATAATGTGTTTTAAGACACACGAAATATAACATTTTTCGTTCTAATTCATTTAAATTATTCATTCTTTATATCAAATTAGTCTTTCAGAAAGTATGTATAGAGTATATTTTCTCACTCATTAACCACCTTTATTATTTTTTTTAAAAGCATTATCCAATTTTAAGCAAAAAATGAATTTTTTAAAAATGATAATACGCTTGTATTATTTTTTTCTATCTGCGGAATATTTTTTTTTTTTTGAATTTAATGTGTTTAAAAATTCAAAAACTAAATTTATATTTACAAATTGCCATTTTGCAATTTATGCTCACAAATAACATCTCGTAATCTTTTTCAGTCTACTTCTGTAACATCTAATTCAATTTTGCTCAATAAGCGTTCAATTTTATATCTGAACATTTGTTTTTTAGGGAAAAAATAAATATAAAAAATATACTTGAAAATATAAAATAAAAAAAATTATACAACTATAAGGGGGTTTCGCTCAACGCTTATCAGCACTCAATTTACACATAAAAATTTTGCTTCTCATAGATTTTTCTTCACATCTATTTGTATTTGTAATATTAATATAAATAGTCAACATTTAGTTTCATACAGTCCATGTTGTTGTTCGTGATCCACCTTTTGATGCAGAAAACAAAAAATCTACCTTTTGTTGTATTCCTTCCTTCCAGCACTAAAACATTTGCGTATTCCAAAGTAACATTTATCCAAATTTTGAATGTTTCTATTATCCAGTATTGATATTACTCAAAACTACTATTATCATTATATATTTAATTGAGAGATGTAATTATTTTTTCATTAACAAAAAGGACATAGGAAAATTGACGATCCAGGTCCAAAATAAGGTATCTCAGTTCATGGCAATATTTTTCTTTCATTGCAAATTTCTAAGTATTCCATCATTATGTTGCTAGAGGATCCCATTTATTTTAGTATATTATAAAAATATTTTTTGAGAGAAATTTTGAAAAGTACTATTTATACCCCAACTATTTATAAGTACTATTATACCCCAAAGTACTATTTATACCCCAGCTGCAACGTGGGAAGAAAGCCAGCGTGCATGAGGGTCTCAGATTTCGAATGGGTGGCAGCTACAACCGACAATTAAATAAAACTGGTCTTTTACACATGTGAATTCTATCTTCCAATTATTTGTAGATCAAAATAAATTCCAAATTTATTTTTAGGTTTTCAAGCTATAATATAAATTAATTAATTAACTTTCCATAATTAAAGTATTTTTAATTATATTTTTAGTTTTTGAGACTAAGAAAAATTAAATAGACTCAGTAAATAAGAGAATACAGACAATCTATTTCCATAATTCTAATTAATGTTTATGAATCTTAAATCATATTTAAAGAGTTTTCCAATTATTTGATCGTGGAGTATTTCAGGTTTAATTTAAAAACGGATATAATATTTTGGAGCTAAGCATTTTTGTGTCAAAGTTGAAATTACGGAAGGAATTCAATGAAATTTTTGTGTAATGTTATCAGCAAAAAAGTATCTTCCCAAAAGCATTTATAAATTAGAAAGTTAAAAAATGAAATGCATAAAGTGAGAGAACTATAACTTAAACGATTCATGCAGATGAATTTTGTTGAAAGTAAGATGAAAGTTACGCATTGAAATATATTCTAGAGGGAATTATTACAATGTTTTCTGATCTTGATGTTATAACAATTGTAGAGTAAATAATTTACATTAAAATTATTTAGAGTGCAGGAGTGGTTAGCGCTCTGGCTCGAGGTACCACAGGTCACAGTACCGGAAGTTCCGTGAATGCTTGTAGTGGTTCGGAATCCACTTTAAGTCGTAGGTACCGGTCTAATATGACTGTTTGGGCGTAAGGCTGATAACCCTGCCCCGTAAACTGAAGCAGCGTCATGGAGCCAAGTCAGACTTCTACCTACGGGTGCTCGATTACAACAGAAGCTGACCCATCTTTCTTTGAGAACCACATGAGTTCGTGGGCTTGGTCTGAATCTATTTTTAAGCATGCTTCTACAAATTCGAATAACGAAAATATTTTCCTTATTTTATTCCATGATAAAAGATAAATTAAAAGCAACATTTAATTTTAAAGTATAATAAAAATGTACTAGACATAAATAAAAGAAACATAACATGACAATGTCTCTATTGAAATGAAAACAATTTACTACTTATAAACTCTTTTTTTTATCTGTATTGAAATCTTATAGCCTATCATTTCTTAAACACTTGAAAATTCATAAAGAAAATTTCTCTAAATATAAATTTTTCTAAAATTCACATTTCGAAGTGTATTTAACATCATTTTTTTTAAATATATTGTTAATTCGTTTGAATAATTTTTGTAACTAGAAGAGTATGTGTATGAAAATGTGTTTTAAAACTAATTGATGATTTGCCGTATAAATATTAAGATTTATGTAGAGGCACGTTATAAAACATGAATTTTCATGAGAATTATATAATATTAATATCAATATCAATATCAATATCTATATCTATCAATTGGAAGCCATTAAAAAGGTCTTTTACGAAAAATTATCTGTCTTTATTGGTATATTTCTTATCAGTGCATTTAATTCCATGTTTGAATTTCGTTTCATTATTATTATAAATTGCATTTTTGTTGTTTAGTCAGCTGTAAAATGAGGATAAATCATTAAAACAAGCACTTTGTTAGAACAGATAAAACATTTTTTTAAAAACCTTTTACCCTTTCTTTCAATGAGCTGAATCAAAGGTTATTAGCTCTTCTGCCCCAAAGGCACCTTTCAAAGGTTCCATTGATTCCATTTACGAACCTCATTGTTAAATGGAGTTCATAAATGGATTGAATACTGATTTACGGTTGATTGACTGCTGATTTATTATCATGTGTGAACATGATGTTGTCCTGGTTAGGGGTCCGTGACGTTATCCAAAAAAGAGGGTCAAGCAAATAAAACTCCATTGCAAATTTTGGCGGAAAATGGTTCTTTGATCCCCTTAACTCTTGAAAAGCTTCATGAATAACGTTAGTCTTCAGGAATTTTCTGGAGAATTTGGCTTTTGTTTGAAATGTTTTGTAGTATGATTTTGGACATTTTTCATGTTTTGGATTGGGATTTTAAACATTTGTATTTCCAATGGCTATAAGTACTCGCTGTGCATTGATCAATTCTTTCTTCTTGAAGTTTCCCATTTATCACTTTTGGCATTTTCCCGTGCTAATGGAGCTGTATAGTGCTTCTTATTGTATTTGGAATACTTCATTCTTCTTTTATGTCTAGAATTTTGAAACATTGATATATTCTTTTAGTTATTGAATGTTATAACGTTTCTTGTAGAATTTGGAATACTTCACTCTTCATTTATGACTAAATTTATCTTACTTTTGTGTATTCTGTTAGAGATTCTTGAACAATTCATTCCTCATGAACTTCTTGATCTATTCAGTATTGCTATATCTACGTGGCTATTGCATTTGGCTCTTCTTGTAGTATTCTAATCATTTGCTTCATATATCTATCTCGTGCATTATTAAACATTGGCCTATTCCTGAGTTTATTCATCCATTCTCGAATGATTACACATGATAAATTGAGCAGATTTTTTTTTATTGATGATTTACTTGAAGGGCGACTATCCAAGAGCTGAAAATTGCCTAGCGCCAAATAAATGTCAAAATTATCTTAGTACTGACACAATTCCTTTCGATTTGGATTACCATTATTTTATTTTGGAAAATCAATCAAGTTTAATAGATCGCACTTGCTAATGTATACGAAGTGAAAGCAGTGTTCATTTCATTTATTTTAAAATTAATATTTTAATAAAATAATCTTTTTTGAATAACGTTTATTAATTGATATGATTTTTTCAATCAAATGAAGCATGAAAAATTGAATTATCTGTAAAAAACTTTATTAAGCCGAAGACAGAATTTCGTTTATTGTTAAAAAGGAAAGTACACTCATGTCCATAAATTAAGGATAATGAAGTTCAGGCAAAGAAAGAGACAGAAGCAAAACAAATTTGACTTATTTGTAAAGTCTATTTAGTAAAAAAAAAAGGTAAAGAGCAAAAAGATGCTATATGTTTGATATAATTAATAAAAATTGCGATTTTTACTCCCTGAGCAAATTTCAAAAAAAAAGAACCTATTTACAAAAACAGTATAACATGGTTAGTATGATGGTTAATATGGAGTATGTCTCCCGGACAATGCAATACAGGCCTTACAACGCCTAGGTATGCTGAGTATCAAATTATCAATCTAATCTTGGGGAATATTACATCACTCATCGAGCAATGCCCTCCGAAGTTCCGGTTGACAGGTGGGAGGAGGTTGACGGGCTGCAATTCGTCGACCAAGCATAGCCCGCACATGCTCTATTGGATTCAAGTCCTGTGAGTATGCTGGCCAATCCATACGAGTTATATCCTTCAATTGTGAGGCATTCTTCTATAATGTTTGCACGGTGAGGACAGGCGTTGTCATCCATAAACAGAAATTCAGCACCCATGGCAAACGTACATGTTGTTGCAGAATGACATCCCGATAGATGTGGCCTGCCATCGTTACACTCTGAACATGCAGGTCAGTTCTGGAACCAAGAATAATTCCTCCCCAAACGAGCCATCCGGCACCACCGTAACGGTGTCGTTCAATGGTGTTCTCTTGGGGGTAACGGGTACCTGGCGCTCTTCATATGAAAGTCCGGCGAGAATCAGACTGCAAACTAAACCTGGACTCGTCGGAAAACATCACACAAGACCACTGTTACGGTGTCCACAATGCATGCTCTCTACTCCAGGTTAATCGCAGGTTGCGGTAAGTGGAACACATCTGACAGTCCTACGAGCATATAAACCAATGTTCTCTAAGCGTCTGTACACGGTCTGCCTTGAAACTGTCGTACCGGAAGCTGAAGAGAGCTGACGAGACAGGTCTGATGCTATTCTCCGTCTGTTTCTTTTGGCAGTAACTGCTAAATACCGGTCCTCATTCGGCGTTGCAACTCGGGGGCGACCTGTGCTGTAACATCTACTCACATTAGCATCATCTTGAAATCGTTGCCAAAGCCTGGAGATGACACTCTGGACGATTCCAAGTTCCTCGGGTACGTCAGCTGGGTACGTCCATCCAGCTGGGTACGTCCACATTCCAGTCGTCCGATAATTCTACCACGTAAAAAGTCATCCAAATGCTTCCTTTGTACCATAACTATGCGGTTATTGCACTGAAAGGCTTTTAAAGCGCTTGTGAACAATTTTACTTCTTTGCCCCCATTCCTTATATACCCCTCTCTTACACTCTCGTCATTGTGACTTACTATCCGCGCCCTCTGGTGGTTTCCTGTAATTTGCATATTCTTCTTCAAGATGTGTGTGATAATTCTATAGGTGAAATTTTTACTTTAGAGTTCAATTTCTGTGTGATTCTGAATTATCCTTAATTTATGGACATGTGTGTAATATTGATGTAGCATTTTCACAATATTTAGAATTCAAATTTTTTTTTCAATTTAATTGTTTTTTATTTGATGTTGAATTTTTATTCTTGTGATGTGGTATTTTTTGATAATACTCTGGTGATACTTATAGTTTACCAGAATTTTAAATGAATAGTGAATTATATATATATAGATATGTTATTTTTACGAATTAAATATGTTTATTTCTTATTTTGTCTTACAATTATGGTCATATTTTCAGTTCGAAATATTGCTTACTTTAAAGGTTTTGAAATACATATTTTTAAGAATTATGTCTACTTTTAATAAAATAATTATTCTAAATATCTAAGAATACGATTACGAAAATTATCAAAACCACGCCATCACCTTACAAATAAGTTAAATTAAACCTTGAAACATGCAAGAAAATGAAATGAAATCTGCCGGTTTATGCAAACACTCTATGAATAATTTAATTATTTCAGATTATAGATAACATTTTTAATTATTTATTCATTTCTGTATTTTGGAGTTAGAATGTCTGCGACTTTCATGTTATATAGTTAGCATACTTATCTTCAATTAAAAAGCAAGTTTGTTTTACTAAATCTTTTCAAATCAAACACTGAGGATATTAGACAAAAAATATTGACACGTTTTAATTGCTAATACATTGATAAATTAAATAAATTGTTATTCATTTTTATTCCACCCACAACACCAACCAGAAATGCAACAGAGCTATTCGAATATAAATAAAGCCTTACATATTATCATCAGATAATTGATATTTTTGTTTCTAAGATATTTGTTTATCTGAAGTTTAAATTTCGGAACTTCACAGTATGTTGAAATCATTCGAAACTAGTTTTATAATTTTGCTTCTTTATGAGAATTATGTTAGCACACAAATTACAATTAAAAGAATGAATTCTTTATTTAAAATAATCAAAACTTTCTGAACTTATTTTAGCTGAAAAGAATAAACACACGCCAGTCGCTCTTCCAAAAATTTGTAAAATAACAAAAACTGAATAATAATAATAAATAAATAAAGTGTAGTGGCAAAAGTTTTGAAAAATAAATAAAAAATAGGAATTCAGCCTTATCAAATGGATGACAATGCGTGCGGGATAAAAAGAAATGTTCAAATGCCACAAATTCTAAATTGAAAAGAGGATTACTAGTTTAATGAATAAATAAATTATAAACAATTTAAGCTACACACGCACACTACACACACATATATATATATACATACACACACACACACACACACACACACACACATATATATATATATATATATATATATAAAGTTAGTTTAATTGGTTATGTTATGTTTTGTAAATTTATAATAAATAAAATATAAACATATAAATAGGGATTTATAGATAAAAATAATAGATGAAATTAAAACTAAGATAAGGCAAAGGAGCAGAAACATGGAAATACACTACACACACGCTGTTGGTGGGTAGGTGTGTGAACTATTTCAAAATCTAATAATGTGAAAAAACAATAAGTAAATAATGAATAATATAACGAAGATATATATATATATATATATATATATATATATAATTTATACACAACTGTTCATGGCAAAAATTGCAGGGAAAGGTTTAAAAAATACTCTCTTTCCGAACTTTTTTTATGTACTTGAACAGTTACACCTAACAAAAGTAGAGCAGGGGTGGCCAAACCAAATGTTTTTGATGACCACTTTGGAAATGCTTCCTAACTCCGCGGGCCGCATATAAAATTATATATCCCCCTACTAGATTTAGACCCCCTATAGACATTTGTTTGGTGTGAAAAATTGAAACCTAACGAGTTATTCTTATTGTGCTGACTATTATTCTGACATGTAAACATAGATAATAAAATAATAATGATACTAAAAGCACATTGTAAAAAATATATAACATTGAAAAGGAAATATATAAATATAAATGAAATAAAAAATAAAATCATTAAAAAAATATTTATTTTACTAGTGCGATATTTGTTTCTCTTCTCTTTCACTTAATTTTGCAAATCGATCTCTATTTGGGTATTTGAACATCGTAATGAGTGTTGAAGTGTTGGCTTCCGTTATGCTTGGTGTTTGGACAATTTTATTTCGGAAAAAGGAAAAAAAAACGAACCGCAAGTGTACCAAGTTGAACCCAAAGCTCTGACAACTTCAACTAAGAGTCTGGTTTGCTCTGCTATGAGCAACCAACTGTGCTTATCTAGGATTGGTTACAGCTTCACTTAAGTGAAACATAGTCACTTAAAGTGAACATAGAGCATAGTCGGAAGTCACTTAAAGTGAAACATAGAGCATGTTATACCAGATGTTCCAAGATGCGCGCGCATCATGGGTTCGCAGAATCTAATTTCCTTATTCTGCGAACTCATAGTTGTGAACTCATCAATAAAACAGGCACTATCTTTCATATATCCGCAAGAATATTATTTTGAAATCAAAGTTAATTTTTGAACATAGGGATGCGCACATAATGTATTTTTTTAATGCATTGGTTTTCACTACTCTGGTCATTATAAAATAAATACATTTTGTAAATGTGTGATAAATCTCACTGGCCGGAAAAGCATTCAAGGACGGCAACTGGTTGGCCATCTTTGAGGTAGAGAAAGGCTACAAATACTAAATGATCATATGAAGGTAGCATTGTGTGGTAATAAGAACAACTGTCGTAAAATCAGCAAGAAAAGTAGGAAATTTAGAAAACGCAAATAATTATGCACTAATTTTTTTTTTATATTTTATATTTTTTTCTACATAAATATGCATACGTATTTATACACTGAAGTGACAAAAGTCATGGGATACCTCTTAATATCGTGTCGGCCCTCCTTTCGCCCGGCGAAGTGCAGCAACTCGACGTGGCATGGACTCAACAAGTCGTTGGAAGTCTTCTGCAGGAATATTGAGCCATGCTGTCTCGATAGACGTCCATATTTGTGAAAGCGTTGATGGTGCAGGATTTTGGGCACGAACAGACCTCTCGATGATGTCCCATAAATGCTCGATGGGATTCATGTCGGGCGATCTAGGTGGCCAGATCATTCGTTGGAATTGTCCAGAATGTTCTTCAAACCAATCGCGAACAGTTGTGGCCCGGTGACATGGCGCATTGTCATCCATAAAAATCCCATCGTTGTTTGGGTACATGAAGTCCATGAATGGCTGCAAGTGATCTCCAAGTAGCTGAACATAAGCATTTCCAGTCAATTGTCGGTCCAGTCGCACCAGAGGACCATGTCCATGCCATGAAAAACAGCCCACACCATTACGGAGCCACCACCAGCTTGAACAGTGCCTTGCTGACAGTTTGGGTCCATGGCTTCGTGGGGTCTGCGCCACACTCGAACCCTACCATCAGCTTTTACCAACTGAAATCGTGACTCATCGGAAGAGGCCACGGTTTTCCATTCATCTAGGGACCAATCGATATGCTCACGTGCCCACGAGAGTCGCTGCAAGCGATGTCGTTCTGTCAGTAAAGGCACTCGAGTCGGTCCTCTGCTGGAATAGCCCAAGAAAGCAAAATTTCTACGCACAGTTCTAACAGACAAGTCCCTTGTACGTCCCACATTGATTTCTGCGGTTATTTGACGCAGTGTTGCTTGTCTGTTAGAATTTACGACTCTTTGCAGACGTTGCCGGTCTCGGTCGTTAAGTGCAGGCGGTCGACCACTGCGCTGTCCATGGTAGGATGTTATGCCTAAAATTTCATACTCTCGGCACACTCTTGACACAGTGGATCTGGGAATGTTGAATTCCCTAACGATTTCCGAAATGGCATGACCGGAAATTTGCATATTGCTATCCCATGACTTTTGTCACTTCAGTGTATATACGTGTTATTTTTTTATGTATACACGTATCATTTTATATAAGTTTTACACAGTTTATATTCTTTTGTTGACTAATTTCTTTTAAATTATAAAAAAAAAAATATGTATTATATTTTTTTTACTAAGAATTTTTTTTTAAGGATTTTGATGAATTTGTTTTCATCAGTGCCCTGTTTTAAAAGTTGAAAAGATATTTAAAATATTTCTAAGTTTTTATTGCTTAGAAAACACGTTTTCTTCAGAAAATGTGAAAAATCTTACGAACTTCCCTGTCATAAATTTTAAAAGAATTCTAATCTTACATCAATCAGTATATTATTCAAATAACTATCATACTATGTTTATATTTCAACATAATATTAATAAATTAAGGAAAAGGCGTTTTTTAAATTGTTAACGTAAACATTTATAGCCTTAAATTTCATTAAATGTAAAATAATTTGTAGATGAAAAGTCTAAATCATAATTTTAAAAAAATTTACTTTTTGAAAAATTTATTAAATTGTATAAATTTCGCATATTTTTAAATATTGGATACGTTCTCTTCTATCGCATTTAACTCTTCTACTACGGCATTGATAATATAGTAATAAAAAAATAAATATGTATTTACTTGATCGGTAATTTTTTTCTATATTCTCATATAGTTAGTATTGTTATTATTCTAACAATGTGTTATTTTCGAACTTTTCAATGATTTGAAAACCTAGCAGAGAAGTCGATATTTTAATACAATTTATTTCTAATTATTAATAATCATGAATATAATATTTGAATGATTCTGTTTGTAACCTGTTATTTCATTCAGAATTTTAATATCCATTACACGCTTTAAACTTTTATATTTGTCAATTTCCCTTTAGAAAATCTAAGTAACTTTTTTCAAAAAAAATTTTTGTTGAGAAGTTTGCTTATGATTACTAATCTTCCTACCCTATTTTCTCAAAAGTTTTTTGGATTGAACATCGATGACCACAAACGTTTTACCGATAAGCAAAAGTTTTATTAAAAATGTTACGATGGGCTTGAATTTAGATATTATTTCGTTGACGACAACAACAGCAACAAAAAAAAAAACGTTTCAGGCACGTAAGCCGTCTCAGTTTTATGCAGTTGTCTTGGAACTGGCCTTAAACTAAAATTGCTTATATTTCATCTGAATTGAAATTATGTATAAAATTAAATTTATCAAAACAGCATAAGTAGCGAAAATTGATTTAAAACTAAAAAAATATATATCACGCTGCTTTTGCGTTTCTTATACCTTTCGATATTTGAATTTATTTTATTGCAAGAAGATAAAAATCCATCAGTAGATTTATGGATGATAGTAAAATTACATATAAAAAGAGCAAATAAATTATAATTGTATATTACAATTGTAATGCTTAGATTTAAATTATAGAGCAGAGCGAAGTTTCGTTGTTTAACTACTTGTGCAAATGTGTTTATTTTTATATATCTTTCGAATTTAATGTATATATTTACTCGAATCTATGGTCTCTATACTTTTCAAGTTTTCTGTTATGAAGAATAAATTTAATTTTGAATTTTTTAATAACTTACCAAAATTTTACAATAAGCAAAATAATTCAGTAGTACCAAGAATAATTTCTCGCTCATCGATGTTTGTACAGATATTGCCAAATAAAAATTAAAAACAAATATAGCCAAAATCTACTTTTATGTAATAAAATATGAATGAAATACACTGTAAAATATGTATCTATCTATTATATCTATATATATACTACTGTGCTCAAAAAGTAAGACCAATTATTTTTTTAAAAAAAAACTCTTTATTTATTCTTCCAAATTTATTTCATCGCCTTCAAAGTAATACCCTCCGGACACAATGCACTTATGCCATACTTTTCCAATCCTCAAATCATGCTAAAAAGTCATCGGCAGGGATGGCTTCAAAGCGCGCGGCGATTCCCATTGAATCTCTTCAATCGATTCAAAACGTTGTCCCCGGAGTGGTCTTTTGAATGTAGCTAGAAGTCGCACGATGTGAATACGGTGGTTGTAGAACGATATGGGTTTCATTTTTGGCGAAAAAGTCATGAAGGATCAATGCAGAGTGAGCCCCCGCATTCAGTGTTTTCGGTACCAATCGAGATTTGACGTGTTTGAGGCCCAAAATGGAATTGACTTATCCTTTTGAAATTTCAACATCATCAGCAAGTTCTCTAATTATAAATCGATGGTTTGCAAGCACCAAATCTTTAATTTTTTGGATGTGAGCTTCGTCGGTTAAGGTTGAGTATCGACCAGAGGGCTCTTAGTCTTCAACGCGTTCTCTGCCTTCTTTGAACTGTTTATACCACTCGTAAACTTTTCTTTCCGATACAGCGAGGCTCACCGAATGCCTTATATGTTTCGGCAAACAAAATGGAATGCAAGTTCATTTCTCAATTAATTCGGACATTTTAAAAATCCCTGGAATTAGTTTTAGCGTCTCACAAAGGCAAGAATTACTAAAAAACTAATGAAAATTTTGACGTCAAATTTCACACAAATGTCAAGGATAGTACCAGCAACCTAAAAAGGAAAAAAAATTGAAATTCCATAAGCCTCGGGAATTTTAAATTGAAAATTTATCTTACTTTTTGGACAGAGTATATATGTATATTTATATTTATATTGATGTTCACACATGTCAATGCAAATAACTGTTTATATCAGGCCGCAAAATTATTTAGCCAAAAGAGCTGTCAGAATCACGCTTGATATGCAATTATCATTATTTTCTTTACTTTTACAGGACCAATAAAAAACGGAAATTCGGGTAAAAATATTTAAAAGTAGGCATTATTATTAAATGAATGTCATAAAAATATTAGATGTTTTATATGTTTTTGTTTTTTAACTTTGACTTGATACTTCTTCTTCATTGGCGCAACAGCAACCATGGTGAGCCAAAAACTGTTTGCCTATTGGCGAATGTTGAAACTGGAAATGTTTTCTGTTTACAGGATAGGGTTGTCAGTCCTACACCTTACAATAATATTAGATCCAACCTACGGTTTAAAGGAGGAACTACTACAAACGTCCCTGCACTACCGGGACTCGAACCTGAAACCTGCGGCACCAAGACCTAGTCAGTACACTGTATTATTACTACAATTAAAACAAAACTTTTATGTAAAATTTCAACAAATTCTATCAGGAGGAAAAAAAATAAGCTAATTAATTTTATTTTATTTTATATTTCAGAAGTCAAATAATTAAAAAAGAAATTTGTTTAAATTTTAAAATATTGATTTTTTGCGTTCGAATCTTCGGAGTGTATATATTCGAAAAAATACATTACTATGCAAACTTACGGAAAAAAGCAAAAGTTTACTATGACGGAAAAAAAGCAAATATTATTATTACTATTATGAAACAAATAGGCTGTTGTTTGTTGAACAGTTTTTCATGCGATATAAATTTAACGCTATTTTGCTATCCTCACATTCAATTAAAGTGCGCAAACATATTAATAATTTTTCTGTAGCAATGCATATACCACAAATTGCTTCATCAAACTTTTGCTGAAAGTTTTTCGTTTAGAATGCAGAGTTTTCACAATTTTCCAAACTATTTTTATATTGAATACTTGGGTGCAATATTTTAATTTTACGCTTTGTATAAAATAGTATCATTTTTCGAGAGAATTACAATATTCCATATAAACATTTCATTTATAAGATATAAAAATTTTTATATGACAGAGATTCCATGAGATTTTATAACTAAAAAAAAAAAAAAAAAAAAAACTTACAACTTTCTCAATCTATTGATAATCTTCATCAACAGTGGCGCAACAGCCCCAAGGACGTCTGCCTACTAGAAGATTTCTAGACAGGAAATGTTTTACTTTTTACGGGATGGGGTTGTAGACTCTACGCCCAACGGTCTATGCCCATATTGGACCGGCACCTACAGTTTAAAGTGGATTTTGAACCCCATTACAAACATCCAGGACATCGGTTGGATCAAGTCGAAACTTGTGGCATCGAACGCCAGAGCGCTAGTCAGTCGGCCTAATGATAATGTTTTATTTTAATTAATGATAGTGTTAACAATTCGGGCTGTATATTAATTAAATCCCAAAGTAAAATATCTTATACTTGAATAATATTTTAATTAAAGCAAATGCTTTTATACGGAGATATCGGATATAAAAATAATTCTATTAAATTTGCTCCTTTCTAATTTCATTTTCACTTACCCATTTTTATACCCATCTTCTACGAACAATATACAATTTTGAAAAACTCTGTCACTTATAGCAATGATTATCTGCATATCGTCTTATGCCGTGTTACAAATCTGTTAGAAACATAGTTAATGGTTTTAAAGAAACAACAACGTAACTATGGTCGAAATTTGCAAAAGAATTTACACGAGAAAAAGCTGGAATAACTAAAAGGAAAATAACTGTCTACAATGTAGAAATTCTAGTAGCGACAAAAGAAATTCAGAATTTGATAAAATGTTATAAAACTATTTCGATACATATATATATATAATTATAATGCTGGTTGTACTATATGCATGGTTTAATATATGTTAGTACAGTGCTTAATACTTACTTAATACTTACTTATATTAATTATTAGTGTAGTGTTTAATATATATATTAGTACAAAATGTCATGATAATTTTCCTAATTGTCTCTGAATCTAAGATAAACAACAATTAATCTGAATAATTTTATTTGCTTATCTGTGCAATCAAATGACGAATGAATTCTGATGGACGAACAATTTCTACGATTATTTTTAGAAAAAAATCAAATTAAATTTTAAAAAAAATAATTGAATTTTGACTGATCTCTAATCAAAGTTACTTCCATTTAGGAAATAAAACTTTAATTAGTAATGGATTGGATAGATTGGTGAATTTCTGAAATAACCAAACTTCAATAGAAATGAAAAAATTGTTCAAAATTTATGCAAATGTTGAAAATATGCAGAAAAAAATACACAATAAACATAATTACATAAAAAAATAATTTACTCCTAAATTTATACGATGTGATTTTTTATTAACAATTTGTAGTACCTAAAGGAAAGTATTAAATGAAAATTAAATGGTTTCATTAGAGACAAATGTTATATTACTGTGAATATTTAAAAATTTAAGGAATATTTTTAAAAACATCACAAAATCTTACCTAAATTTACTTTAATAATATAAACCCTTGAATGAAATGACATTAATTTGTAGTATCAGAATCGATCCCCTTTGAGAGAAATTTGATAACCTAGGTTTCAGATTCGAATCCTGACTGTGGCATGGATGTTTGTGAGTGGTTCGGAATTCACTTTAAACTGTAATTTCCAGTCTGTTTAGCCCTCATATGCACAAGATGACCGCAGAGCGACAAACCAAACCAATCTTTGAGAGAAAAACGTTTCTACAGGTTTCCTTATTCACATTTACTTGAAATAATAACTGTGAAATATATGTCACGAAGTCAATTGAAAGAGTAAATATCTTTTAACCATAAAGGAAATCACTATGTAGTTGACTAGACTTGCGGTGACTACTGTCCAGGAATTAAAAAGGCCTTGTTTTAGATACGGACCTCGTCCTTGGAATTTTAGTTCCAGAAACTTCACTTTATTATTATTATTAATTTTGATTTATTTCCTGTTCCATCGACGTCGAAATGCATCTCGACATAAAGTTACCCTCAAAGAAGATATGTAAGAATTGGTTTTAAATAGACAATTTTGAGACTCGAGATTATTTTAGAAATAAATATTATTTTTTTCAAATCGATTAACATCGAAGGTTTCAGTTGAGTTCCCATCAAATCGACACCTACGTTCAAAAAGAATGTTTTTTTCTGGAAAAGTTCGAACACTTAGTTTCACGAATAATTCTTAAAACAAATTTAAAAATTTTTTTTATAAATATAAGCAATCGTCATTTTAATATAGTTACTAATCCAGCAATATCTGGCATTTTGCCATTTAAGGGCCATATTTGTAGAAAAAAAATCACTTCGTCTAGAACATAAATAATGCTAATAATATTTATTATACAAAAAACTTAACAAATGCTTATATCAAATTATAATTCAATAAATGATATACAATAAATATATAATTCTTTAGAAAACAAAAATACTGTATAATAATACATAAATAAATGAAAGGAAAATTTCATTAAATATATTAATTTCTAATGTATTTTGATATGGTTAGAATTTCCACAAATAAATGAATCTAATACCTAAACATTCAAAGTTTAAAAAGGTTGCAAAAACTAATGAACCTCATTAGGTTGGGGTTTAGGGTTTAGGGTTTGGATAACTATAATTTAAGCTGCTTTTCAATGCAGCAATGTTGAGGAAAAACAATTGGAAAATCAAAAAATGCATTCATTTCAAACAAACAGTGAAACGAATTAGAAAATAAGTGCAACAATTTTCAAGACTAAATATTTGCTTTTGTGAAAATCCATGGTTAGCATAAAAATTGTAATGCGCGATCATTTTGAAGAAGGGAAAAATTTTTGTTGATACTCAAATTTAGCTCATGAATAGGCATTTTAAAACAAATACTAAAATGAGTATATCTTTTCAATATGTGATTTAATAATTTTCAATAGTAACTTTTAAATAAATTTTTAGGGTTTTTTTTGCAGTCAATACGACGAAATTGTTAATAGAATAGACGTCTTTAAGATAAGAATGCTAATATTTATAATCTAATTGAATTGCATCGCATATTATATTTAAATTACTTTTTTTAAATATAAAATATATACTGAAAAAATGTCTTAGCCAACAATAAATTAATAAACAAGATAAGTCTAACACTTTAGATTAATTATGTGCTTTATTGAGTAATATTTTTGCTAAATCATCATATACCAAACTTTTATTAAATTATATCTTTCTTTGATCCACAAATTTTCGGTTCATTGTTTTAGCTTTCCTCGTTTGAAGCGCCTTCAGAATTTTACGTTCCAGTAGTTAAGTTTCAGAACACAAAGGAGTTGAAAGTTTTGTTTTTCTTTATTAAAATAAACGAGCAAACATTAGTTAAATTTAATTTATTTAAACAAAATTTTTCAAATGTATAATTAATTTTTAAGTATGTATTGATAAATTATAATTTAGAAATATAAAATAAAAAGTGATATTATAAAATACATTTTAACTTATAAACATATTTTTTAAAAGCATAAAATTTTATAAATTACAATTAGACATATCATCTGTCTATCTACATACATCTGTTATAAATACAAATGCTGATATCATTTTTCACAAATAATTTTACGTTTAAAATGAAAATTAGTTCAAGTTTAGTTCATTTTTAAATTAATGCCTTGTGTTGCAGTTTGTTCTTGCAATTGAAAAGAATTTTAATATTTTAAGTTCCAAAGTGGATAAAAGAAAATAGAGATTAATTTAAACATGGTATATCTATTAAGACACATAAATTTGTAAGCACGTTAAAGAAATAAAAACTATCTGTTATTGACAAAACTGAATTTTCTTCCTTTGCCAACAATACATGCAGGAGAAAAGTATATGTTTTTAGTAGAAATAGGATAAGTAAAGAAAAACTTGTTGCAATTCGCAATACCGCACAGTTAAGGGAATATCCTAAATCAACTTTTGCAAACTCTTTGAACTTTTGAATTCTTTAACGTTGAATACGGTTAGTTTTTAAATTATATTTTCTTTAAAATTAAGGAACAGTATATTGAAAAGAAATGGAGTTCCATATATACCTTCCTAAACCGAAAACTGACTATTAAATATGAATGTGGATACAAAATGACGCCGAAGGTGAAGTAGCTTGCAGGGGTTAGTTTAACGATCCAAGGAGAGATAAGTTGTGCTGTCACCGAAATTTGGTATTTGGAGAGCATCACGAATTATTTCAAGCGAATTGTTCGAGGACTTGATTAATTTGTAGAGTGAGGGAAAGAGAATTACAGGAGAGGAGAAAATACTTCGGATGCTTTTCAATAGCCGTCATAGCAAAAGTACTTGCTCTTAGTAAACATGTAATTTAGTGTAAGTTGCTCAGATACACGTATAATAAATATTTTCCTATACGCTAGTTTACGGTGAATAAAAATAAGAATATTAAGAAGTTAATATAAAAATGAAGGTAATTCTTTAGACGGTATATATTTATGCATAACATATCTACAAAAATTACCAGATCAATTGGACAATAAACCTGCTTATTCAAACAAGAAGATAAGAGAGAAATTCTAAAAAATAATAATTCAATTATTATTTTTTAGTATAGAAGTATAATATAGAATATGAAGTAGAAGTATAACAAGATGAAGTATAATAAGAGTATAATAACTAGTATAATAACAACTAGAAGTATAATAAGATGAAATAATGAATTACCCATCACATAGTGCAACGGAAAATAAATGACTAAAATGCAAAGCAAACAAAATTTGAATACGTATTGAAGTAGTAAACCGTAAATACAGACAAGAAATGAACGAAAGGAATTAAATTGTTCCTAGTATGCGAAGCTCTGTGTTCATTGCAACACAATATGTGTACATTTTTTTTTATAATTTATTTACAATAAATAGAATATTTACATCTAAACTTAACAAATTCCACAAGGAACTATATATTCATCAGTATTTGCTAACTGTTACCTTGATTAATACGAAAAAATTATTTTCTAATTCACAAATGTAATTTAAGGTATATTGATGCCCTAATTATATTCAACCATCCACATTAAAAAAATATGCCATGAAATTTATCCAATAGAACTTATTTTAAATAAATTAATAGTTTAAAAAAACAAGCTTTTAGAGTTAATCAAACTAAAAAGTGAAAAATAATTGTTAACATAAGAATAAAATGACTGACGAGAAAATGAATGTCACTGTTCTAAAAGCGTGGGGTGCTTTGTATGACGTTTTTAAACTAAATCTGCATTTCGGAATGAAACTAGTGAAAAATTATAACGATTGATATCGAGCACCCCATGCTTTTAGAGCAGTGACATTCATTTTCTCGTAAGTAATTTTATTGTTTTTTTAAATATTATTTTTTACTTTTTTTTTTTATTAAATTTAAAATCTTGTTTTTTTATTTTTTTTTTTTTTTCAACTATTAATTTATTTTTCACTTTTTAGTTTGATTAACTCTAAAAACTTTTTTTTTTAATGTTTTTAAACTATAATATTTAAATTAGGTCCCGGTACGGAGGACTGGAACTACAGTTTTTACAATAATTTAATTGTGAGTAAAACAAAGGCTAAATGCGAATATGTCGAGCCAGCCCGGATTCGAACAAGGAATCTCCTGATCCGTAGTTAGGTGCGTTATCCGTTGTGCCGCTGTCCCACATAGGTTTGAATGTCTTTACTGAATACTTTCATTCTACATGGGTTAAATTGCTCTTTATAAGTTAAAATAAAATCACTAATCCTGGCGATCCTAATCATGATGAGATAATAAGCTTTTTAAAATATTTTATTGTCATCGGTCCTTGATAAGTCTATAACGTTTAAATTAAATCTGATAGCTTAAAGTAGGGCAAAATGAAGCCCAAAGAGTCAGTTACATACATACAAGCATACAAACAAACAAACATACAGGTGAAACTAATAAAAGCGTATTAAAGAGACTAATAACGATATCTTGTATCGATGTCAACATCCAAAACTTTCCACTAATCCCCAATTCCAAAAAAAAAAAAAAAAAAATCTACTACATCATCTATAGACTTAAGGGCCTTGAACTTCAATATCAGCATAAACATAGATCTTAATAAATTAATTAATCAGAACTATTCCCATTTGTAATAATACTCTTTTAAACGGTAACACAGAATAGTACTTCAGAATACCCCTTTAAAAACAGATACCCTGAAAACCCCTCGACTCTATAATATCACTTTTAAAATTATTTTTTATACCAAGCAATTTGTTTATAGAAATGGACAGTAAAAATCCAATATATTGATTTAATTGCAAGATAGCCGAGCACATAACAGAATTTTAATTTTCATTAATTTTTTTTCAATATCATACATTTTATTAGTTATTTTTGATTTAAATTTGATATTATAAGTAAAATGCTATAGCTGTGAATATTAAAATGACATCAATCTACAAATTAAATTCGAAAGAAACTTTATTAGATACGCTATACTTTCAGGAAATAAATTTGATGTTATTATGTAAAACATATTTTTTGAGAAAAAAAATTTAAATTTTAATTTCTAGTAGGAAAAAAAATATCAATATTGCTCGGAAGAAATACGAAAATAATTTTGCGCTAATGGAGTGGTGTGGTGTTGCTTATAACTTTAAACTTTAATTAAACAAAAAAAAAAACTGATTCTGGAAACACTTAGCTACACCGTTTACTTAACACACACGATAACCATAATGAAATTCCGCAATAACCCATACCATATTTTAAATCAACAAGTTCGCATGCCATCAGAAACTTATATAAGTTGGAGAAGGAAACACACATGAAATAATACACAGACAACATATCATAATTTAAAATATAAACAAAAATGTTTTTATTAGTATTTACAATAGTAAGCTTGAATTAAAATCATTTAATTAACGTTATCAATAAAAGTATAATTCGGATAATGCATTAAATAAAAATATAACTTATACAACTTGCCGCGATTCTAAATTAATATTTAACAATAAAATAATATGGTGATAGACCTTCCAGTTCATAACTTGCCACGACAGCTGGGGAAGAAGGGCTCCCTTCTTTTTTTCTTTCATTTTTAAAGTTTCAGTGTTAATAATGTTCTATACGCACCATTGTTCAAAGTCTTGGTAGCAGGGGACCAACCGCTCATGGGGCTCTTGTGTCGGGCAGGAGACCTGGGGAAACTTGCCCACATCACGTAGCTTGGATTGTACAACTTTCTTTTTCCAAAGACGCTGCTGCCAGGGGATCACCAGCTAATTCGTAGCAAGTATGCAAGGGACGCCAATCACTCCGATTCACCGTCAAACTCCCAGTCTAATACATGTATTTCACGCTGGACATGCTACAACCATCTCAGCCTCGATCATCTTCCCGTCTTCGTTTTTAATTTCAGCCACCTTCCTT
>BPLQ01001031.1:107466-119086 GCA_021605075.1 Caerostris darwini
GGCAGACTCACCCCCGTCCATAAAAATCCCAGCATACTAGTAGACAACAAGAGTCTTAAAAGTCTTAGTAAATTATTGCTCTTGGCCATTTGGCACGAAGTTTCGTAAGACCCCTGCCAATTAAAATATTTTCCAGAGATATCCCCTTCACCCCCAGCTGTGGGAAACGTATCATCTCGTTGACATATCGGATTCCCATCCGGTCAGGTGCAGAGACAAACAAATATCCCCTTCCAAGTGACGCACATAGCATATGAATTATACAATAACTATATAAAAATATTTACAAAAATATATTGCTGATATTGACACAACAGTGGATCCGAGATGTTTTGCACTTTTTTTCTTGCCTGAATTAATTTTTGCGATTTCCTTCATTTACAAGCGTTTTATTGGAATACGACTGTGTCCAAAATGTAAGACCTTTTTTCAATTTAAAATTTGAGAGGCGTATGGAATTTAATTTTTTTTTTCTTTTTATGTTGCTGGCACCGTCCTTGACATCTGTGGGAAATTTGACGACAAAATATTCATTATTTTTTGAGTGACACTTGGCTTTGTGCGGCGCTAAAAGTGATTCCGGCGATTTTTTAAATGTCTGAATTAATTGAGCAAAGGACTTGCATTCAATTTTGTTTTCGGAAACGCATAGAATGCTGCAGAAGTTATTCGGTGAGCATTCCGATATCGGAAAGAAATGTTTAGAAGTGGTATAAACAGTTCAAAAAAGGCAGAGAACGCTTTGAAGGCGTAGAGTCTTCTGGTCGACCCTCCACCTCAACCGACGAAGCTCACGTCCAAAAAAATTAAAGATTTGGCGCTTGCAAACAGTCGATTTACAATTAGAGAACTTGCTGATGATGTTGGGATTTCAAAAGGATCGATCAATTCCATTTTAAAAGATGTGTTGGTCCTCAAACGCGTCAAATCTCGGAGGGGATTACTTTGAAGGCTACGAAATAAATTTGGAAGAATAAATAAAGAGTTTTGGAAAAAAAATAATTGGTCTTACTTTTTGGGTACAGTAGTACATTCCATCCGATGCAATCTTTTTCCAATTAAATATCTTGCTCTTAAAATTTTACTGCTTTTTGATGCAAAAAAAAAACCTTAATTCTTTTCTCATATTTTGTTTAAATATGTAATTACATTTTACTGAAATACAATTGTTTAAATCAGGGGTGGCCAACCAGCGATCCGTATTGAACTTTTTTGGGGTCCGTGAGATTTGTCATACTTTTACAAAATATACTTATTATATAATAGCCAAAGTAGTGAAAACCAAAGTATTAAAAATACATTATGTATACATTATGTGCGCATCCCTATATTCAAAAATTAACTACTGAAATTATGAGAAAAAATGAACTTTGATTTTAAAATAATATTCTTGCGAATATATGGTAGATAATGCCTGTTTTATTGAAGTAAAGTTATGAGTTCACAGGTGATTAAAGTTTTTTCCAAACTCATAAAGAGTGGAGAAACAAATATCGCACTAGCAAAATAATTATTTTTTAATGATTTCATTTTTTTGCATTTCGTCTATATTTATATATTTTTATATTTCATTTTTAGAGTTATATATTTCTTTACAATGGGCGTTTAGTATCATTATTATTTTATTATCTATGTTTACATATAAAAATAATAGTGAATACAATAATAATAACTCATTATGTTTCAATGTTTCACTCCAAACAAATGTCCATAATGGGTCTAAATGTAATAGGGGGATATATAATTTTATATGCTGCCCAGGCAGTTAGGATTCATTTCCAAAGTGGCCCACTAGATCATTTAGGTTGGCCACTCCTGATTTAAATCATTGTGTCGTGAAAAATAAATATACATAGTTAATGAAACAATGTGCATTTAAACACAGAATAGAAAATAGTGAAGTAACTAAGTTGTCATGTAATTATAAAATTCGCAGGTATCGTTTAAATCTAAACAAGCAGTGAGGCAAAATAATTTTCACTCCTCATTAGGGGAAGCAGTAATGTTTGATAAATGCGATAATTAAAAAAGGGAGAGAATTTCCTTTCACAGAAAGATCAGAACAACTTTATTTTTTTAAATCTTTCAACTATCTGGTTCTCTCTCCAGAAAAGAAGCTGTTTTCGCCTCATTTTAATGCTGGAAAGTACTACTAGTAATTATTTTACCTATTAAAACAACACTATCTAGAGTTCTTTACAATCTTTCCAAATGTTCCACGAAAAGTTGTTTCTATTCATTTGTATAATATTATTTATTGTGATTCACAAATCAAAGCAAAATGCTTTGAATTTTTCACAAAAACATTTAGTTAAAAAATAATGCTTCGTGTATCCAACATACGTTGCTTAGTAAATATTAATACTCATAAAGTTTCCACGAATTTCAGAGAGTTGTATTGCAGCAATGCACTAAGCGTATCTTCTGAAATCATTATTTTTAAATTTGAATATTTCTGTGATTATTTTAAAGCATTTATTACGCTTTTATTATTTTATAAGTTGTAATAGATAATTTTAATTGAGAGTTTTTAGTAACATAGCAAATGAAACTTTTTTTTTTAAATTTCAAATATTTTCCTACTACTTCATAATACAGGCAACATTGGAAATTTCTTTTTCTATATTTTAAGACATTTTTTTGACAGGTTTAAGTTGAATTTAAAAGAAAGCTTATGATGTTGTACACTGGTCATTTTATAAAAGTCGTTTTAATATTTAAACATTAATTGCATAATTATTACAATAAAGAATTATTAGGAAAATAATTAGCTAAAAATTGTATATAAAAGTTGTACTAAGAATAAAATGTTCCTTATTAAGTCATATTAGAATATAATTATTATAAGATTAATTATTGTATTAATTATCTTGGATATAATAATTTCGAATTATTTACCGATTCATTTAAACATGTTACTATGATATAAGTTCTGTAGTACATGAATTCTTAAATTACAATATAAAATATGTATATTTAACATTTAACTCTTTCATAAATATTAATTAAAAAATGTTATTTTTTAATTTACAATTTTTTTCCTTTTATACCATTTAGTATTAAAAATTTATCCTTTGAAGACGATTTTTTTTATTGAAACAAATAATAGACCCTTAATAATTTATTCAAAAATTGCTTAAAAGTTTTGATTAAATGAATTTATTTTGAATGTCTTAAAACTTTAGAATGGTTGATTAAGAGTTACTTACAGTTTTTCTATGTAAGCTCTTTTATTTATTATCGGATATTCTCTCTAATTAAACCTCCATATTTATTCTTCCGATGATTGGTTGTTCAAATATGAAAGTAAAATTGAAAGGTTAAAAAGAATGTTTATCTTAAATGTTTAATTTCTTCTGAGAAATTGCGCATATATTTGAAATATTATCAATGAGAAAATGATCAGGATAAGAATTGCATTCATTAGAAGGACATTGAATATTAAATTGCGATAGGTCTATGAATTAAAAATGGCATGTCATATGTACATATACATTGAATGAAAGGATCTAAATTCATATGATATTTTGGATGAACATCATAAAAAGATTCAAGTAGTTCAGCAACAATTTTTTTTAAAAATCTCTAGGTAAAGTACTGAAAAATAGTGATAGTTTTAAGGTAAGGTAAGGGTAAAAGTCAGTGAAAGTAAAATTATTTAAAAATAAAAATTACAAAATATTATGCTTTACAAATTAAAGAGGATGAAATATCCTGACATATCACAATCTAGATTTTTTTTATAATCCCGATTAGAACTTTATCTCTTTTATAAATGCTGGCAAAATTTGAAAATTAAATCTTAAATTTTGAGGAGTTAAATTTCAATTAACGATGATAGAGCTTAAAGAATTCACGTTCTATTAAATATAATGGTTCTATTGTAATTAATAAAATCCATGTTCTATTAATTAAAATAATTAAGCTAAGCTGCAATATCAAGAAATTAGTTTTATTTTATTACTATTAACCGAATAAATATTTTATTTTATTATCCTGGTAATAGAGAATGAAATGAAATAACAATTCATTTTAATGAAGTTATTCTCGAAATCGCTACACAAAATCGAAATCCACAAATTAAAGCAATTAACTGTTCAATTTAATTTTACTTCACATTCATGTATGTTGCAATTTGCAATTTAGTATTTGCAATATGTATTTTCTTTATGTAATCATTTAAAAGGAATACCGAATTAAAATTAGGATTTCTTGTTGAATGTTAAAAAAATTTAAAAAAAAAAAACATGTGCATTTTCTTTTGTATACTAACATGATTGTAAGATTGTAAAATTCTTTGAAATTAATTTTATTTAAGTTACATGCTGGTAATTATACCTATACTTTTTTACTTATATTAATGTATCAATGAATGTAATTAGAGCTAAAATGCATTTTTTTCACAAATGGAAACTTTAAATGAATTTCACCCTCTTTTATTCTTAACGACTTAAATTTTTTCAGATTGAAAGAACCTCCCCCTACCCGCTAATTATTTCAGAAGTTTTAAAATTTTATATTTATCTTTAGGTAAGCATAAAACTGAGAGTTAAATTGTCATTAGAACATAGGTTATGTTTTTCTGAATAAAAAAAATGTGATAGACGTTTTCCTTTTTCTCTATTAATGCAAGTAAAATAGATGTTTTTAACTAAACTGAATCACATTAAGAAATGAATGTGAAGTCATAAGTAGAATATTTTAATGAACTTAGAAAAAGTAAGAAAATATTAATAGTTAAAAAAGTAGCAGATATTCTGAAAAACTGAATTTGAAAAAAAAAAATGAATACGAAATAGGTTATTAAAGAGTTCTTATTTTTTTAAACTTACATCTCAATAATGTCTTTTTGAATTTCCTCCAATTTGGTAATTGTTCTGCAGTTTATTTTACTGAACAAAGCTTTCTAATCATTATAAGGAACAGACAAATAATAATTTTAATGGTAGAAATTTTAAAACAAAAATAATTTTTATTGAAAAAATTACCCAGTTAAACAGTTACATAATATTTTGTCTGTAGCCCAAACATAATTTTAGAAAGCACAAAAAAGAATGGTAGGAAATCCTTGAGCGATTTTCACTTATTTTTATATTTTATATTGTATGTTTTCACTTATATATATATATATATATATATATATTGTTGTTGTTGTACACAAATAGAAAAAATTTGCACAATACAACTTGAATTATTTTAAAATACGTAATTTTTGATGTTTTGGAATCAAATGCATTCAAAAATGTAATTTTTTCCCCATGCCAGGAAACCTTATCCAAATATAAAAAATGTATCAGAAATCTACAACATTACAAATATACAAGATACAAGAAATTGTGTTATATTATTTGTATTTTACAAATAATATAATACAATTTCTTAATTCCTAACATAAATGTATATGATACAATATTTTAATCATTTATTCTTACAACCAAATTATAATGATCATTCTCATTTATTGTTCTCTAAATTGAAAATCCTAATTCTAACTTAAAAGGCGTGACTTCATTAGAACGTATTATCCCCCTCATTTAATATTTGAAATATCTCTTCAAAATGAAATTTAATCAAGCAAGTCTGTGATCTCTGTTAACCAAACCCCGCGACACCATCTTCATTCTGAACCACAAAGAACAGGGTTTCGATTCACCATTTCAAAAATAATCCGGAAACTAATCCGTTTTACGATTGTTTGATTTCCGAGTTTATGCAAATCAAATTTGACGGCAAAAATTTCCCAGTTTATGAAATATATCTTTTAATTATGAAATAAAAACCTAGAAAATGTCAATAAAATCATGAAATAGTATAATTGAGTTTATTAGCTAAGTCAGCATACGAATTATGAAAAAAAAAATTCCATTATATGATTTTAATGAAGAAATTTTAAAATCAATGTTATCAAAAAATAAGATATTTTTTATGTTGTAGAAAATGTAAAAGAAAATTTTTTGTTATTTATGACAATGAATAATTTTAGCTTAGATCTATTCAAGATATCAAAACAAATACAGAAGACTATTATTTTTTTTTTACTTAAAAAAATCGGATATGTGTTAAAATCGGAAAAAAAAATATTATTGAGCAGTAAGTAGTTTAAATTTGCAACTGATAAATAAAGCACTGAATCAAGTTCTACGATCTGTAGTAGTACATAGTAATTATTTATATTTTTAGGTAGTATATTTTTCTGTAATTATTTATATTATTTAATTGTATTTGAAAAAAACCAAACATATTTTTAAACATTTATACAACCCTTTGAGAGATATATTTGTTTAAATGAATTTAATATTTATCTTGTGCATAAGATAATACAAATTCCTGATTTTATTTTAGCTATGCTGACAGTTTTTTTCACCTTCAAAGATGCTTTCTTTCAAATTTTACTAACCAGAATACTCGTATTGAGAAGTACTTCTAACAACAAAATGTTGTTTAAAGAATTGCCTGAGGCTTTTAATATTAAAGGAAATATGTTCTTGTAAAATAAAATTTTTGTAAATGTTTTTGATGGTTGAAAAATCTCGATACTTAGAAAAAAAAGGGCAGTTTTTTTATAGCGTGTATACGTATATTTTCAACATAGAAAAAAAATTAAAAATAATAATTGAAAAAAATCAGGAAAAATGACGAGTGGGTAGGAGATTTAAATTCCAATATAAATACTCTGTTTTCTGTATATTAAAATAAATTTGAATATTTAAAATATATTCTAATCTAATGTGCAAGTTTCTTATCTAGTTAATTAACTAAAACAAATATGAAAATTTCTTTTGACAGTATAATTCCCTCCCATAATTTGGAACTAATCTCTGTACCTTGACTCGTTCTAAAATCCCTTTTATTACATGTGTTCCTGACTGAAATGGGTCTGTTTAAATAGATTTCCTTTAAATTATCGGCGGCGTGACTGCTAACATGATGAAGTCCCTTTAAGCAAAGAGAGTCTCCCATTGAATTAACAGATCACCTCGAAAGATCCCCCCAACACTTCATGTAAAAGTGTCCCCCTTTCACAGGATTTCCGAATCGTCTGAGTTAAAGGGATTACAGCACTTTAATTTCGAACGCTGCCCCGAAGATTCGAATATATTATCTGCCGAGTTTAGAATGAGACAAAGTATACTTTGTGATTTTTGTTCACGTTTTTTATTCAGTTCACATTTTTTTACCGTGATTTCATGTCCCATATTTAATGAAGTGTTTAATTTGGCTATTAAAATGTTATTTTTCTAAGACAGTTCAGTCACATTTCTATTTCAAAAATATACATTAATTTAAAAAAAAATATATATTAAATAAATTATCTCCTGCCTAGTTTTTTTTTTCTTGTTTTCAATTTTAAAATTTATTTTACTTTTGTGAGGGCAAAAAATTACTGAATAATATTTAAGTAACTGGAGATGTCAGCTCAACTGTTTAGTAGAAATAAAATTACTTAAATTCCATTTTCTTCTTTTTCTTAATTGTTTGTTTGAAAAAATGTTAATATTAATTAATTTAATCTTTTCCCAAAAAATAAATAAATAAACAAAAAAAATTTGAATTTCTGGATCAAAACTTTTAATTGCCACATGTAACTTAGTTAAAAAAAATTCAATATCATTTCCAGTTATTTTATTTTCCCGCACATAGAGACATATTAAACTAGAGTCTTTAGACCTGTAGGCATCAAAAAATATGATCGGTTTTCTGTCCTCCTTAAGTATTTAAAAGAATTCTAAGAAATTCGCATTTTCTTTTTTTCTTGTTTAATATGAAATATTCAATATTTAATATCAATTAGATGAGAAGCATCGAAGTTAAAAAGCAATTTTATGTTAAAATTAAAATGCTTTTATTTCAGAATAAATTTTTATACGATCTATTTATTCGTAAATTATTTGCTATTAAATTTTGATATTTGCTATAAGATTTTATCTATTAGATGCGCAAGTGCTTTCTGCAATATTAATGTAAAAGATTCACTTTACTGTGAAACAATTCAATAAAGAAGATGTCCATTGAACCTCCAAGGGTTTTAAACCAATTTTCCTTTTTTTAACTTTCTGTCTATTTATAAAAACTAATAAACTATTTCAATGTCGATTTAAAGAGCAAAGTCGGTAAATGCTATTTCACCTCAATTTCTTCTGTTTATCTGCAAATCTTCTTTTGCTGCTTTGAATGGCTGTATACCGCATAAACAGAGCAAAAATGTTTTTCTCCTTTTATTTTTTACACATTTTATTTTTAAAAGGATGCCAGATACACTAAAATAGTTGTATGATTTTTACAAAAATATTAGAAAAATAAAAAAAAAAATTCTATAAGAATCTTTTTTGTTTTTGGCATTTTTTTTTTTTCAGAATGAAAATATATAAAAAAATTCCCTTTTCTTTCTATTTTAAAATTATCTCAGTTTAATTTGATGTTTTCATAATCAGAATTTTAAAAAATTAGCATTATGATTTCAATTTTTTAGCACACATTTTATGAATTGTTCGTAACTATTGTAGAACTTCTAGCATGAAGTTTTATATATTATTAGAAGCATTAAAAACATTTATTTTGAGAAAATTAAATGAAAAATTAAAAAAAAAAAGCAGAAAACAATTTTCAATATCAATTTTTATAAGTTTTATTTAAATTTACACGTTAAATATGTTTGGACAGTAGTAATTGATAATTCAAGAATTTTAATGGTTTAAAGAAACATAAATAAACTTATTACTGATCCTTACAATCAAAATAATTTCAAACATTTTTCTTATATTTTCCAATATATTTAACATACAGTAAAAGAAAAGTATATAATATATTAAAAAGCTTAAAATTAAAATAAAAAAATGTATTATTTTTACGTCTATTGTCCTTTAATGTACAGTGTTTTGATTGATGTATTTATAATTGAAATTCTTTACAAGTAATTAATTGATAAATAATCTTTGATAAATAAATTTGATGCTTAAAAATTACAGAAACACAATATTAATTTATGTATATATATATATATATAATACCTAATAATTTTATAATAAAAAAAATTCAACTCAGAAATATTTTTACCATTATTTTGAAGATAATAGTAACGCAATAGATGTTGAATGTATGAAATATATTAGCACATCTGATATGTTTCATGTAGTTTGTTTCATGTAGTCATCTGCTTTGATTTGTTTCATAAATTTACAGATTGTTAGTATGCAGAATACAATAAATTGAAATATTTTAAAATTGAATACCTTGTAAAAATTTAAAATATTCATTAAGAAAATGAATAAATAAAGTTCTTTGTTCTTTAATAAAAAAGAAATAATAATTTTTCTTTGAAATATAATTTTACATTTATTCTTAATTTTACCTTTCGAAAACTAAATTTTTAATCGAATTTTTCTATAGCGTTTCTTAAATAATCAATTTTCTCTTTACTATTTTTAATTTGACATCTTTATTGGCAGCAATATATAAATATATATGAAGCATACTGATGATCATGGCAGAAACGATTACATCATCACATCAAAAGATATATGTCATTATTGTAACAATAAATGTTAATTAAATTTTATTCACTTATGTTGTATAAATGAACCTTTTAAATTCTTTTGTTCTGTTAATTTGCAATTAATAATAACTTTAATATAATAATAAAAAAATCACCTTCTTTAATATATAGATTTAATTTGTAACCTTGTTAATTTTCTATATCTTTAACGTCAATTAATCAAAATCTATTTTTACTGTTCTTTTAAATAAAAAATTGTCAATTTTATCAATCTATTTATCAATTATATACTTGTGAATTTAATTCACTGATTTTATTACATAGCTATAATGTCGAAAACTCCAATTTTTAGAATATTTTGGAATATAAACTGAATATTCATGACTTAAATTATATCTTTCATTTTAATATTTGTAATATATGAAAAAAATCTTTACTCTAGGGACGCTATAATTTAAGCAATTTTATTAATACTAAAATTTGTCTCTGAATTTGGATTTTCAAATCTAGTTATCTATTTCATTAATTTTTTAAAACCAAGTTTTAAAACTAACCAAAAACGGTTCTCTTATAAACAATAGTCAACTTCTATTGTCTTTATTGAAATTAATTTACATTTTTTATGTTGTTTATGTATATAACCTGATTATTTGCATATTTTACCAAAAACAAATTTTGAATTTTATAAGCAAAATATATTTTAAATGCTATGTAATATAAATTTTGATTTCAAATATATGAAAATTAATGACATTATTATACGATGAATTTACTATATTCATATAGTTGTAATTTTTTAAAATAGCTATATAATATTTGCATTTTTATATTTTTTTTGTAGAAATAAATTATGAAATATTGCAACTGATGCCAATACGAAGAAGTAAATTCTTCAATTTCAGGATAGAATGCAAAAGAATGGTTTGCAAATAAAATAAAAAGATGTAAATAAAATTTAGTTATTTTAAGTTTTCAGATACAGTCTTTATTATTTTATGGAATAAGATAATAATTATAAATTGTTGCATAGTTTGTAGTTAATAAAAGTCTTAATTTTTTCTAAATTAGAAATGTTTTATAATAAATTTTACATAAGAATTATACTACAGTGCTCCTCTAGTATAATTTAACATTATTTGTTTTACATATTTTTAAGAATATGAAAGATTGCTTACATAAAAGTTTATCGTATCTAATAAACTACACAATTAATACCGTATTTCTGATAGAAACCTTCAGATTAAAATCTTTTTATCGAATAAAGTGAAAACCTTATTTTGAAAGATATAAAAAGTATAAGTAGCTCAATGTATCATTCTACATATTAATCAAAAGATATGTGAAGCTCATTTAAAGCAAAAAATTAAATATCTTCGTTACAAAGTATGTGAATTTATGAATTATAATGATTAATAATTGATGTAGTTTAAATAACATTTACATGAAAATCGAACATAATATTATTGAAATGCATCGGAAAGACTTCAATAAAACTCTTTAATTTGTGATATAAAAAAAAAGGTAACTTCTCTAAGAATTGAAATTGAAGGAAAAGCAATCTTATTAAGCAAACGTAATATCTTTTTTATACAATAATAAGAAAATAATATGTTAAAATTATTTTTAAAAAATTCATAAAATTGTTTCATTCATTTTTTATTAACAACTATAAATAAATGAACAAAACAATTCATAAATATCATAAATAATTGCCAAAATTGATAGTAAATTTATAGTGAAATTAAATACGAGGAAACAAATGATTAAATTTTAAAAAAATACATAAATTATATGGTGCACTTTTCAGAAAGTAAATGAATAGAACATGTTATGCAATAAAAAACTTTGATTAACAACCCCTTTCACCTCGCCAAACACTATACCATTGTTTTCGTACAATTAGATTTATTAAAATCCGCTTTAATAATATATATATTTTTTAAATACATTGGTTTCAATGGAAAACATAAAACTTTATTAGATATTTTCTTTCATTATAAGCGTTAAATTTTGAGGGAAACCAATTATTAGAGAGTTTTTGCATACCGTACGTTAGTTACCGTAGGACGTCCGTTAGCTTTTTCTCCCTAGCGCGCATGCTCATAGGAAACTGAGCATGCGCGCTAG
>BPLQ01001031.1:125891-158672 GCA_021605075.1 Caerostris darwini
CCCAATCCTTTGATAGTAATCTTAACATAACTAATGGCAAACACTTCGCTTAAAATGTTCCTTTTAAGTGGATGAGATCACAGAGCAAATAGAATCGATTAACCTATTAGGTATAATTTCAGATAAACAAAAATTCTTACCAATATCACATATAGTATCATATAGTATTTAGTCGATACATGCTCAACTCTCAATAACTAGGATATTAGTTTCAAGATAGTTATTTATACAATAGATAGTATATTATACATACACATATATATATATATTATATTTTTCTAATTATATATATATATATATATATATATTTATATGACAGATGGAATAATCATTGAATAAACCCTTTCTACTTACCAAGCACTAGACGTACAAAGATTTAATTTATTGCATTATCTAGTTGTATTTCGTATATTCGTTGCATAGTTGTATTTCGTATATTCGTTGCATAGTTGTATTTCGTATATTCGTTGCATAGTTGTATTTCGTGTTATTTTGTTGCTGTTGAAAAAGTTTATTCGAATTTAACTTTAATTTCGAAATATAGTTGATAGTGAAAATTTCAGTCTGCGTTCATTTTTTTATACTTGTAATAATGCGAAATTTCAAAATGCTACGAAACATTTGCTGTCTTTTAGTTCAAGGGAAATGTTTCACACATTTTACACAAACACTATATTTTTTCTTTTAGATCCAAGTAGAATAGAATAAAAATGCAAAAGTATAATTTTTAAAAAATGCATATTTTTTTCTTAAACTAAGTCAAAAAGTATTAGGATACTAATACACAACAAATAAAAACATTTATTTAGAAAGAAATTTAAAAAAAAAAACATTGTTACTTAAAAAAAGTGCTGAATTTCTCTAGATTCCAATTTTAATTTGCAATAAAATTTTTGTTTCCTTAAAAAAGGTGGAAGCAACCACATTTTCAAAATAATTACATATTTAAAAAAAAATTTGAATGTGAATAAATGCTTATTTTCATATCAAGTTTTTTAAAGTGACATTAAAAGAAAATAACGAAAAGAATGGAAAATTATGTTTTTCGCTGTGATTATCATTTTTGCAAACAATAAAAAAAATCAGTATGGACAAATTTCCATTATTTTTATTGAAAACACATTTCTTAAAAGGTGATTTATTATTTAATTTTAAAACTTGTTTTAAATCCATTTAAAAATGAATCATTTTGAAGACCACTTCAATCGAACTTAATTTTTTTGCAAGAATTTTTTGTAGCCAATTTGTAAAATTTGCTGTTTTCATTATGTGGTTGAAATCAATTTGGGCGTTAAAATGAATGGGCGTCAAATAGTAAAATTACCTGAGTATGATTAGCCACCAATAAGTGGATGACTTTTTTCATGTAACCCCTTCTGTAACTTTCCCCTGATTTTTCAAGAAATCCTACAACCTTGCATCATCATAATTGACCAGGTCGGTTCTCGGGCGTCATTCCTCGTCCCCGATATTATACCTTCAGTTATCCTTTTAACAACTTTACATCTTCTCAATTAGTATTTGGAGACATAAGCCTCTAAGGCATTGGTGACTCATTCCTCACCCTCCGACTGACTTCACTCTTGCCAATCAGGCAACACACTAGAGCTAAGAGTTCTGCGCATGCAGGCGCATACATAAACTTTTTTCGCTGTTAGGAGTATCCACGCGCAAAGACGCGAACATAACGCCCGACGTTGACATATTCACATTCAAACACTTTTAGAATTCAAATATTAACAAAATTTTCAAGTTATTCACTATATACTATATTATTCGCTATATACAGTGCCAAAAAACTAAGACTAATTTTTATTTCGTCAAAAACTCTTCATTTATTCTTCCAAATTTATTCCATAGCCTTCAAAGTGATCTCCTCCGGATCTTATGCCAACTTTTTTTCCAATCCTCAATGCATGGTAAAAAGTTACCGGCAGGGATTAATCTCTTCAATTGACTCAAAACGGTGGTCTTTTGAGTTTAGGGAATAGTCAGTAGTCGCACGGTGTGAATAAGGTGGTTGTGGCACGATATGGTTTTCATTTTTGGCTAAAAAGTTTCGAAGAATCAATGCAATCACAAATAATTCCTACCAAATATTTCTTTCGAGGCCAGACACTTATGTATGCTAATACAATCTTCATCAGGTATCAATCATTTTAAAGTAGAATTAGGATTGTTGCATAATTCTTTTAGTTATAAAAATAAATAAGAACATTCATTTGTTCCCTTTCTTTTTTAATTAAAATGAGCACGAAAGTTATTACACCATACGATGTACAAAAAAAGAAAAAAGAAGAAGAAACATCAACGACTACGTGTTTGGAATCAAAAGAACTGAAATATATGAGAAGCATAAAAACAATTATGCACAATGCAGCAACATTTTCTATATTTGAAAGAAAAACTAATCGCCAAAAGTCTTCAGTTGGGTTTAGAATATATTTTAGTCGTATGTGGCTATGTTTTTACTACACGTCATACATATGGTATTAGTGGTTATGTTTTTATTACATGATGTAAAAAAATATCCCTTAGGAAAGTCGTTTTTTTTAATTTTTGGAGAAATATATATATTTAAGAAAAAATAAATTAAATGATTTATTAATTTCATTGAATTACCAAAAAAAAAAAAAAAAAAAAAATATAATTTATTTTTTCAAAAAACAGAACATATTAATAGTATTATAGTCTTGATTCCAAAATTCACTCAAAACAGCAATTTACAGAAAAATTTATTTAATTACTGGAATAGTTCAACAGAATCATTTTCTAATAAAGAAAATGTCTAAATTTTGGTTTTCTTTTATGTGAAAATTTGTGAACAAATTTAGTTACACATTTAATCTAAGAATGATGCGTGTGTCTAGGTTTTCCAAATTGGCACTAAACTATTTGATTCTATTACCCGGAACTTCTTTTGTTTTAGTTTGCAACAAAAATAGATCGCATTACGGTCAGCAGATAAAACTGAATCCGGAATGCTGTAAGCATTTCAAAATTTATTTAAGGAATTCTTTTATTCTATTCGCCGAGTGTGATTTATTTATTTATTTTATTATTATTTTTTTGAACTTGTGTATATATTTATTTTTACTTAGAAAAGAAATTAAAAAACTCAAAATAAAATTCCTGCATGATATAAGGACTTTATAAATAAAAATAATAAGTAAAAATAATAAAGTAATCACAGCTTAGCAAAAAATTTATTTCAAATTTTATTAATAATTTATTTTGGTTCACTGAAACAGCTCGAGACCAGGGCGGTTCAGTCTTCGAACCGCATGCGAAGATTGTAAGTATGGGCCAAATAAAATCTGAAATTTCCTAAAAAAGTTGATATATCATGTTCTTAGTATTAAATATAACCCGTCGTGATTCATTTTTCAAAATTATATATTAAATCTTAAGAAATTATTATTTAATGCAGTAAAATAATATTTAAAATTTCAAAATTAATATTAAAAAGAAACTGAAATAAAAATTGATTTTAAAATTTCTAATGAAAAAAAAACTTTTCTAATAATTAAATCATTATTTTAATAAATTTCTTTTATTATTATATTTTATATATAAACAATGTATTTTAAAAAATTTATTCTTTGAAATAAAACACTTATAAGTATTTCATCATAAATTTAAGAGGTCAATTCGACTTTTACATTTTAATTTTTTTGAAAATTTAAATATTTTTTTATTAATTTCATTTCAATACGTATTTTTTTCCATAAAACTTAAATTTAAAATTATAACCATATAAAAATTCTCATACAATAACAATCGCATTTTGATTAAACTGCTAATGAAAGTTATTTTTCAAGCAATAAACTATATAATTATAAAAATAAAGATTAATACGCTATAAAACTTGTGTTGCAGCTTCTAATTTCAGAAATACAACCACCCACAGAAAAAGCTCGCTTTTTATATACAAATTATTATGAAATTCTAGATACCATGCAATTCTACTACTATGTGACAAGAATTTTTTTTGTATACTTTGAATCTATGGAAAATATTAGTTAAATTTCATTTTTTCAATTGAAACCTCGTAATGAAGTTTTACATGTCCTACCAAATTAATCTTATTTACTGAATCAATATTTGAATGTATATTTCAAAAATGCAAGAATATCCTTTCTTTCAGAAACTTGTGAAACAATTGTTAATAAATTTTCTAGCGTATAAAAAAAATTAATTTTGTTTTGCATAAAAAAAAAAATAAATAAATGTTCTTTAACAAAAATCACTTTAAAAATTTAACTATTACAATGTGTATAATTTAGGGAAATAATATATTAATTATTAAAGTATCAAATGTTTTATATTTAACGAAAAATTAAATTATTTTATTATTGTTTTGACTGCTTCAAAAGTAGTAAGTTTCAAAAGTAAAAAGTCTTAAGTTTTTAAGAAATGTATTTTTTTTAACTTTATATTGCACTCCTTATAGGACAGATAAGGTTTTTGGTGGTTTTTTAAACAATATAGCAAGATTTTTTATCTTTGACTTCCTTGTCAATGTGTTTGGGCACTAAATAAAAATAAGTATTGCAATATTTTTGAAATTAAGAAATCAGTCTTGTAAATTAACGGTGCGAAAAATTTAATAAAAGCTTTATAAAATTTTTAAGTAATTGCAAGCTTGCATTTATATTTTTTACATTAGTAAATAATCCATAATTTAGAATTCAAATGGTTATATTTTATAAAAATTATTTAAAAACATATAATTGAATTTTAAGTACTATCAAAATAATTATATAAATATTTGTTGTCTAAAGTATTTTTTTTTTTTATTTACAATAAAATTTCATTATATGAAACAGTTGAACAATTTATATTTTACACAATTACTCGGCGACTGTGTAAATAAATAATAAATTACCACGAAAAGGTTAAATGGATTATTCTATAAAAAGATACGAGTGTCAGCTTTCATCCTTAATGTATATTTATTTTGTACACAAATTCACTATGATACAATATATTTTGCTCCTATATGTAGCAAAAAAGAAACACGATATCTCACATAATTAATCAACATTTCTAAAATTTTAAGAATCTCTAATTCTTTTATAGAATTGCCATGGGAAAAAAATGGAGAGCAAATGAATTTGTTCCTCAAAGGATCTATGTTTTATTCAATTTTTTAATTATTCTGTTTTTACTTTTATTGAATTCCCATCTATGATAATCCCCACATCAATGGACTGAAATGTTCTGCTGTTGTATTGAAGGGAAGAGGAAGACCCCATCTTACTAAATGATGGATTCTTTACAAATTGTAAGGAAATTACAAACCAATGCTGACTCACCACCATACCATTGAAAGGTAGTAATAATGTAGTAAATACCTCGAATTAGATACTTTACAGGTTTCCCACACTAAATAGCACTCATGAATCAACATTGAAAAAAAATATATAATTCATAATTATTGGTGTTTTATTTTCAACTAAAAATATATTCCATTCTCTTTTTGTTAAATGTATAAAATACATATTTATGCTTTTGAACAAAAAAAATATTTTTTGTCAACAAAATCTTGAATATTCATTTAAATAGACATCTATGATATATTTAATAGACATTCATTAAATTACGAATATTTTATGTAAAAGAATTCGAATAACTTTAATGTTTTTTTATAATGCAACAGCTTCGATCACTTATTTGACCATTTCTTTACTAAACAAACCTCAATCACAAGATAAATCAATTTACTTTACTTAAATCCTCACTACCGGAATCGAATAGGCTGTTCAGACGAATAAGATCTTTTTCAATTCCTACTATTAGCTCACACACTTCCTGTATATATATATCTTGCGCAAATTTTCAATCGTTCATAAACTACTTTTTATTCATCCACTCAAGTTCAAATACATTTTTTGAAACTTGTAGCGGATGACAATTGATGTTAATACAGGTTTTTTTTTCAAATATTAATTCATTAATTCATGTAGACTACGGGAAACGATGTAATCACTATTTCTTTCAGAAGGCACAAAATTCCAGTCTTTGACATTTAATTAATTAATTTTAGTTTTATATGGGAGAAAAAAATTTCTCATATAAGATATTTAGCAGGATATACATTTAGGAATAAATACCATCAGAGGCGAGGCGTGTAGATCGCTGGAAAAAATTTATTTTTTCGATTCTTTTTTCATTCTGTGTTCTACTATGAGTCAAGGAGGGAACAAAATGGAAGATGAAACATGTGAATAAATGAGAGAGAGATGGAAAGTGTGAGAGAGAGAGAATTTTTTTCTAACTTAAAAAAATGAATGGAAATTATTTATAAAGGACTTTCTGCAATATAGTGAAAAAAAAATCCTGTTATATGTATATGCGTATTTATATTAAACGTAATTATTTAATAAAAAGTAACTAAAATAAAATTTTTCTTTGTTGACCTAAGTAGGTATTGACTTTGAATTTTTTTTTTTTAAATTACTTGTTTTAGATAAAGTTGGTGCATATATGTAACGAACGAGACCGAAACAACAGAAAGCGACTTCGTTTCCTCTTATTAAAGGATGTGTGGTAGGAGGGGGCAGAGAATGTTACCATCTTTTCTTACTTTCCAGTTTTCATGATATCAGAAATTAAATTCGAAAGAAATTTTGAAGTTGATGTACTAATGAAATTCAAGAGTTTATGTCAGTAAGTAATTCAGAAAAAGCTCGGAGAAAAAAATTTTCTTGTACAATCACATATTTTAAACACTTTTCTTTAAAAAATTCAGATTGAAATTTCATCTTTATATGTTATTAGTAGAGAATTGAATATATTTTGAAGTAATATGCATTCTTTATTTTTTCAGCTAATTAAGTAAAGATTAATTAAGATTCCATTCATTATTTTACATTCATTTTTTTAAATTCTTTAAACTTCTTATTTGCATTATATTATTGTTTAAGAAAGCACTAAAGATGTTTTTAATAATAAAAACTTAAATGGCTTAACAAAATATATACTATTACTATTATTTATATATCAAAAATTAACTTCTTAGCAAAAGGATTTGTTTTAAAAGTTTTAACAAAAAAATATACCTGCAAAGCAATTATTCAGCATTTTGAAAATCAGATCCCTTAGTTATATATTTCAAAGCTATATTTTAAGTACAGGTGATATTTTCTAACTTCCAAATTGAAAATTTACATTTGAGGATGCAAAGATTATAAGAATTTTGAAGCATGTTATTTTCAAGCTGCTAAGCGTACATTTCATATTTGAAAGAACGCTGAGAGAATATAGAGGAAAATATGTGCTTGAATATTCATATTTGAATGCATAAAGAAGAAACAGAAATTTTAATTTTAATTTTGAAGGCAGTAAAATTTTAACTTATGCGCGCCACGAATAAAAATAGTCAATTTCAGTTATTTCTGAATTTTTAAAAGGACTGGGTTCAAAACAAACATATTTCACATTAAGCCTTTAAGTTTTTTTTTTTTGCCAAATAAATTGTGTTCTCAGATTTGGCATCAGATATCTAATTATTTCATCTTTACTTATAAAATTATAACAGTAATCACCTAAATGTTTATGTACTATATATATATTGGTGTCCCTTGTTAGCGACTTGTTGTGTCAGGTGTTTTAGTGTTGTAGGCGTCTAGTGGAAGGAAACACATTGCTCTTTCTATTTCCAATTAATTTATTTACAATAATAATAATTCTTTAATACACATGAGCCTCTTCTACAATATCAATTCTGTTTTAACTTAAAAATCGTAAACACGTACATAATTCGTAGAGCACTGTGTTTCCAGACCGTCTTTCTCTATCAGTCGCTCCAAGCGTTCTCCCTCGTCATCTCAAAATCAAATCGCTCGTACTTATCAGTTCACACAGTACTGGTCACAATGGCGACCTTTCGCGACAATCTAATTTTAGTTAAACCTTACAATATATATATACCTACAGAAGACCAAATGTTAATTAAATAATATAGTTTTGTGTAGAAAAATTATATAAGATGACTGCAAAATTAATAAATTATCCTTCTGTGCATTTACAGTCATATAACTATAATATTTTTAAAAAACTAAAATTATATAACCAATAAAAATTACACGATGTTTGAAAACTATATTAAAACGAATAATAAAAATTAAGTACGGTTTAAAAATCTCCATAAAATGCTAGCGTTTATAAAATATGACATCAAAAAAATTAGTTGTAGATTTTGTGTGTCTAATCTCAACAAGAACATGTTTAAATAGAATTTTTTCTACGATAATCAAAAATTGTTTTTTTAATTCCATTAAAAATAAAAATAAAAATTCACCATTATTTTACCATAAACACTTTTTTTAGATATTGGAAAAATTGAATCAATTCCTCAAAAATAATAATTACCCATGAAATAATATCGAAATTTCTGAATGTAAAACTCTGTTAAGGCAATTGATATTTTTCTATTAATTGGCAATATATTTGATTAGTAAGCCAGTTGTTCTTAACTTAGCCAGTTGCCAGTTGTTATTTTGTTGGAGATGCAACATAACGTACCGCATTATGGTGAAAAAATTATGAAACCAATAACTATTTATAAATTATTTTAAAATAAATAATACGTGACACTTTTTTAAAATTATCTGGATTTAAGAAGTGTATCCTGTATAGTGTTCTCCTGTATAGTTGGTGTTGTCCTTTTCAATTGGCAAATAAATAGTTCCCCGAAAAATAAACAAATCAAAGTGTCATGTGAAAATAAATCGTATAGAATTCTTCAAAAATTCTTTGCTTTAAGAAAAAATCATTTCTTGTTTATTTTCAAATAGAATCGTTTCAAAAAGAGATGTACATTTTCAAACTAAATCGATGGACCAACAAACAATTTCAAACTATTTTGACTTCACTGTTTCATAGAAATAAAGATGAAAAATTATAAAAAAAGAATATTTAAAAAAAATAAAATTAAAAATTATATAAATAAAGAAAAATAAAAGTCAAATTTTCAGATTTCAAGAAAAAACCAAAAAATAAGCTATAAACGTTTTTTGGCTAATTTTTATTAACATTTGCCTTCCTCCTTCAGATAGTCCTGATAGTCATTGATGTCATGAACGCCTTAAAAGAAGCTTAGGTAGTATGCTTCCGATAGTTATATCAAAAAATGGAGCTGACAAAATTATCTGCCAGAGACCATTATAATGGGCCAGTGGCGATTATAACTAAGTAGCCATTATAATAACTATTCAGAAATGTTTGTTTGTTTGTCGGACGATTTCGGGCAACTTCTTGTACATTTTATTTTGAATCTTTTAGGATCTTTCTATATAATTACAAAAATCTTCGTGAGAAAAGGTAAGTTTTTTATACTTATCTTTAGAGTGATAATAATAAATAAAAAATGACAAATCTGAAAATCAATACTCACTTGAAAAAAAAAAAGCATAAATTATTAAATATGTTTATATTATTTGTATACTCATTGTCTAACCAGTGTTCCAACGTGTTTATAACGATTTTTTAATGATCTCCACTAGAAAATATTTATACCTGCAGAAATGCAATAAAGAATATATTAAATTCAAAGAAATGAAAAATGTTCTGACTGTATAAGCAATTTTTGTAGTTACAATAAATTTAACATAAGCGACTGAATATTGTAGTCCTATTAGATAATTGGTATTGGCACACACACACACACACACATATACACACACACATATATATATATATATATATATACATATATATATATATCTTATAAATATATATATATATATAGGACTAATATATATAAGAAAAAACTTTGGCAAAGCGGACAACACAATAAAAATTGCTTCATTGAAAGCACAATCAATCTTTATAAGATCTGTGGAGTAACATTCACTATACAAATATTTGCATTTGTTTCCAAGTTAATTCCAAAACGTAAAACAAAAATAGGCACACTATTTGTTCAAAGTCCAAAGTGTGCAATGGCGGCCACAACGAATCTAAATACTATGAAAGCATGAATACATAATTAAATACACTGTCCAATCACATTAAGGTGACCACCACATACTTTCGACGTCAACATGAAATAGCCAATCACAAAAGGCAGGTGGCAGCACATTGCAGTGGAGTGTATATAAAGGATGTCCTAGGGCATCGGAAAGCATTTCAATCGTCGGCGTGATGCAGAAACGTAGTGATTTATCCGACGTCCAAAAGGGTAGGATTATTGGTTTTCGGGCAAAGGGTGGAAGCATTTCGGAAACGGCTAATTTTGTGAACTGTTCGCGTGCCGCCGTGGTAAAAGCATATCGTGCATGGCAAAATGGCACTATCAAAAATTAGCGGCGTGGCATATGTGGCGCATCACGGCTATAGATGACAGAGGCGAACGAAGGCTACGGAGATGCGTTCGGGAGAATAGACGTGCAACTGACAGCCCAGATGAACCAAGCGGTTACCAAGAGTGTATTGGTGGACATTGTATTCAATTAAAGCATGTTTACATTAATACACGGACTTGCGACAGCGTGTTCAATTGCTTTTCTGAAGGAGGACAATTAGGGATAACTGCCCAGATTTGGCCAAAATGTCAGTTAATAGGAAATGCTTACATTCTCTGTTACATTTATGAATAAGTTACCTCATCTCTGAGATCCACTACTGTGTCCAAAACGTAGGAGCAATTTTCAATTAAAAATTCCCGGGGCCTATAGAATTTCAAATTTTTTTTCTTTTTTAGGTTGCTGGCACTGTCCTTGATATCTGTGTGAAATTTTATGCCGAAATATTCATTAATGTTTGAGTTATGCTTGGCTTTGTGAAACGCTAAAAAGGATTCCGGTGATTTTTGAAATGTCTACATTAATTGAGCAGAGAGATTAACTGAGTGGAAACGTATATAATGTTGCAGAAGGCATTCGGGGAGCATTCATATTCTTTCCGATATATAAGTAATGTTTATAAGTGGTATAAGCAGATCAAAGAATTCAGAGAACGCGTTGAAGACGAAGAGCGCTTTGATCAACCATCAACCTCAACCGACAAAGCTCACGTCCAAAAAATTAAAGATTGGGTGCTTGCAGACCGTCGATTTACAATTAAAGGCCTTGCTGATGTTATTGGAATTTCAAAAGGACCTGTCAATTCCATTTGTAGCCACGCACTTTATTGTTGATAGCAGAGCAAACCAGCTGAATTTGTAAGCACTTTTAGCTGAAGTTGTAAGCACTTTTGTTCAACTTACACCAATAAATCGTTTTTTTTTTTCTAAAATGAAATTGACCCAACACAAAACACGTTCAAACATAACGGATGAATGACACCCATTACGCTATGCAAATACTCAAATGTAGATCGATTTGCAAAATTAAGTCAAAGAGAGCAGAAACAAAAATCGTAAAATATCTATTAAAGTAGTAGTAAAATAAATATTTTTTAATGATTTCATTTTTATTTCGTTTATATTTCATTTTTAATGTTGTATATTTCTTTACAATGTGCGTTTAGTATCATTATTGTTATATTATCTATGTATACATATAAGAATGCTAGTAAAGACATCAACAATAACTCATTATGCTTCAATTTTTCACTCCCAAAAATGTCTTTAGTGGGTCTAAATGTAATAGGGGGATATGCAATTTTATATGCGGCCCGCGGAGTTAGGATTACTTACCAAAGTGGCCCGCAAGATCATTTGGGTTGGCCACTCCTGGTCTAGAATTTATAATCAAAACTGAACAAGATAATGTTCTGATGCGAGGCTTCAGAAAATGCATTATCCATTCTCTTATTAAAACCGTTGATCAATTTTTTAGTGTCTTACAAGAGTATAATACAAGTTATCCAGTGGTAAGCGGTGAATTAAATTAAAAGTGTGTAAAACAGATAACATATGTTAATATAAAAATAAAAATATGTGAAAAGAAAAATACTTGAAATATCAACGTCCTGATAAGAACTTCGAGGATTTGGTAAAATTTCTAAATCGAAAAGAAAATTAATGTTTACTTTTTTAATAAGATTTGAATAAAAAAGGACATATTGTTCTTCTTCTACAAATGATAAAACTTTTATATAAAATAAATAAAAATTTAGCACGTCATTTGTATATTGTATGCAACGTGAAAATGTGTGCAGTAGATCTTATTATTTTAAGAATAACAAATGTGTTATTAAAAATGTATAATGAAACAAAGGAACGGAGGGTTTCTAAATCCTATTATAGAAAAATATAAAGTCCAGCTTAAATTTTGAATTGTTTGTGGCCCTATGGCGTTTAGAATAAAAAATTCTTGATTTATTCTTTTACGCTTTAGCTGACAATGTCCTGCATGTAACATTATCTATATATGAAGTAAGTTTTAATATGGTGAAATTAAGTTTTGATTTGTTTCTTATTTATATATACAGTATATATGTATATATATATATATATATGACTAAAAATTAAGTAATAAAACATTCAATAACATACTAAATTCTTCAAAATTTCACTTGTTATCCATAATGTTAACAGGTATTGTTTTAGGGAGGCTTCCTCATCCCTTTCAATTTTTTTTAAATTTCTTTCATGAGCTTTTTATACATAATATTTAATTAAATTCGTTTCACTTGCTAATAATTATATAGTTGAGTAAATAACATAAAATTGTTGTAAAAGATTGTCTGGGGAAGACAATTTTACTTTAAAGTGACCGCTAGTGATAAAAAATCGCTTGAAATTCTATAGATTTTTTATGTTTAAGATTGCTGTAATGAATTCTAAATTTTATTGGTAATTTGTATATAGTCCAGCCTATTATTTTTTGTTTTCTTTTTCTAATTTTTAATTTTAATTTTAACTTAGTCTCTATATACTTTAAGAAGCATTCCATTTTCAGACATTTATCATCTAAACCAGGGGTGGCCAACCCGCGGCCCGCCTTGAACATTTTTTCGGCCCGTTATATTTATCACACTTTTACAAAATATATTTATTTTATAATGGCAAAAGTAATGAAAGCTCCTGCTTTGGCAAGCCGATCCAATAATTTAGAGTTAGACAACTACAATAAAAGTTTTGAAATATATTCCTCTCCATTTCACGTTGAAATCGATTCGTCCCAGAATATCTCCAAATGGAATTCTTTGACTTACAATTAAAAAACATTTTTGAAACATCAGAATCAAAAATAGATCTTTATAACACTTACGTCACAAAAGAGAAAATTTCCAATTTGAAAAAAGCTGGCACAAAATTTTGTTAGCGCTTTTGGTTCAACTTACACCTAAGAATCGGTTTTTTTCGAAAATGAAATTGGCCCAACACAAAACACGCTCAAACATAACTGATACTAACCTACAACACAAATTACGATGAGCAAATACCCAAATTGAGATTTTGTAAAATCTACACTACTGGCTGTTAAAATTGCTACACCAGGAAGTATTGCAGATAACAAAATGATATTTATTGGACAAATATATAATACTAGAAATAACAAGTGATTAAATTTTCAAGAGATTTGGCTATATAGATCCTGAGAAATTAGTACCCAGAACAACCACCTATACCACCTGGCAGTAATAACAGCACTTATACGCCTGGGCATTGAGTCAAACACAGATATGAGGGCATGTGCAGGTAAAGATGCTCATCCAGCTTCAATACGATGCCACAGCTCATCCACCGTAGTGACTGGCGTATGGTGACGAGCCAGTCGCTCGATAACCATGGACCAGATGTTTTCCATTGGTGAGAGATCTGGTCGGGCAATTATCCTGCTGAAACTTACAGTTTCGCAGGGCTCGAATAAAGGATAGAGCCACGGGTCGTAACACACAAGAAATGTAACGTGCAGTGTCAAGCCTTGGCCTTGATTTCCGAGCTGAGTGTCCGTGCGGCTGCAAATGTCGTCGAACTGTTCATGCAGACACTTGTTGTCTTGCAAACGACCCCAATTCCTGAGTCAGAGCTCGTATAGTGGCTGCACAATCCATTAAGTCCATGCGGGTAACATGACTGTCTTCTCAGCTGTTAGTGATAGGGGGCTGCTGAGATCTAGCGCGGCCTTTTGTATTACTGTCCTGAACCCATCGGTTCCATATTTTGCTAACAGTCATTGGATCTCGCAATATTGCAATACGATAAACCGCAAATCCTGGTACGCTACAATTAGACCTTTATCAAAGTCATAAAGGTGCTGATACGCATTTCTGCTTCTTGCTCGAGGCGTTACAACAGGTTTTCACCAGGCAGCCACGTTCAGATGCAATTTGTTTATGAGAAACCGGCTTATACACACACACAAAAAAAAAACCAATTTCCTTATTTAATTACACATTATAGGTGTCGCTACTGGCGCCTGCTTTGTCTGAATGCACTAAAAAGCTAACTATTTACATATCACAGTACCTTCTTCCTATCGTTTAAATTTAACGTCTGTAGCATATCGCTTTCTTGGTGTAGCATTTCTAATGACCAGTAGTGTAAGTGAAAGAGTGGCGAAACAAATATCGCACTAGTAAAATAAATATTTTTAATGATCTCATTTATATTTATATATTTTTTATATTTCATTTTTAGTGCTATATATTTCTTTACAATGAGCGGTTAGTATCCTTATTATTATATTAAATATGCTTACATGTAAGAATAAGAATAAGAATGGTAAGCACAATAATAATAACTCATTATGTTTAAATTTTTCATTTCAAACAATGTCTACAATGGGTCTAAATCTAATGAGGGGATATATAATCTTATATGAGGCCTGCGAATTACGATGCATTTCCTAAGTGGCCAGCAAGATCTTTTAAGTTGGCCACCCCTGAACTAAACATTGTTTTATTGAACAAAATGAAATGCTTTCTAATTTCTTTATGTTATTTTCTATAACGAGCAGACGGTATTGAAATATTTTTGTAAGGATTTTGACTTTTTCCAAGTATTGAATTTAAATGAAATAACATTAACCTGAATGATATCATTTCAGAATAAGGTTTAATTATTTTTTCATCATCTGGTGCAATAGCCTCATTGTGGGACAAGACCGTCTGCCTACTCGCAGATTTCGAGGCATGAGGTGTTTTCTCTTTACTGAGTAGGGTTGTCAGCCCTACGTCCAACGCTCTATAGTCATATTAGACAGGTACCTATGATTCACTAAAACATCCATAGCCACGCCGGGACTCGAATCCGAAACCTGTGGCAACGAGCGCCCGAGCGCTAGTCACTCTGCCCTTAGGCCCTAATTATTGTCTGCATCATTGAAATTATACTTCTAAAATATCGCTAGAAAATAACCAAGAAGTCGAAGGCTCTATGTTTGCCTTTTACGACCAAAAAATAGTCTTAACTACTAGACTACTAAACTATTAAACTACTAAAAATTATACGAAATGGTTATTTTTTACATGCGAAATAAGCCATATGCCCATATGCCCTTGAATGGAAAGAAGGTCAAAAATACATACCCTTCACAAGTGCATATATTTTAGATATAATATCTTAAATCTCATCAGCTGTTTTAAAAGAAAATCAGACAAAACTTTCCCGAGAACTATCACTAAATCTTTTAACATCTTTATGGGTACTGTAAACTAAATTATATAATTCGATTTAAAGATGTTTAAAAAAGACACATTATATTCACCTCCGAGAGTAAAACAAGTTTATCAGTTCAAGATGCTGATTGTTCCAGGAAAATTGTATGACAAATGAAAAATTGAAACATATAGTTAAAATCAACGAGGCTTGGATATATTTATCGTTGCAATGAAAAAAAAAATCATTATTATTACTAAAAAAAAAAATAATAATAAATAAAGACAGAGAGGAAAAAACAAAAATTATTATAAGAAAACAAAAAAATTTTACTGAAAATTTCTTGATTTTGAATGGATTCTCTTATAAGGTAAACCTCAAAATAATGAAAGCAAAAAAAATTTCAAAAATAACTCATATTACTAAATGCTTGTCATGCAGGTACCTCGACGTGTCTGACATGGATTACCGAACATTTGTCTTTTCAATACGAGATATTTAATGAAATCTGGATGATTTTGATGGGGGAGCACAACAAAATCAACCTTAAAGCCTTAATCGTAAAACTTAAAGCTTTACCCGTAAAACTTAAAGCTTTACCCGTAAAACTTAACCTTAACCTGTAACCGTTACCAACGTAATCAACCTTCATTCAACCAAAATAACCTAATTACTTATTAAGAATGGCATTTTCTCTCTGAAATCAATAAGCAATATGATAGTTCCACGAAAGGCAATCAGACTGAACACATTAGAAAATAAAGTTCTTATCTTTTTCATAAATATATTCTTTTGGAATAGTTATAAAAACGTGAGAAAATCCTCTGTATACAGTCTTTTTTCACATATATCTTGATGTACGATTTTTGTGTTTTATTAAAAGAATTGTTTCTCATTTAAAATTACTCCAAAATGTTGTAAAATGCTGGCGGTTAATTTCAAATGAAAGGATACAAATAAAAGAAAAGAAAAGAATACGTTTACTATTGTCTATGAGAATTCGATTTTATTATAGCTAAAGGGAAAATAAATTAGAAATCCTATATTGAATGTAAGCCTTTTGCTAGACTATCATACAAAATGTTTGTGCAAGTAAAACTTAACCAAAGTTGGAAAAAATCTTAAATATATGGATGATTTTATTTTGACATTTTAGTTCAGCCTTTCAAGGTGACAGAGAAATAGACCCAAATATTTTTAATGTGTGTTAATTTTTCAAAATTTAAAATGCTTAGAGACGAATTAATTTTGAATAAAACTTACTTGATTTTTTTATTACTCCATTACTGAGAATGATTATAGAGTTAATTGACTATTACGGTAGAACATTAAAATTTTTGCAGCGTGTGTTCTTTTAATCAGCTTCAAAACCACTTTATACTCAGAATTAAATATTTAAACTAAGTTTTGAATTATATGAACATAGTTGTATATAACCCGAAGTTACGTGTTATGCGTTTGTTTGTTGAATACAACATTTGAACATTACATGATCGTATATATTCAGCGTGAATAAAGATATTAAAAAAATTATATTACTTGCATAAATAAAATGAACATTTTCCTAATGTAAACGTGTCTATTAGGTTATATATTTTTATAGTTAATTTTATGTTTTCGTTATTAAATATTTCTATAAATTAAAACTAAATACTTTATATGGTAAAACATAAAAAAATAGCTTATATTTGTAAGCTTTCTTTGAAAGACATTAAAATCCTTTGTAATTATTTATTTTTCTATGTATGGTATACTATTTTTCTATATATTTTAAATTATGGTTAATATTCTTATGCATTTAAGAAAGTTCTTCATGTTTTTAATAATAATTCAATTAATCTTCAATAAATGTAAGTATTAAAGCAAATCTTTTCATTCTGTTAGAAATAAATGTGTTTAATGCTAGTAGCAAACGTTTAAAACATTCCAAAAAAGGTTTATTCAATCTAGTAATATTCCACAAAAGGTTAATTTTTTTTAATGAATTCTTTATCATCACGAATTATTTCTGTAGTTTACTGAAAGCAATAAAACAAACAAATCTAAAAATTCTGTACCACAAAGAGGCAACAACACATCACTGTGCCCACAGCTAAGATTTAGGAACCCCTTATTAATATTAGTTTTCAACTTGATATTAATACCCAAAAATAGAAGCGAGTTTCATTTGTGAGCCCATGTATAAAACTTTCTACAATAAAAAAGGCATTTTTATCAACTTATAAACTTTGACAGGCTAGAATTGTGGTATTTAAAATATTTACATTTTCGGCAATAATATTGTATCTTTTTTTAAATGGAAAAGTAACTAATGCACCTGCTTGGAAATTCTGATTTTATAATACGTTCTAGACATTACAATTTAGCAAAATACAGCGCGTTTAGGGAACAAAGAGTTATTTTTTTCCCTTGGCAGCGGAACATCAACTGATGATTCAGTATGGCAAAAGAGCGGGGAAGCAGTCACTGAAAACGTTGCATTAGGTAATTGGAGCATGCCGGCAACATGCACCACGTGACAAGCAACCTTCTGCGATGTGTTCCCGACGTATCCTCACAAAAGAGATACCCCTCCCCTTCTTTCCCTCTTTTCAGTGTAATATATCAAACCTCCCATTGAGCCATGAGTAATTCTGCATGGGTCGTTTCAATGGGTATTAACTTCAAATAAGGGGCCCGACAATATCAAATATATATATATATATATATTCTCCCATTAAATATATACACTCAAGAGCCGAAACATCATGACCACCCCTACATTTTGCAATGAATTCACCTGGATGACGTGGAAGGCACGTGGTCAGGTGGAAGTGGTATTAATCCATGCCAAGACGGGTTGAAGCTGTAGTTGAAGCCAAAGGTGGGCCAGCTCGTTATTGACAGGTGGTCATAATGTTTTGGCTCTTGAGTGTATATATGCGCCCTTCTTTTCACCTGGAGTTAAAGAGAGCCCGGCATAATCATTGGAACAAAGATTTTATTCATCTGAAAAGTGCATCCTTTACAGAATTTTCAGCATGCAAACATAAAATATCTATAGATATTAATTATTTGCAAAATATTTATATGCAAGCCTAATTAATCATGAGTAAAATATCACCATAATAAGCAATTTAACTCATTGAATGAAGTTAGAGAGTAATCAAATGAAAGTTAACTATATTATTCATTTTTATATAATTAATTAAGTCATTAATTCATTAATTGGTTATTTTATACTGCAAGTAAACGTTCGAAATAGCATCTGTCATAGATGGAAATTAATAGTTTCAATTCGAAAACTTGATTTCTACATAGCTGCTGCCATGATCATAACTAATACCATGAAATTCCAAAGTAATATTCACATATATTCAAAGGCATATTTATTCAACCTCTACAAGGCGAAAAGTTTTATTTTCTTTAATATGTTTTATTTGATAATCGATAGTAATTTCAAATAGTCATTTGTACTTGTAAGAATTTAAGCAACCCTTGGAATTCACGTAGTTATTTTTATTTTAAACTATACATGCCTCTATGAATTCTTATTTTATACTCTCTCCAACTCTCTTCAGAACAATTACCCTATATGAGTGATTTTACTGTTTAAAACTATATGAAATTGTACTATAGAAATGTATTAAATAGCTTTAGCAAATAATTTTTAAATCGTTTAAAGTTTTTTATTGGTACGTACTTATGTTTATCAATGGCTTTGAAAAAGTAAAGCAAATCGTTCTTTTCAAATAAAATTTCACGCAAATGACGGAATCAATAATTATTTATATATATATTAAATAATCCATGTTAATAATTATTAATTATTCAAGTTTATTAAAAAAAAAAATTTACGTTATTAAAAAGAAATAAGAATTTAATAACTTATTAGATATAATAAGAATTTAATCACTCATTATATACTAATATAATTAGATTTATGCTCTATCAAAAGAAGTTTGTTAAAAGAGACGGCCACAAAGACTAAAGGCTCGTGCCCACCGAAGCGAGAAACGTTGCAGATTCATGCGGCGAGCCAGAAAAAATTTTCCACCAGTTCTCACTGAAGCGTCAGAAATCGCTGTACTCCTGGTGAAGTTCCAGTTACTTCTTGATGGCAGTTTCGATTGTTTACTTCCGAGGTGGAAAAGGGCGCGCAATCACTTTTTTATTTGGCGCGCTTAAGGCTCGTTCCCACCGAGGCGAGAGACGTGAAGATGCAAGAGGCAAGCGACCAAATTTTTTCGACCCCTTCACAGCGAAACGTCAGAAATAGCATTACGCATAGTGAAAAACCGCTTGAAGTTGAAAGTTGGGCTACTCCACGCGGCGAACTGCAAACCGGTTTCAGGCGACCGCGGTGACGTCAAATTTTGGTCGCTTGCATCTTGTCGCCTTGGTGAGCACGAGTCTTTACGATCCGTGACTCGAGCGTATTGCAAAAATGGTTTGTAAAAAAAGAACAATCACAATTTTATCGTTGTCGGCCTTAGAACAGAAGAAAAGACGATGTTGGGTGAGAGAAATTTATAAGAACCGAAGAATGCAAGGTGCCTCGGATAATTTAATGGAAGAAATGATACGGAAAATTATTTTAATTTCTTACGGATGACACCCATACAGTTCGATCATCTTCTTAACGCTTGTTGGGCCGGTAATTTCTAAAGAGAATACGAATTATCGTGAATCTATTCAAACGAAGGATAGACCGTCCCTTACCTTAAGGTATGTGTATGCATTTTTACCATATTCTATTTCATGATCATTGAGTTTAATACTTTTTGTAATTGTTGAGTATTTTAATTTTAAAAATAAATGTGTCAAGATAGGCTCCTACTCATAAATTTTGTAGTTTTATTGTTTTTTTGTTATTTTTTTTAATTTTTTTTTTATTTTAAAAGAATCAGCGAGTAACATTCAGCATAAAATATTATTAGTTTTTTTTTTTAATTTTTCATTCCTTAAAATATGTATGCATAAAAACTTAAATTAGGTGTAAAATACTTCTGTTAAAATAATTCTTAAAATGTGTATTAAGAAATACTGTTATGGAATTTTAAATAATTATTAATTAAACTACACAAAATAGTTTCATAATTTATGGATAACTTTAATTTTAATGTTTGTAATAGTATAACATGTAATTCTCATTACTAGGCGATTCTTGGCCAGTGGTGATTTAATGGTCAGTTTGTCCTACCAATTTAGAAATGGCCGATCAACTGTAAGTCAGAGCATCCGAGAGACTTGTGAAGCTCTAAGGGATAAATTATATCCCATTGTTTTGGCAAAGAAAAGCAGTGAAAAATGGCTGGATATTGCGAATAAGTATTTTTCCAAATGGCAGTTTCCAAATTGCAAAGGATCAATAGACGGAAAATACGTATTAATTCAGGTAAATTATATAGTTACAATTATTTAAAGTAACTATAATTAACTATTAATGTTGATAATTCACTATTAATTTTAAGTAATTGAAATATATTTTCACAATGTATCATTTAACACTTTTTTTTTTGTTATATCTGATATAAATGTAATAAATGTGTTTTTTTCAGGCTCCGCCCAATACTGGAAGTCAGTACCATAATTACAAGGGAGGCTTTAGCATTATTTTGCTAGCCTGTGTGGATGCTGACTACAAGTTTATGCTTGTTGATATTGGGTCGGAAGGCTATAATAATGACGGTGGTGTTTTCAGACACAGTGTCATTGGCCAAGCCATTAAATGTAACAAAATCAACGTTCCAAATAGTGCAGCATTGCCTTCAACGAAGACGGTTATGCCATTTGTTTTCGTGGGTGACGAGGCATTTCCCCTCAAGAACTATTTAATGCGGCCCTTTCCAGGAAATGCCCTTTCAAAAGAAATTTAATTTCCGCTTATCAAGAGCTCGGAGGTGTGTAGAAAATGCTTTTGGTATTATGGCGGCAAGATTTCGAATATTTCGGAATTTTATATTACTGCCAGTGTGGAAACATGCAAGGCAATTGTTGCAGCTACTGTATGCTTGCATAATTTTCTGAAGCTTGCGGATGATGCCATGCCACCTTTAAAGAGGAGGTACTGTCCTCCTGCCTTTAGTGACACCCTTTCTCCAGATGGAGACATTATTTTAGGTTCATGGAGACAAGAGAAATGTACACTGAAAACGGTAGGCCGCTTTGTTGGTAATATGCATACAAATTGAGATGATAATATGCATTTGATAATAATTTGATAATATGCATACAATTTGAGCCCAATTGAGAGAAAATTTTATGGAATACTTCTGCAGTGTAGGGCAGCTAGAGTGGCAGGACCACCATGTGTTAGACACTGGCCGTGAATTATTGAATTTATTTTTAGTTTCCTTTAAATAAAGTTTGCATTGACTGATTTTATATTTCTCCTGTTTATGTTATTTTGCTATTATTATTGTTAAAATCATTGTTTATTGCTTCTAAATATGCATAAACTGATTTTGTTAATAGATGTTTAAATTTATATAACAATCAAATAAAAATATCAATTCATACCAAATGTTCTGTGCAAATTATTTTAAAATATGAAATATTATGGTTAATATCTCCTTTGATCAGATTTTATCATTTGTATCTACACATTAATAAAACAGAAATAAATGCATTATTTTTAAATTGTAAGGATTTGCTAGATAATTTATTTAATACATAAAATATTTTATGCTCTCATATTTTTTGAAATTTAAATATGAATTTCATAGGATTAATATTTAATTAAATAGATAACATAAAAGACAAAGTGTTAATTTCTTATGGACGAGCTACATTTGAGAAGATGATTCCATAAAAGAAAATTTCAGTTTAACTTTGTTTATAATTTAAATATTTAATGTAATGAATATTTTTTTTAACATTTTTTATATTGATTTCTTTGCTAAATAAGCAAATGTATTGACCTTTTTATTGGAATTTTAAACTCAAAAATAATGCATTTTCAAAAATAATAATTTAATTGCGGGAATAAGTTTTAAAAACAATGCGTGCTAGGAAGTAAAATATCGGACGAAAAAAAAACGTTATGCAAAAACTCTCTATTATCTCTGTTAACTGTAATGTTTCTTTGAAAAACAAATGTGATTTTTTTAAAAATTATTTTATAGTGAAATATATTTTTATTATACATAAATCGTTTATACAATTGTTAATTTTGGCTTAAATTATTTTCCTACTAAGAACATAAATATCGAACGAGAGAGCAGAGCCTATTTTTAAACTTCTATTTCAAGCGTGTGAAACATAATATTTCAAACTTCTCTAACTTGATAAAAAGCTCGACTTGCAGTAATGCACACAGGAGTAAAATTTGCTTATTATTGCTTGCTTTCAAAAACAAGGATACTCGATGACGATGGCGATGAGCATCTCGCAACAACTTTTTGGCTGTTTGTTGGGGATTTGGGTTTTTTTTTTTTTTATTATACGACACGCAAATGGAAGGTAAGAGGTTTTTCTAAAGGAAAGGAGGAAAAAATGCGAAACTCAATGTATCTCCAGAAAATAATGCGCTCCCCTCATTACCGATCGTTTTGATTACACGCGGCAGGCATACTTGATACACGAATTTTCCTGATCTACACATACAATAATAACGACAAAATATTCATTTTTTCCCAATAACCAAAAGGCCAAGGATGTTACCTACAAAAAATGTCTTTTCAGTAGAAGGAAAACTTTCGGCAACAAACAACTCTGTTCCGTCGATCAACCTTAAAGACTCTTCTTTGCTTTATTTTTTCCACTTTCAGCTTGAAACCTGAAACCAATTAGCGAGAAACTGCAAAGTTTTTAAAATTCATCCACTTATAGGTGGAAAAAATCCATTTTTGTTACCTTGACGTGTTGCAACAAAGTTCACCAAAAGAAAACCATATATAAGTTGATTTTATTACTTTAAAGTTTGTCGGATTCTTAACGAGCTTCTCATTAGTATTTCAATCTAGAACTTAAACAAAATTAAAAAAAAACTTTTTAAAAATCCCCCTGATCCCCTTAAAATCTTCTCTGCTTACTTAATGAGAGCGAATCGAACAATGTCTATGGAATCACGACAACCTCCCCCTGCTCCTACAGTCCCGGTGACTCAGCCACATGGAAGCTCAACGCTTCGGTAAGCCGTCAAATCCCGAGATCCGATTTCACTTTTATTCCACACTGTTTCCCCCTCATCTGCATAAAAAAAAATCTCCTGCCTGTTCTAGTAATGTTCTAGCATTTCCTTTCCACGGCAAAAGTCATTCGTGCACCTGTAAGAGTTCGAATTGCATTTATCGAGACTGTAATTAATTCTGTTCTAAATTATTTCTTGTAACAACAGCTATCAATTAGAGCTGTACCCATACGGATGAGATATTGGCTTCTCGATTAGTTACAATTTTTTTTTTTTTTTTTTACTCTTTTTCATTAAAATTTCGTCCACAAATATTTAAAATCATATAATTAACGAAAGAGTTTTTCACATTGCAGATACTATTCACGGATGTAATTTGAACTTTGTATAATTAAAAATATTCATTTTGTATTTAATAAAATGTAACATTAAGTTATTTTATAAATATAGAAATATTTTTTATTTGAATTTTTTTTTTTTTTTTTTTTTTTTTTTTTTTTATTTTGAGAAATTTTAAATATTTTTAAAAGCATTTTAAAAAGGATTGAAATCAATACATTTATCTATTAACTTAACCTAATAATCTATCCTCTAATATTTTAATTTTTAATTTTTGTTATTTTATTATGTGTTTTTGTTATCTTATTAATTGCTATTTAGTTTTTGTTGTTTTATTATAATTATACGTTTGCTATTTTTCTTACAATTTTAATATTCAAGAACAAATACTTCTTTAAGTCCATGAATAAATGCAGTAGAATCGTTTGGAGTGAATAAATATAATTTTGTTATTTCCTTCATATCAAGTACAATTTTATCTAAACACAAAAAGTAAACATTGATTTAATTTATTTAATCATAATTTATTCAAAGATATTTTTTTTTAATTTTTTTAAATAAAAAAATAAAGGTAAGAATTACACCCTGCATACATGTGTTAAAAATAAATTAACTGCTTGTTAAATAAAAAGTAAATAATTTTCAAATGAAATAATGAATGTCAAAAAGGAATTTGAATAATATAATATTATCATAATTAATAGCAATCCTTGTTTAGAGTAAGTCAATTTCAGTATTTTTAGATTATTTTGATTCTTCTTGAAATTCTGAATGATAAAATTATAAGTAATAGATACAAAAAATATATCATAAGTATTATAATTCCAAAAGGTAACGAAGTATAAAATCCATTGATAAAAAATTCCGTCATAGATGATCTATGAAATATGCATAAATTAGGCGTTGAGATAGAAAGGAATGGATTAAAAAAAAAATTTAAACGGCACTTGTTCTTCAGTGTTTGCAAACTTTCAGAATGTTTCCTGATTTTGTGACTAATTTTGAACTTCGCTGAACTTCAAGATTATAAAAATAGTAAATATTTTAAAATTAGTCTTCACTTGCAAACTGCAATGATTTTAGTTTACTCAATTGCTTCAGTGAAGGACATTTAAACTTTGTGAATAATGATAGAGTTTGTTACAGTTTTTTCTAAGCACCTTTTTTTCGGTCTATTCTCAGTTGCATAAATATAAATTTATTTTCCAATTTAATGTTTCAATGAATAACTGTAAGTATGCAATTCTTTGATTTTTGTTTACTACATTAAATAATGTCTATTTCTAACAAGCGAAAATATTTGCTTAAAACAAAAACGTCCTATTACCAATTTTATGTTTAATATTCTTTAGAATTTCTGCGTCCTGATGTCCAACTGGATGGCGTTCTGGCGTTTGGTACTACAGGCTTCAGGTTAGATTTCTGGCAGTGACATGGACGTTAAACAGTAGGTTTAACAGAAATCCATGTTAAACAGTAGGTGCCGGGCTAATTAGCCTAAAGTATGCAAAAAATGACTGTAGAGCGATAAACCAGAATTTTTATCACATCAGACTTCTCTATTTAGAATTAAAGTCCTCAAATAAACATTTTTGGGAAAAAGATACCTGTATCACACTTGGTATTTAGAAATATAGAAATATCCTTTAAAAAAAATACGAGTTAAGTAGTTTTCGAATTAAACAGCTTTTGTCACTAAGCAAATTTATAATTATTTATTAAAGTATAGATTTGTAAAGTGAAAACCTAATATTGCTGTGGATAATGTGAAGTACAAAATCTGAAACTAATAAAAAATAAATTGAATCAAATTTTTATTCAAAACATCAATTAATTAATTTGAGAACGATAGATAATTTTCTTTTAAAACAACATTAGTTTGGCACAAGTTTTTAATTTTTTATTTCAGAAATTACAACAGGCCATGTTCTTTACTTTTACAATATGACAGTATCGATTCATGGACCTTGTATTTCGATTAGGACTTCCTATAGAAGGAATGGTTATCTTTGAAATCATTTGTTTTCAGTTTACAATTAGTTTCACTTGTCATTTATTTATGAAATAAGTTCTTAACTTATATCACTTAAGTAAATAAATTTATTGTTAGTTTAAGAGAGCAAAATTAACATTCATGGAAAACTACGGTCACCTTTTCAAAAAGCAAAGTTTTCCATGAATTTAAGATATTTTTTCTACCTTTTTTATCGTTTTTTTCAACCTTTTATAAAGTCAAATGTTGCCATTACTCATTTTAAAGAATGAAGGTAACATTTAATATGTATTGAAGTGGTAGTTTTAACTGAATTATAATTTTGAATTTTTTATTTATATTGCACTTTTTCTTTTATTATACTTGCCAAATAAAAAATATATAATGTTTACTGCACCCTGACTCCACATATCTCTTAACTCCGATTTCCATACGTTAACCAACTAAAGATATTTTTTTTATTATTCAATTATTATTTTTTTTGCATTGAATACCTGATGAAACTTTTCCCCACTCACTAATTTCTCTTTCATTAAACAATAATAAATATACGCGAATCCGAATTGAAACGGACGATCTGATTCTCGCATTCTAGATATCATATATCACAGGTCTTTTTTATTATAGGGACATGTGAACTATATAATAATTTAATGTGATTGATTGAAATAGTTCATATCAGTAATAAGAGAGGTAAATCCATACTATTGTACTGTTAATTTGATATGAGTTAAAAAGTTGAAATATAAAGACTATAATTATTTTAAAATGGAGATTTTATGAATAATTAAAAAGAAAAAACATTTTATTAAATTTATGGCTTAAAATTATCATTTAAGCTGAATAACCTGTTTCTGTATGTTTTTCGAAAAAATTGGTGACTTCATGGATAGTTCAGAAGTGTTTCTTCTTATATTGAAGGTAAATGACATTATCGCCATTATATATTTCGATATTAATAAGATAAAATGAAGCACTATTTTAATAATTTCTTTTAATTTTTAATCTCTCACAGCTTTAACGGCTGGTAGTGAAGAAAGAATAGTAGAAATGTTTTATTATTGAAATGATAGATAAAAGAAAAAATTTCGAATTTATTCTACAATTATTATTTACCATCTTTTACAAAAATCAAAACACATCATTATAAAATAAACATTACTAAAGTTAATTGATCTGAACGAATTGTTCATTAGAATCCTGCATTACACAAAATTACATATATATATATTTTTTTTCTTCTAATGCAGATGGCAAACACATTATATATACATATAACATGCAATCCAAGTTATGGATTGCATGTTACTTTAATGACTGTAATTAAAATAAATGTTATTGTGAATTAGAATTATCCTTATAGCATCCATAGAATTTTAGTAAAATCCTTGATGTTAAAATTTTTTCTACACAATTTTGAAGAATTGAAGAATACATTATTAATTAATTTCACCTTATATGTCTATATATAAACGAAAATTGCTATAAATGGTGCAATAACAAGGATCTCACTATTCTTCACATAATAAAATTTGATATATCTCTTCAAATGTTATTATGTGGATGCTTTAAGGAGATATATATCAGCTTAGCTTTTTAACTTTACTAATGGGCACTTGGGCAGCATTTCACTAATTGTGCAAATAATTTACCGCTTGCAACGTAGAATGTGGGATATTTGTAGATAAGATGCTTCTCTACAAGAAACAATGTAAACACAGAGAAGTGGTTACACTTAGGTAAGGAAAAATTTTAATGTTACTTTTAAAAAATAAATATATGATTGTGATATTTTCAACGATGTCTTGATATATTACTTCTTATTTATGTAGGCATGACAGAGAATAAAGGGAGATTTAAAAATTGTAAGATTATTTAGGACATTAATTTTATAATTAAAAAATACTTTATATTATTTTACATTTTATAATTAAGTTACAAGAATTTATTTTACATTACACTTGTAGCTATTTTTGCAATAATAGAACTTTTATATGACTTAATGATAGATGCTTCTCTACAAGAGACAATGTAAACACAGAGAAATGGTTACACTTAGGTAAGGAAAAATTTTTATGGTGCTTTTAGAAATCAAATATATGATTGCGATATTTTCAACGATGTCTTGATATATTACTTTTTATTTATGTAGGCATGACAGAGAATAAAGGGAGATTTAAAAAATTGCAAGATTACTTAGGACATTAATTTTATAATTAAAAAATACTTTATATTATTTTACATTTTATAATTATGTTACAAGAATTTATTTTACATTATACTTGTAACTATTTTTGCAATAATAGAACTTTTATATGACTCTCTATTTTTTTTTTTTACTGCAAATGCCTCAGTTTAAACATGAATGCTAATCAAATTGATTTAACTTGAAAAGTTAGTGCTATTTTAAATGTAGTTAAATGAGTAAAATTAAAAAACAAAATCTTACTTACAGCTTTCTGTATAAGTATCTTGACAAGAATAACATCTCTTTTTGAAATGAAGAGGAGAAATGGACCTGAAAAAAGTTTTGTAACAAAAACTATTTTTAATTTCAGAATTTTAAAACATATATGAGATGAGAACATATACAAAACAATCGCTGGTATGTGAAAAAAAATTTATAATACTTTTTAAAAAATTAAATTTCTAACATTTGAAATAATTTATTTTTATGGAACCATACATATACAAGTCTCCATCCTTGAATATAATAATCCATTCCTTCTATTAAAAATCACAAAGGTAATTAATATAACAAACTTGAATTGTAACGTAAATTTATGAATTTTCCTTCAATTCAATTTCTTTTAGATTGATTTTATTCATATCAATTTAATATATTATGAATAATTAGATATTTTGTTTTCTATTTTAAATTTCCTTCTATGTACCTTTTCTTCCTCTTAAACTAACATTTCTGCTCGACTCGTGGTCAAGTAGTAACTAGATCAGTTAGCGTGCATGAAGATTGATTAAAGTCCACTAACGCTGTTCATTTCATTCACTTCTTTCAATATTACAGGGATTGGCTTACTATTTTGAAAATGTGCGTAAAGTGGCTTTCAGATTCCCTTAAAGGTTTGTTTTTTTTTTGGATATTCTTCAATGAGGCAGGCAAATGTGCTGCATATATCCTGATAGTCTTCCCCAAATCAATGCAGTTCATTCATCCTCTAGGAGTATGTGAACAGGGTTTATAACGAGATTCCCAATGTAGAAAAAAAACCTAAGCTTTTTTTCTATAATAAATCGTATATACGATGTGAAACCTTTTTTATTCAATTTCTTTATTCTAATTCATAGCGTTTGGTAAAATACAGAATCATTCTTCTTAAGAAATAAAGTCTTCTCTAGGGCCTACTAAAAAGTAGAATAAAAGAATGTGTAATTATTTTAATACTGAGAGTAATTACATTAATGCTGCTTAAATTTGATGAAATAAAATGTTGACAATATAAATCTTCTACCAATTTTTTATTTAAAGATAATTAAAATACCAAATACGTGATTCAATATTTATCATGCGTATATATATCGTTATATAAGTACTATTGTTACTTAAAAATTCAAAATAAAAGTTATTTGTTAATATTTTTATAGTTAAATAACATCGTATAGCAAAATCGAGCATAATAATATGTGCAGAATAATAATGTGTACAGGCATAGTAGTATGTTCCATTTTGTTGAATTTCAAATTTTATAGAAACCTAAAAAGCAGGCAATTTCATTATTCTTTGATGAAATTAGGCAATGGTAATCATTACCCAAATGACCATTTCAATGCAGAATGTTAGTTTTCTTGTTCTTCCATCTTTTTTTGTTGTAGAGGAAGTAAAGAAGCTCAGAAAGGGAATGTTCAATCAGGATGGCAAAGTGAAAATTACTTTAAAGTAATTCCCATCTATTATATTCTTTTTCTTGTTGCCATAATATCCATCTATTCTTGTAAAACCTCTGTGCTATATTAATAACAGCAAAAAAAAATTGTAATTTCGTAGTATAAGTTAAGGTTTAACGAATAAAGAGGACTTAACATATTTCTCAGAAAACAGTCAGGATGCGTAAATTTCACAATTTTTCTACGAAAATGGAACATGAAAAATGGATTAGTGATATAGAAGCAATTTATGAAAGCTTTAGATAAAGACGTCTGCGAATATTTGTAATAGGTTTCCTTCCTTGTTTGATGCCAAATCTAATGAATCTTGATTGTGCCTCACATTCAAAGTAGTTAGTTTAAGGTTATAAAGAAAGAGATGCGAAAATGAGAAGTAAATAAGCAATTAAAAGCAATTTAGAGAACAAGAAATATAAAATTAGTTATTTATGTAATCATATATATCAGTATATCATCTTAATTGTCTGTTTACAAAATAAGTGTAAAACTGAGTTTTTTTCCCCACAAATAGAATATTTTTTAAAAAACCTTTTTCATCTTTCTGAAAATCAAAGAGGTTAAGGTGGAAAAAAGAAATGGAGAAAATTTAGCGACTGATGAAAAATAAAAAATATATAACAGCAAGTTATTGGTGATATAGATAAAGAAGGAATTGCAAGCGAAAGTAAATCAACAAAGAGAAAATATCTAAAGCAATAAGCAGAAACATTGAACTTTAGACGTAATCATTTAATTTTTGTCTCTATTTATGAATATTTTAAGATACATTATATCATATAATATATCCTTCTTTATCGCTCCCTTTTTTTAACAAAATATGTTTAAAATATACATGTGTTCTTATAAGTGCTGAATACTTTGAAATGGAGTCATTTATTACCTGAGTAACAAATGCGTTGTATGCACAGCATTATCTAGCACACAGATCTTGCTTGTTGCATTACATATGCCCATACTATAGAAGGAACCACAATTATATCTCTCCTGCTTGTAACGCGAGGACTTAACGATTTGCAGATATTATGGCGAGGCTATTCGAATTCACTTCATTAATAATTTTTTGAATTGTTTTTCTATTCAATTTCAAAAGCAGTTCGTGCTCTTTTATCACTTAATTTAATAGCATTTTTTGGTATAACATTTTTCAGAAAGAATAACAAATTATGATGTGATCCAAAATATAAATATATTTTAAGAAATCAGCACTGATAAAAAAAATTTAGAAACATTTTCCTCACAAAAACAGATGCTCAGAAATAAAAAAAAAAGCATTTAAACATAATGGATTAATAATAATATATGTTATTTAAATAGATAATTAAATTTATAATATAATAATAATAATAATGGTATTATGTAAAGTTTTAAACACATTCTTCTCAACTAATGTATTTATTTTTTATATTTTTTTTATTCAAATTTGTAACATTATAGATATTTTTTTATATTTATGACATGAATTATTTTCAATGATATTATAAAAAAATAATTTAAAAAACAAAGTATACCATTTCATTAAAATTTTTATCACTTAATAAAAATAGGTTTTTCAGTGCTAATTTTTTTTATTATTGAGAGATAATTTATCAATTTTAAAATTAAAAATATAATATTAGTGACTACTTAAAACTTATTAAACATATTAGTAAAAACTTTCCCTCGTTTGCTTTTTTATTCAATAAGAAAGAAAGAAATGATAAATGTTTTTGAGAATCAGTGAGTATTTTTTTTTTATTTTAACTAGTTAATTATTTCATATTAACATTACAAAAATAATTTTTAGGCATTTTTCTTTCTATATCAAACTTTCGTACAAATTTATTAATACATATTTACAAGACGTTTTATACACAATAAAACATATTCTATATAAAAATTATTGATTAGAAAAATAATAATTGCAATATTGTTATTCGAAATAGTTCAAAAGATTATAATTGATGATAATCATTAACGTACATTCATTCAAACAACATGTTTCTATTACAACTTAAGAACATCGAAAAAATTTAATTGTAAAACAATTATGAAGGAACTGACTACTCACCCAATATTCTCACTAATGCAATGAAGATATAGAAGAGCTATGCAGTTTTCAGTTGCTATGGCAACTATACACATCCCTCCTTTGTAGAAATGTTCAATTTAAATTTGTTTGTGGTCTTTAGGGAGGATAAACTTTTCTTAAAAATTCATAAAACTCATCTACATTCAAATAATTTCTTTTTTATCAAGTACTCATATAGAACTATTTTACTTAGTTTGATTGAACTACCCAATAATTTAATCCACTTTTAATTGAAGAACATGCTTAAATGTGAGGTATAAAGCGATTATTTAGAATACCAATCCACAAACACTACTAATACACTTCCTTGTTGTCATTGATAATTAAAGCCCAATTAATTCCACAATAAAAAACACTGGTTTACTTCATCATGGATAATGTGGTGTGTAAAATAAATATGATTCGCTAAAATATTTATAAAGCACTGAAATTTTTAAATTTGCAAGTTGAGAAAGTATAGAGTTTTAAAATTCTATATGTGCTTTAAAATTATATTATATTATATGTTTACTTGTCTAAACTGAATATAAGAAATGAAAACTTATTTACAACATTTTTTAAAACGTGATTATAAAAATCTTTATTTTAATATAAAGGGCAAATATATGTATATATATATAGATATATATATTTAAATTTTTGCATCAAGGAGTTAGGAAATCATCATTATGTTTACACATTTTAAGAAAACAATATAAAATCCTAAATAGTTCAGAATTATTTTTTTTAGTTTTAAAATAATTGACTTTTACAAGAACAGTGTGAGAATATATTGAATAATATATATAGAAGAGATATGAATTGTTAACATTTAGTTTTGGCAATACTTTGGCGGGGGGGGGGGGGGGGGGGGGGGGGGGGGGGGGGGG
>BPLQ01001031.1:159072-173823 GCA_021605075.1 Caerostris darwini
TTTTTTTCTAAATGTAAAATATTTAATGACTGTTATTTCATAGTTTTTAATGCGACTTTAGTCCTGATTCTTTCTCTTTTTTTTTTCTTTTAATATTCGTATTTGTCATTTACTTTGATGATCAGCAAATGGAAAGAGGGATTGTGGGAATATTAAGTATAGTTCGAAGTTGTAAGGGGTGCCAATTAAAAAACAGACTAGAAATTTATGTCACTTAGTTGTAGAGTATTATAGTTTAGTGTTTATTTAGGCAGTATCTTTTGATTTAAAAAAATTAAAATTAATCTAACTCAACGATTTTCATTTTAAAAATCAACAGCAAACTCAATTCCCAAATGTAAATGAATAACTTAGAAATGAAAGTAATACAAATGGAAGAAAATGATAATAAAAAAATTAAGGGAAAACTGAGAAAGTAAACTAATTTTATTCAAAATATAATTAATTTTATGATTAACCATTCCGTAGTATAAAAATACAAAGGATAAAAGTACTAAAGAATAGGTATCAGTAAAGTATAATAATAGTAAAATATATGTATTATGATTATTGATATTATTACTGATTGAATTTCAACAAGGCCATTAAAATTTGAATGACAGCAAATAAAACATGGAAAATTAAAAAAAAAAAATCCAGTTCTCAAAATAGCTGAAAGGTCAAAATGTTCAGTGAATATCAATAATTTTTTTAAGGATTAAATCATATTTTACAATTAACATGCTATTAAATAAATAGCGCTAAAAATCAATACTGTATTAGAAATGCATGTTCTTTCAGCAGAGGCTTAATAAGGCGGCTTTTTTTATTAGAGATTTCTAATGGCTTAATATCTTATAAACATGGATTATAACTTTCAATTTCAAAATTAGTTGAATATAAATTAAATATTTAAGTTAGGTAAAAATTTATTGGAAATTATTGCATTTAAACAAAAATAAGCAACAAAATTAATTTAAAAGTCTTACATAAAGCTGAAACAAGTACAATGCCTATTTTAAAATACGCCTTATTAAACATTTCGTTTATCAATTTTTTTATGACCATAAATTAATTATCTCTGGGGGATTAAAGTTATGTGAATTTATGACTAAAGCTTAATCTCACAGACTATGAATATAACACTGATAAAATAATTTGTAAGCTTTATGAGAGAAATCAAATAGCTTGGAAATAGATATAAAATGTTAAAATAATTCATAATTATCTACTTTTTTATTTATATTAATACTAAAGCATGGTATGCAGAAATAATCACAATAGTAAAATAAATCTGACTTATATCCCCAATGCAAAGTAGAGTTATTTTCCTTTTATTGGCGTTTGACATTTAAAGTAAACTGAGCGCCATCAGAGAGGGACGTCATGAAACCGAAACTTTTGTTACGTTCCTTATTACCGGACGCGCGGCTTTCCTAAATAACACATTAAAAAATTCCATCCCTTTTAGAATAAAAAAGAAGGTGCTCTAAACAGATTAGAATTGACGTCAAAAAGTCCACCCCGTACTTCCTCTCCCCTGCACGAATGTGCATAGTAGCAAGGAATCGTTTAATCTTAAAAAGTTAATAATAAAAGCTCTAATCCTCTTAACCTAAACGATTTTGAAGAATGGAAAATGGAAAGTGGGTTCGTGAGGATATTATGCGTAATTCAAAATTGCAAGGCCTACCAATTCAATGGAAGGTAAGTATTTAAAGCGTTATCCCAATTCCCTTAATGGAACTGAACCTTAGGAGCATATGCGGAAATATACCATAGCAAGCTGTATCATTTTAACACACATTAACCACAATTTAAATGACTGTCAAAGAGATTTTAAAGGGGTAGGAAACGCATTTGAACACAAAATAGGATCTCCACTTAGGTAGAAAGCATATTTAAGTGCTACGATTATGGGTAAGTGGTTGTTGAACTATTATTCCCAGAACTCAGTAGAGTTTCTAAAAATTTTACTTTTAGCTTCTGTCGCCATTTATGCATATTCTTCTACTTCGCTTAGCTTTCCTTTTTTACTAATTATCGTTATTCGTTATAAATTCATGTTTTTTTTTTTTTTTGCATTATATTGTTCTTTTTCTACTACAAGAGAATTTAAATAATAATATTAAAACATTGACGTAATGAAATGAATTAGTATTGCAATGGAATTAATTAATATTTTAAACTTATGTTCTTATTTATTGATACAATATAAATTTCTGGTATCTATACGAGGTATGGTAGATAAATCCATGTATATTAAAATATTTGTTAAAGACTAAAATTAAATATTTGATTTAATTCTTTTTAATTTGACGAAATTCCTATGTAACATATTGAATTTCTGTAACATCGATGTTTACAAAATTTCCATGTTCAGCATCGAAGTATCGATTTTCAAAACCTATATGACCATTGTGCTAAAGAAAAAAGCGATTTCGATGTTCAACATCGGTATCAAAGTCTAAGTTCGTAAAACAGATTACCAACAACTGAATAATCGATATACGAAATCGGCTACGGAGATATCGTTGGATTTATGTGGCGATTTTCGTCAGTGCTTCTGCATAACTATTACCTTGAGAATTTTAATGCAATCAAATCAGACTGCAACTAGAGATGCATAAATTAGAAATAGAATGTTTGTATAGAATAGAATGTATTTATACTGTGAAGTATTTATATAATCTATGTTTATGTATTGCTATTCTTACTTTTTCGGATATATATCATTCATCATGTGCAAACATATTATTAACAAAATGAAATATTCTTGAATTGATTTTATTTAAAATGTAATTATTTATTTAAATCAAAAAGGTGAAAAACTTGAACATAATATGAATATGTTAAAAAGGTCTTCTACACAACAGTTTTAATCAAATTAAAAAAAAAAATAAGTCAAGTAACTAAAAGGGATTTTTTATTTATTTTACAATATTAATCCTTGTAGATTATATTAAAAAGTTATTTAGATTTTACGACCACTCCTTTTTTTTTGAATAAATTTTTCTAATTATTTTGAAGAAATAGAAATTTGTGTTATGGAAATTTTTAAAAATTTGCCATATTAATTAAAATGATTTTTCTACTTAGTAAGTTTAAATATATAGTTTAACATTCCTTATTATAATAGAATGATTTATATTTGTGTGTGATTTTCTTCGTTGTAGAACATAATATTTACAATCCATTCACTTTTAAAGTAACTTATAATATAGATATTCCTAATTCGCTCTCCGTTTTCCTTTCTAATAAGTTCAATAGTAATTATCTCTCCAATCCCCACATTTTTCCTTCATGTAGACAAATTTAATGTTATGATTGAAATATATTTTGCTTATTTATTTTGCAAGGAAAAGCGGTACTACACTTTGAAGTCGTCCGGGAAAAACTAAACAAATGCAACTAATTATTTTGCACCAAATGAAATCTAAATGAGTTATTTTGCATTGAAATATGCTTAATCAATTGGAAATAACAGAGATAACTTCCTTTGAAAAACAGAATCATTTTGTGTTAAAGACAACAAAATAAGACGTCACGTAAATTAAAATAAACAATGAAAAACAATTTTAAACAATAAAAACCTTTTTTTTAAGAAATTGGGTGGCTGAGAGAGCTTCGAGACTCCTACTTCATTGTTTGCCATTCAAAAGCAAGCTTCATATTTGAATTCTTAAATCTGCTTAAATCAGCAAAATCTGTATTGCGGTGGAACGAAATTAAATGTAATTAAGCTGGGACCCTACGAAAAATGTCTGCATAACATTGTATAACGTTGCTTCTGCAGCGCGTCTGTCAATGGGGTACCTGTACGGCTGGAAATAGAAAAGCCTACTTAACGTGAAGAAGAAGACGTAACTGTAATTCATAAATAGACAGGGTTTTGAGATATCCACAATGGTATAGCTCATAGAGGCATGACTCGTAACGTTGGATAAATTGCAATGTCACGGAGAACCACACATATATAAAAAATATGTACTATGAATGTAGTTTCAACTAATTTGTCACGCTAAACGTTTTGTGCATATCTATTTGCGGAAAAGGGATGTTTTAAAGGACTTGTTTTAAGATGAGGCATCTGTTTCGTCTTCCCGTGAGATAAAATAAGAAGAAAAATATTTGCCAACGGTTAGCGTCTTACGGCCAACAGAGTTGAGAATTTTGTGTTAGGCTAAGAAACAATTAACTGCATCTAGATCTTGGCAAATGCAGCACTGAAGATTTTCTTATGCCCTCTTGATATAAATTTTAAAAACAAGGATTAAAATATTTTTCTAATGTTTAAGTTTTCTTTTAAACTATAGCAGAACCATGGATCCTTTCCCATTTTTCATGAAAATCAGCCTTTTAAAAAAGTTTATTAGAAGTCTTTTAAAAATAAAATTACGTGCGAGGTTGGGGAAGAGGTTATTGTGCAAGCTCAAAATATAAAAAATTCCAGTTACGTCATGCGAAAAAAAAAATAAAGTAATTAAAATTAAACCTTAAGGATTTATGGAGTTAATCTCTTATGTAGAATGATAATCGTAATAAAATTAAGGCATACAAATGCTATAAAATCAAATATATTGGCCTTAAATTTGTCTTAAAAATAAGTGTTAATTCACTGCCATAATTACTACCCTGGATGGGGTTTCGTTTGTATATTTTTAGGCATCGGGGACCTAATGTATCATTTATGCGTGCTACAAGCAAGCCATCGATAATTATGCATTTGTAATGCATATATTTATAATGTATGTATACAGATGTTAATTATAACAATATTAATTATAATTTGTGAATGCATATTGTATGCACATGCTAATTTTTACATTTGCAACAATTAACATATCAATAACATTTACTAATAAAAATATTTATGATTTATAAAAATTGATAAATAATGTATTTTAAACTATCTACAGACAGAGCATATAAGATAACTTGTATTGAGATTTGAAAAAAATGGGTAAATACTCAAATAAGGAAACAATGAATTCATTCGGAGACAGAGTAATTGTTTTTGGAAGTATTAAAAATGCGACTATAATATTTATGAAAATGAAACATAAATTAGTGAGTTTCAAATGCAAATTATCAAAAATACAGAAGTTTGTTTTGCTATTTAGCAATATGTATAATAAATTTATATCTAACATTCGGTGACTTACTTTCTTCTTCAGGGTTTTTAGGATTATTTATTTATTTATTTATTTATGTCATTTCAACAATAATTTAAAGGAAATTTATAATTTCAAAAAGTTTTATTACTACGCTGTGCTCTGTTGATGCTATATTTACGTTCAACTAGATTTAACAAAGGAAATTTTTTAGATACAAAAGATTTAATGGAACTGATTTAAATGATAATAATAGAAAAAGAGTTTAATTCAAGATTTCGACCATCGAATTTTGTATATGAATTCAATAAAGAAAATAATCTTGTAACTGTGCTTCCTCCTACACACTGGCAAGAGCGTCTCCTGTATCGCCCTGGCGAAATGGATAGTAGACTTCGAGACTCTCACTCGAAGAGTAAGTACAGCACAACCTGCGCTTCCATTGAGAAACGTTTATTTGGCCTATAGTCTCTCACTTCTAGAGAAACTATATTTAGAACAAGACATCGTATTATTTGGTCTACAATCTCTCAACTGGAGAGAAAGTATATTTCGCTTACACTGTGTCTAGCTGAGGTTTGGGTTTTCGGCTAAGTCCTTCTACGAATCTATAATGTCTAATGTTATGTTATAATGTATGTTAAATATTGAATGTTTCTAATTGTATGTGTGTGTCTAGTGTTTGTGAGCGTGTAAATAAAGCTGTCAGTTCTCCAAGTCAGTTTTATCTCAACCCAACCACACCCAGTAATAATCGCGTCACCCAACCTGTATACAATCTTTTTTATATTAGGTTAATCCATATGGCAAATGATACAGGGACCCAAATTGCTCCTGTCCATGCTGATGACGGCATGAAAAATTCCTAAGCGCAAAGTCTTTTCATTTTTGGGTTGGAGAAGATGCAGATAATATATTAACTTGGAGCCGTTGAGGGATATATGTTGCTAATACGTGGATTAGCTCCACGTATTAGCTAGTTAGTTAATTAACTCTTAGTTAGCTCCACGTATGTTAATACATGAAGCTAATTAAGGGTGATACAATGGTGAAACAGTGTAAAAAGGCTACGCAGAGGCAGCAGCCTGCGGCTTGAACAGCTATATGTCTGCCGTTCCTCATTAACCTCTTGTTAAAAACATCACGTTTACCTTTTCTATGTTTTCAACATACAATGTGCTCAAGCCTTATTAAAGAAAAGTTTTAATGTAGGAAATGATTTATGCAAGGTTTCTCTGATTGGAACAATTTCGTAAAACTCATTAAACATAAGCAATATGCAATTTATTTTGTTGGCGTAACAAATTATTAAAAAAAAAAAATCCATGAATTATGGGTATAGTATTAAAGAAGTATAATTTTCTAATAAAAGTCTAAACTAATAAGTAAACTAAACATAAATTAAAGAAATCTAAACAATAAAAATTCCATTTGTCAATTATCTGAAATCAATTTTTATTCAATAAACAAACTCATGAGACAATAATAAGTTTTTATAATTAAAAAAAAAATTTTATAACTGGCAGATTTTTGTACAATTCAGTAATTTTTAATTGTTACACAAATTAAGTAATTAATGTTTGCCGTTTTATTTCCACTTTGCATAAATTTATTTACAGTCTGACTTTTAATGTTTTATTATTTTTTTTTTCAATTTCTTAAACAAGAATATGCTTTAAAGATTTAATTAAACTCAAACAATTTAATTAAGTTCAAACTATTTAATACTTCGATTTGGTTTTTAAAGCAGGAAGAATTATTTTAAAGAATTTTCATATTTATATGTTTTTTCCACCTGAAATAATTAATTATTTCCTATTTCAGCAAAGATATAATTTAGTACATTAATGATAAATTAATATCTTCTCTTTTGTTATGTTCAATAAAAATATTTATTCTGATGCCAATATTGGGAGGTGTATTAATTCAACTTCTATTTAACCTCCCAATAATTGAAAGAATTTTCAATTTACGATCAGAATAACTTAAAATGGAAAATTAATGTTGAATATTACAATAAAAAAAACAATTCTTTAATTAAATTTTTTAAATTTCCCTTTCCACTTGAAAACCCATCGATTCAAAACGAATCCCAATTTAATCAATGTTAAGGAAATTAAATTCTTAATGATTAACACTTTAAGGAAATTAATTTATTTGCGATTCAACACTTCAGATTTTCGCACTGAATAAATAAATATGAGAATAGGGAGGCAATGGAAATAAAATTAAAATTTGTTGGGACGTTTCATACAAAAACGCGTAACACTCGGGAAATTTTGCATAAGTAAACATCTATTTTATTGTTAAGCTTTTTCTGTTATCCTAGATAGATTTCTTCTTTTCAAGAAATTAAAAATTAGATTTCCTTTCATTCAGACTATCAATAGTCAGAAAAGTATTGAAACACCAAAGTTCTGCAGGATTCCGCTCCTCAATAATTAGGGATTCAATTTTTGATTTACACAAAAACATTTTTTCTATGACTATTATCAAAATAATTAATTCAGTAAAAATTTTAGGAAAGTTGAAGTATTTTATGCATATGATTGCATTTAAAAAATGACCGAAGGACAATTGATAATACTGATACAATAGGAAAATTGCTTTTAATACCAATGTAATAAGAGAGAAAAGTAAAATTTACAGAAACAAACTATCGATATTTGAACACTGTTTAATTTTGTTGAAATCTGATGATAAATTCTGCGATGAAAGCGGAACATTTAAACGAGTATCTAAAAACTCTATTCAATTCTCATTCTATTTTAAATTTTCGATTGGGGTTAAATAATATTCCGATCCACTTAAAATATATTTTACAATAAAGTATGTTTATTTTTCCTTGCCCATTTGGTAGACATTAACATCTGTTCAAATCCAAGAATCCGTATGGTCTCATGGATGGAGGGAAAAGGGGGGGGGCAGCTTCTTTTGAAAGAAGTTGGAAGGTAGAAGTCTGACGTGGCTCCGCGACGCAGAAAAAAAAGGAGAGCAGTGCCTTATGGGTGGACTTTCAGGGGGAACTATTTCGCATTTGCTTATCGTATGTGAGAAAATCCGGAAAACTCTCTGCAGGTTGTCCGACTAACAAGGCAAGATGCTGAACAACACAAACATCAACAAACGCAGTCTCGTCTTTTTTTGAAACAGTATCTACAACAACGCCGCCAGCGGATTGAACCTCCGCCCTAATGCTCCCCAGTCCCGTAATTTTCACTGAGCCACGCATCAAGCATTTTACATATGTTTATAACTACAACACAATATAATAGAAATAATTACTCTTTCGGAATTAAACTTTTAAGTTTAAGCGCTTAGTGTGTAAGCTGCTGGGGTGACAGTGCGTTGTGTATTATTCTTCAGCATAAAGGTAAAATTATATTTTAAATAGATAAGCGAAGCCACACCGAAAATCTTGTGTCATATGCAGCGCAAATGAATAATAAATCCATATGCTAGAAGGTATCTGTAGTAATTCAGATATAATGAAGAATGATATGAGCTTCCCAGACGACATTCTTGATGATGTTTGTCTAAAATTGCAGTAACAGCATGTATTTCAACACCATAACTGGTAAAACTTAATCTACAACATCTGTCCTTCTATTGGGGAATGAATAGGTTCAGTATTAGAAACAACATCATGATTTGATGTTGATTTTCAATAAAAATGTCTTGTGAATTTCTTTTCGATTTATTTTGTTACTTCTTTTCCTTCTTACGTCTATGTGTTTGATTGAAAAAAATCATATCCGTTTTACGAGATATTGAATTAAAATTCCCTTTCCCGAGATGCTGAATCAAAATTGTTTGCTGCATGCGCCTTTCAGACATTAATAATAATTATAAATAAGTTCTGTTATCCTCCTTTTCCGAGACTCTTTGTCAAATCACAAGAGAAAAGTAAAAAGAAAACTTTATTATGTATGGAATTTAATCTTGCACAGATCCTTTCTGTAAGATACTGAGTGACCAATCATTGTGGTAGAAAATGTAACAGTAATATGGAAATCAGAGGAAGTATCTAAATTAAAATCCCAAAAAATATTTCACTAGTAAATGCCTTTATGTATAATGCTTATTGAATCATACTACATATTTAGTTTTGTTCATAGTTTATTAAGTATTTCAACAAGCATTGTTTTCAGTAATCATTGGCTCCTAAAATTATTTAAAGGAATTTTTCTGACGATGATTTCCCAAATATAAATCCAGAAAACAATCATTGAAACTTTTTCTGCTAATATTGCTTTTAATACTAGTTATTGAGAATTTATATTCCCATTTTATCTTTGAAATAAAAATTATTTTAACAGTTTTAAATTTCTAATTCATCATTAATGAAACTTAAAAGGAAAACGCCTTTTAATAAAGAAATTGGTAATTTTTTGACACGAATAAAACTAACAAAAATTCAGCTAATAAATTTCAGATATCTTTCTCAATTGATTAATAGTCATAAACAGATTATAATATTTATTTAAAAAATATAATGGTATGTAAAACTTAAGCCGCGATATTTTTTGTAATATCTTCTTAGAAATCAGCTAATTGACATGGAATCCATAATCTATTTGTTAATTTTTTTAAAAATGTAACATCATAAATTCTGATGCATCAATAAAAAAAATATAACCCACAGAAAAACTTGATACTACTTATATTTTACGTAAATATAGATCATAGAATATTACTTTATATATATATATAGATAGATAGATCATATAATATTATTTTAGGTAAATATAGATCATAAAAAATTACACTTTTCGAAGTGGACAGTGGTATCATAACAAAGAGAAAAAAAATCGCACCTTAAAGCAGTATCTTTATTTTAAATGCCCTTCATCATTTCTCATTAATTTATATCTAAAATCGCAACTTATATTTTATACCGCTCTTCTAATATATACTGAGCTTTCCCCTCTTTCTGTTATGTTTCAACAAGCATAACTTTTATTAAAACAACTCTATCAATGCTGATTGTCGTAAGTAAATATTTTTTAACCAATATTTTGGAATTTATTGAAAGCTATGATATCCAACCCTTATTTAATAATAACACACGTGAACAATAAAAAGGAACTGCCTTAATCCATTCTCCCCTAAGCATATTTAAAAACTTTTTAAATCCAAATTAGGATAATGTATAAGTAATTGTCGAATTTTACCAGTCTATGTATTTACTTGATCTCAGCACTTCAATTTCATTAGTTCAACCATCAACACATTTCCTTTTGAATTTAATTTTCTGTAACTTCACAGCTGGAGAGGGAGAAGTGATGAAAACATTTTCGACCCTTTCCTCTCGTGCCCCAAAGACAACCCCTTCTCGTTCCGCTAATGTACTGAACTTTTCCCTCTTTCTGTCATTTCCTCCCCCTCACTTATGCAACCCACTCGGCATTTTTGGAAAATTATTTCCAGTTCAGTTTTTTCCATCAGCAATTTGCACAAGTTTAGGCCTCGTAACATTACCTAGAGCCAACTTACTCCCTACGAATGGTCATGGTAAGAAAATTCAAATTCAAAGAATTTATTAATTTAATTAACTTTCACAAGACAACTTAATTCCTTCTAATTAATTGCCTGATTGCTTTTACCAATAAAGAATACAATAATCCTTTTTTTCTCTGTTCCTCATTAAATGCCATGATAATTTAATTTATTTTGTTTCAGCATTATATAAACAGAAACATTTTAAGAAAGTTTCAGGACTAAAATAGATATTAAAAGACATAACTTTTATATCAGATTTACAAGCATACTTAATTATCATTGTAATTAGTTACTTAACGTAATTTCCTTTTAACAATAAAAAATTCAATCATTCCTTTTTTTCCGGTTCATTAAATGTCAATGTTTTATTTAATTTATTTTGTTTCAGCATTATATAAATAGAAAATTTTAAGAAAGTTTCAGCATTAAAGTTTTTAGAAAATTATCCATTGTAAAATTATTACTAAAGCAATCAATTAATGTATATTAATAACACACATATTAACTAACACTAATAAATTTATATATATTATTGGTTAACAACTGACAAATTCATATGTATTAATTTATTCTCATATTTTAATAAAAGTAGGATAATTTTAGGTAATTGTGTCTGTAATATCTCTTGCGAAGATTTATCAAAAATGAATTCAAAATAGTCTTTCCGGTGCAACGATGTGGATTATGGATTATGGAATTCAACATGTAATAAATTGTTGAAATTCAGAGATTCTGAAGAGGTGCATGAGTTGAATAAATTCCACAATACATGTCCGTAATGTATTCTATGTGAAGTCTTCTGCACTCAGTTTATCTGAATACTCAATTTATCCAGAGATGTTAAAAAAGAAAAAGTTTAGATGAATTGGTCTATTGATTTTGTAATTGCTTGCAGTTAGCCGCAAATAGTCAATTAATTGCAGTTAGTTGCAAATAGCAATACTCAGTATCAAATTAGAAATGCAAGTGTTACAGATGACAAAACTTGTATTTCTAATGTGATATTTAAAAAATCATTATAATATTTTAAATGCCTTCTACAGTACCGAAAGACTTATTTCAAAACAATTTACTACTTAGAATTGGCTCTGAACCTCTTTTGTTTGTAAACGGATTTGTAATTCTTCAAATAAATTGTCTAGTGCATATCTGTGAAGCAGCATTATCTCAAAATTCACTAAGTATTTTTTACTTGCAAAACATTTTGGTACTTTTAAAATCTTACTTATCAGTCATAAGTGTATTGGTGCTAAACGACAGTAACTTAACTTTGTATAGCATCTTATGATACAGCATTAGTTTTAATACATACTTGTTAATTTTTAGGAAAATTTATTTGTTTTTGGAAATGTAATCGCAGTTTTTTAATTCTTCTCAGAATTTTTGATATTTATTGTATTGTAACTTGAACCGTATTAATTCATATGATTTATGTTACAAAACAAGATGATACTGAAATTATGTTAATCCATTACAAGGTAAACTTAGCAATCAAGAGAATAAGTACACCGTTATACTAAGTCAAGAAGTAATTGCAGGGATGGAAAATAATTTTTAATAAAAAAAACTAAGGATTGTTTTAGAAATTTTCCATTGATAAACAATGTGTTTGGTTCAAAAATGGAGCATAAATAAATAGATATTATTATATTATAATATCATTAATGGTATTTTTAGTCACGATCTCGTAAATTTTTGGATTTTTATACCCTTTCAATTTTTAAGAAATATATCACGGTATATTATGCTTACCAAAACCTGGTGGCATTTTAGTTTTAATATTACAAACAACCATCGTCTTCAAGTGAAACAAAGTGTCTTCTTCATAATAAAGTTTAGAATAAATACTTTGGAATGAATGAAAAATGTCCCAAAAAAGGCGCAGGTGATAAAGCATTCTGCCTATTAATAGAAGAATAAACCACATAAAGCCTTCTTCACGCCCTTGATATCATTAATTGTATTTTTAGTTACAATCTCGTTAAGGATTTGATTTTCACAGTTTGTTATTTTTTAAGAAACGTATCAAGGTAAAATGTATTATGCTTAAGAAATCGTCTTCAAGTGAAAAAAACAAATATCTTCTTTATGGTAATGATGTCTAAAGTAAATACTTTTGATTGAATGAAAAATATTCCCCCAAAAAAGCTTAACAGATCAAGTATCCTGCATAGTAATAAAAGAGCAAGATTCCACATAAAGCATTCCTCACGCACCTGACAACTTTTTTTTTTTCTTTTTCTTTTTTTCTTGTGTGTGTGTTTGCGTGAATATATCAACGGCTTTAACGTTTTCTCTTCATTTGCAAACCTTTTATAATATTCATGCTCTCAAAAGAAATTTTTTTACCAATTAAATGACTCATCTCATGAGAAGAGGTGAATGTTGCTGTTTTCTTTCTAATGATCGTGATTCTTTTGTTTTTCATCGTCATTATCTTCTTTAAAATAAAGACAAACTTTAAAAAGGAAAGGATATTTTTACCACAATAAATTGTGGTAAAAATATTCAATAATTTTTCAAGATCATAATTGTCCGACTTAACAACATTTCCATCTTTAAAAAAATAGATTTTTCAACCAGTAATTTGACACGCTTACATTCAATTTATTAAACATTCGTAAATTAAAGAAAATTTGAATATAATTTCATTAACTATAAAAAACATTAAACTGAAAGAATGTACAAAACAATATGACATCTTATGTTCTAGTCCTGCGGACAAAATATTATTTTTTAATGTCAGAAATCAAAATAGTTATGTAGGATAAAAATATTTTTGATTGATACTATTAAAAAAATAATGAGCTCTTAAAATTACAAAACTATCTGATTAATTATTTTACCAAGTGCATTCTTTTCTTTTTTATTTCTTTGTAAACACAACACACAAAATATTTTTACAGAGCTATGGAATTTCATGGGAAAGTATTTAATTCTTAATTAGACTACCCCCCCCCAAAAAAAAATGTATTCGTGACCTCTTTATTGAAACATTTTACTGCATGGCTCCAGTCTTTTATATTGCATTTATTTCTATTAAAGAATCGATCTTGAAAAATTTGCTCTGTTTGAAATGAGAAAATAAAAATAAAAAGCAACTACTACTACTAAGCAACAATGTAAAAATTTAGCAGATAGCCATGAAATTGCAGGAAAGGAGGTCTGAAGATCAGTACAATGAACACGTAAGTCAGTAGAAACGTCTTGCATATATAAATATCAGGAACGAAACGTCGGAGGCTACGTGAGCGTACGCAAAACGCTGCTCAACAGTAGAATAAAAAGAAGGACGGAGACGCAATTCAACATATTCGCTGCAAGTGCCAGTGAGTCATTTCTTCAAATATGGCTAGAAGAAATCACCTGGGCGACTTCACACGAGGAAGAAAGATCGGAAAGCTGTAGGAGGGACGTACTGTCACCAGTGTAGCTGCAGAGTTCGGATTCAACGTAAGTGTCGTATCGCGCGCTTGGAAAGCGTTCCAAACCACAGGTACAGCTGTTAGAAAGGTTGGTGGTGGCCGCTCGAGGAAGACAACTTCAGGGGATGATCGATATATCGTCCTGTAGGCGAAAAGAGGCCGACAGCAGTCAGCAAACACCATTGCTCAGCAACTCTGTACAGCAACGGGACGAAAAGTGTCATAGTGGTCAGACGTCTTCACAAATACACCTATTCACACCTATTCGCCGGCCGTCTTGAACGCTGTCTCCCGTTGAAAGTTGGTCACCGAAGCCACCGTTTACAGTGGTGCAGCAGAGCAGAGGCTATTGTATATTGGAGTCCATAGGGTACCCCCTGTACCTACGAAGAATTTAAGTATCATAATTATAGTTAACCAGTGGTGCAGAAAGCACAAAAACTGGACAACTGATCAATGGAGTCGTGTCCTCTTTACGGATGACAGTCGGTTCTGTACCAGAAGCGATTCTCGACGCGTTTTGATTTGAAGAGAGGTAGGGACCCGGTTTTATCCCAGTAACCTCAAGGAAAGACATCGTTATGGTGGTTCTGGAGTTCTTGTCTGGGGAGGCATTTTGCTGAACGGGCGAACTGAGCTCCATGTTTTCGAAAGAGGGTATGTAACCGGAGATCGCTATTGTGAGGAGGTACTCCTTCCCCATGTGCGTCTGTTCCGAGGTGCCATTGGCC